>OV050032.1:14651513-14733833 GCA_920105625.2 Clusia tigrina | reverse complement strand
ATATATATATATATATATATATATATATATATATATATATATATATATATATATATATATATATATATATATATATATATATATATATATATATATATATATATATATATATATATATATATATATATATATATATATATATATATATATATATATATATATATATATATATATATATATATATATATATATATATATATATATATATATATATATATATATATATATATATATATATATATATATATATATATATATATATATATATATATATATATATATATATATATATATATATATATATATATATATATATATATATATATATATATATATATATATATATATATATATATATATATATATATATATATATATATATATATATATATATATATATATATATATATATATAGAGATATGATCTGAATCACTTTCTAAACAATTTTGATTTTGTCCGTCCGTCTGTGGGCACTTTTTTCTACACCGTTCGAGCTATCTTAATGAAACTTTGCACAAGCATAGCCTGGAGAAAGATACAGAACCACATTGCCATATGGGCCGATTTGGACAAAAACCACGCCTACCTCCCATATGAGGTACTGTTTCACCCTTTTTCAAATTCACTATACATTCGGTTTATAGATGGAATAGTGACGCAAATGGTACTTATGTAGATGTGGGTCCTAGTAGGTTGGGTTAGGTTAACGTGGCAGCCGGTCTAAGGACCAGCTCACTCAGACCACCATGGGTTCATTGTGATACCACCGCGTAACGAGGCACCTCCGATTGACTCGTCGAACCATTTCGAAGCCCTAATAAAGCTCAGGATTTGTTTGACCTTCGCGCTAGATATTTCTGTAAGAGAGCTAAAAGCGTATAGGGTGTTTCTGGGTCGACCTAAGCTGACTTCAGCTTTCTCCTTTCTACTTTGATAGTGCATACGAATGCATTGAACAATGCTTGCAATAGTTATAACCAGAACACAGTGGTCGGGTGAAGTGAAGTGAAGGCACAGGTAGTAAGACACCGTCATCGTTGTCACAATGTGGAATGCGCATTAATACCGAGCAATTACGGTGAAACATTGCGTAAATAAACAAATAGAAATCATGACATAAAATGGAATTCAATGATAAGATTAGCCAACAGGGGAAGGGTAGAGATAGGCAGAATTTATTAACGATAGTTGCTATTGCGAGGAATTGATAAATTCATCCACTCAGTTGCACAATTCGGCGAAACAAATCGGGAGAGGAGAGTTCGCTAAAACCATTCTCATGTTCAATTCGATTGACACTCTCGCGGGGGTTGCGGGTTGGGAAGGTGGAAATCGATAGGGTGATAATTTGGTCGGGTTTGGCGATGGCCATTGTCAAAAATTCAACTACTTTCTATCTGCTGCAATGCGATTGCCCTAGGGGCGGAATTCTTACGGCTGCGTTTGCTGCTCGTTGCACATATTTTGCGGAATAGTGTCTACGACCCCCGAGCAGAGTTCAATGAACCAAACCCGGCTGTTTACCGACTCGCTCCCAGCCGCTGCCCCAATCCAACCCAACCCAACCCAACTCAACCCGAACCGAAGCGAAACAATTCAGCACGCAGTCTAAAGACAACAAAATATACGAACTACAAATAGAAACGAGAAGAAAACGCCAACAAATTGCAAACAATTTAAATATAAATAATTTATTATTTTAACCACTGCGGCGCTGTGGAGGAAGAGTTGAGACAGGCTTGCATGACACCTATATTTGCCACATGAAAAAACGGAGATACACAAAAGAGAGGGAGGGAGGGAGGGAGGCAGAGGAATAATAATGTATAAATTCCATGCACGCGCTTGGAGGGAGCACTCGTGAAGGGCGCCAAGGGAATCAAGGGAATCGCCAACTGACAGTTGTTATAGTCAATTGTTAAGTTGCCTGCAATACGAGTACGTAACAGTGCCAGTGGTTGTTGTTGTTGTTGTTGTTGTTACTGCTGCTGCTGCTGTTGCCGTATGCAGGCCAGCCGGCGCTCAGGCAACAGCGCAGATACTGTACAAGTACACATGAAAATGGGCACTTTGGCACAGTGGCACAAGGCCGTTTGATGACCACGTAATACTCGCAACTCTGCTATATGGGAAGTAGAAAAGGCAAAAAGCACAAACCGCAACAACAACAACAGTGGCAACAACAAGAGCGAGAGCCGCAGAATGAAAACAAAAGAATCAACGCGCCACAATGCGTAATAAAGCTTAACCATGCGCTGATTTACACAACGTTTCCACATCCGCAGGTGAAGGAGAAATGGGCGGGATGGCCGACTGACTGGTTACACAGGCGTATACGCACTCACGCATCCGCAGCGCCAGAGGGTGTGGCAGCTATGCATGTGTATGTTGCAGTGAGGGCCGTCAAACCTCAGCCCCCCTCAAATAAGCCCAAGCAGATCTTCAGCATGATGAGCGTGATGGAGCCAGCAGATCTACCTGTGATATTTCCCACGATCCCTAATGGAATGAGGGACAGATAAGTGGTGCAAGCGGACGCCCAGTTTCCATTTGCAAGGATAACACTCCCAGAAACCTGAAAAATACGAGTATTTGACGCCATTTCCCCCAACACTTTCCCAGGTTTTTCAAATTTTTTTTTGTAGGTTAGCAAAATTCATCAACGCGGCAAGTTTTTTTATTCCTGTAGATCTCCGATTCTTCAGGGAGTTGCTTCCGCAGTCTGGAGTCATCTGTTAAAACTTAAATGAATAGAATTTGTGCACAGAAAGATGCCGGTTGCTTTGAATGGCTTCTCTCAATAGCCCACTGTATCCACTTCCTACTACTTTCCAGTGACTGGAATTTTTCTATATGTATGTGTGTGTGCGTAAGATACGAGCTACAGCCGAAACCGGTTTCCTATATACGAATATCAAAAGTAGTTCAAAGCTCACTGAATACTCGTAGTGTCCAAAGGGAAGATATCTCATAATTCCCGATGAGTATGGATGACAATGAAAAGGCAGATCCACCGAATAGTGTCGAATGGAAAGCTATCTCCTAGTTCCCGAATGAGTATGGATGATAATGAAAAGCCATATTCACTGAATAGTGTCCAAAGGAAAGATCTCTACTAGTTCCCGAATGAGTATGGATGACAATGAAAAGCCAGATTCACCGAATAGTGTCCAAAGGGAAGATATCTCCTGGTTCCCGAATGAGTATGGATGACAGTAAAACGCCAGATCCACCGAATAGTGTCGAATGGAAAGCTATCTCCTAGTTCCCGAATGAGTATGGATGATAATGAAAAGCCATATTCACTGAATAGTGTCCAAAGGAAAGATCTCTACTAGTTCCCGAATGAGTATGGATGACAATGAAAAGGCAGATCCACCGAATAGTGTCGAATGGAAAGCTATCTCCTAGTTCCCGAATGAGTATGGATGATAATGAAAAGCCATATTCACTGAATAGTGTCCAAAGGGAAGATATCTCCTAGTTCCCGATGAGTATGGATGACAATGAAAAGCCAGATTCACTGAATAGTGTCCAAAGGAAAGATATCTCCTGGTTCCCGAATGAGTATGGATAAGAATGAACCAGATTGACTGCAAATATTTAAGAAATAAAGCCAGCCACATTCTTGCCGATCTCTGATCCTGTCCATCGGGTGTTTGTTTTTCAATTGCAAATTTGAAAATTTGCCAATCCATTTCTATCCTACTCACATTTCTAAGTGCTCACTACATATATCCATCAGTTGAACCCTGGGAACTTCTCTAGTATCCAAAGGAACACAAAATCCCCAATTGTTTGTGTGTATTTCTAGAAACTTTCGGTTAATTGTTCCTTCTGTTCCTATTATCGTGCTTCTTCTTCTTTCCGAAACTCCCTACTACTCACTGGAAATAGGTATTTATGAGTTCTTCCTTAGCACTATTTGAACAGCTTGGCATAAAATGCAGAGTAGTGTGTCGCTCCCTACTGGGCAATCTCGTCTCCAATATTCACAAACAACCATTTTGGAAAATAGGTCCATTTAACTAGGCCCAAAGTAATCTTATTATTTGACTGATTACAGCCTGAAACACCGTCCAAGCTGTCAGAAAACTTGAGCTAAAAGAAATTCCCACTGAGGTCGGCTGCTTGTTTCCAAACTGGAGGTAACCACCGTATCACCGTGTTCACTCCGGTTGCTATAAAGAGCTCGTACAGATTTTCCACGGTGATGGTCTTCTACGAGTAACAATAAATCAATGATGTCTTCTTCCTCTTCGACCTATGTAAATTCCACAGGCGTTTCGAACCATTCCCAAGTGCGTGTGGCCCATGTGAGTGCGTGCATGTTTATTGCTTACATATTTACTTAAGAAGACTGTTCGTGGCTCCACCAGCTATCGCTACTGCCGTTCCACTGGGCCGGTGGTTTTGGGCGGAGGAGCCTACATGCGACCACCTACGCATTTGAGGCCAGCGAATCGATAATACTTAAGCTTAAAATTGCGGTCATTACGCGCTCTTTAAATTATATTATAATGGCCACAGACAGTCCAGTCCGTCAATGGATGTGCCTCTCTATCGGTCCGCTGCAGTTCGTTCCGCCGTGCCACAATTAGTGGGAACTGGCATGTCGTTAATAGGCAGTTTCCTACAACCGTTTCAGCCCCATGCCACGCCACACGAGTGCATACTTAAAAATCCCCACTTTGAACTCTTCACTCCGTTTGATGGATGTGTGTGTGGCACTCCCAAGCAAGCACTGGTCGTTCGCTCACTCGTGCGCCCGACCTGCACTATTTGTGCAGGCAATGAGTGTAAACGTCGACCCGTACATAGGCGTCCATAAAATCCAACTGAATGTGCACTTCTGTGTGCTCGTTTTCAATTGTACGCGAGTATACGAGCAGTCGAACAAAAGCGGCAAAACAATTTTGGTAATTGAAAAGGTTGCTCTGCTGTTGTTGTTGTTGTTGTTGTTGTTGCTGCTCTTGTTTTCCTTTCGATTTTTTAAGAGCAATTTTTCTTTATGAGATCATCATCGAAAATGGAATATTTTAATCTTTTAATCTTGCCATCAGCGTGTGTGTGTGTGTGTGTCGAAAGTAAAAACCATCAAGTATCTGGTTCAGTGAGTTTGTATGTTAATGTAACAGGCCAGGCCAATCCAATCCAATCTCGTGTAGCAGCCCAAACTGAGGTAAAAGTATGCTGATGCCGTTGCATTGTGTTGTGGCACATTAAAGAGGACATCTCATCACATTGCTCAGGGCACTTATCATTAATACAAGGATCTACTCGAAAATGGCTCATGCACCTGTTCGAATAAATTCCTCACTTCCAACATTAAAGCCACACAAAAGGTAGACAGGAATTATAGAGAGGGATATAGATATACTAAGGACCTGTACAGTTCCAGGAACTACTCATCTGGTCTCTGGAGGAGACCATTCCTAGACTTCTGAGAAAGTACGAGTACCACAGCACAGTAGCTCGTTGCCGACGAAGAAACATAGGATACGAATAACTGTAGAGGTTCATATAATACATCGCCACTATATTCAGTATTTGAACGAAAGAATGAGAAACAGTACTATGGTTCCATTAGTTACATGACACTGGACAGTTCCAGAGACAAACTACATCTGTTTAACAGAGAACAACGTCTCAGGTCCTTTGGAATTGCTTTGCACAAAACTACCCCTGCATACATGATGAAATTATAGAATCTGAAGCCCCTGCCTTTGGACAAAAGCGGGTATCAAAATCAGTTGGGAAGGAGAAATGAGAAAAATACCTGAAACAGCCAACAATAAAGCGGTCAGGAACCCTAAGTACAAAATAATTTCTTTGAATCGAAGGAGGACGAAGAAATATTGCCGTGGTTTCGTATTAAATAATAATAATTTAGCTTTAGTAGTTTGCCCCATGGCCGACACTGCCACCTAAAGATCTTTTGTGTCATACTACATTTGTCATTAATGATCCATGTGATCACAACTGTCCGATCTACTATGCCCTATAGGTTTAGTACCGGCGTTTCTTCAATAATGCCATAGCATTTCGTCCGTTTGGTGATGTCAAAGCGTCACAATTAAAGTTATCAGGTTCTTTTTTACCTAGATGTTCCGTCTCTAGAGAAAGGAAGTAGCTGAAAGTCATGTTCCTTCATTATCTTTTCCGCTTTATGGATGAATTTGAGAATGTCCATAACAGGAGCATTCTTTATTTCTTCCGGAGCCAGCTGGTCGCGGTGGAATATATTCATTCTGGTTCTTGCCAACGCAATGCAGTCGCACAGTATGTGTTCTGTGGTTTCCTCTTCTGCTAGACAGAGCCGGCACTCCGTATCCTCAAGAATGTGGATTTTAGTCAGGTGATATTTCAGGTAGTAATGACCTGATAGAAAACCTACTATTTTTCCTATGTGATTTCGTATTACTACTGAATACTCTGCGATATCTTGGCACCCATAATCCCAGGTGACGAACATGCCACGCTATAAAAAGTACGTTCTCGACAATCCAATCTCATTCATCTCATCAATTCAACCACGGGTAAATTTGTATAAATTAATTAATACCCTAATGATGAACATCCCTCGAAGTTTGAATAGTCGCTTCCTAAGGAAATCGCACATTGGCTCCCCGTTCTGTCCCGGGGGGTGTTTCAGTTGAAGGCACGCATGTGTTTCTGGTAAAACAACGGGCGATTTCTTGGCCTACATGAGCTTCCTTTTTCTGTGACTCTAACCTATCCTAACCCTGTAGGGTTTGCCACTTCTACTGAACTGAACACCCTTCACAATAATAGTTCAGAAATATCAGATCAGGCAAATAATGCTGGTGAATACAGCCACCAATCGCCGAATAATGACATCAGCGGTGGGTAATTCCACCGCCACGAGTGTCATGATTCGGACCCAATTGAGTTTTACCACCAGTTAATTCAGTTGTAAATGTAAGAAACTATTTATATGGATTTTGGGCGGAATGTTGTTGAACTTTGTTCTTGTTGTTGTTGATAGCTACGATCACGGATCTGAGTCACTCACTTTTGGCTTAGTTCTGGCTGCGCAGCCATTTCGCCCAATTAGAGTGCAATCAACGGAAGATGCCGTAAGGCCATGTGCCTCTTGAAGCTCTCCTTGTTATTTATATATGCAGTTGAACAAGAGCACACAAGTAGAGTAATGCATCATAGGCGCATCGTACAATTTGCATGCAGAGGACGGATTTTTTTTTGGAACCAGTGATTCCAGAAAGATGCGGGAACACGGGCAATAACTTCGGAGGCGTATGGGATACAAATAGACCCGAGAGTAAATGGCAACAAAGGCACGAACACACTCACATGATGGATGGACGGACAGAAGTGCGACAATGCACATGTTGATGCCATTCACAATTAATTGTGCAGCACCACAGCAACAAAACCAACAACAGCACCAACAACAACGACGATGTCTTCCTACTGCCACATATACTGGCATGCTAGCATGTTGGCATGTTTCGTTCAATAGTGTTGAAGTATTATCCAAAAAAGGAAAAGTGGACTGAAAGAGCTGCGCGCGCGGCAATGTGCAAAATGACATCATTGGAGTGCGGTGGGTCTCATGTAGTCGGATCAGATATGCACATAGCTCGAGGCCACACGCATCACTGCACGCCATGGACGGCAGAGTCGAAGTGGAAGAGTGTCTCAGAGACAATGGAAGAGACGCGTCATCGTCTGCAGCGTGTACATAGGCCCCAAGTGTAGGTATGCTCCAACTGCAGCTCCGCTTTGCAATAAAATAAATCTGCATTATTTGCTATTCCGACTTCGTTGGAATGCAGCCAACTAAATAGGAGCGTACACGCACACATACCCAGACAGACTCACACACACACACACACAAGCTCATGGTGGCGTACAAGGAAGCATAGACGACACAGCGTTCACATTCACCACCACAATTCGAAGTCATACACCATCCAGTTGCAAATGATGTATCCTCTCCTCGCCCAGAATATCTGGTAGCTATAGATTCGCCTTTCGATTGGGTGCTGTTTGTCTGCCCGTGCCGAGGATGGGGTCACCCTAAACTCGCATTCATTTCGGGCAAATTTAAGAAATCATTATCCCCCCCCCCACTAGATCCATTTTGAATTGTCTTTTGTAACTTTAATTCCGTTTAATTGCTGGAGTGACACAAGCATGTTGAGTATGAGGCTCCAGTCTGGGCCAGATAAGCTGTCCTGATAATCTGTTGTTTCTAACAGATCAGAAATGGAATCGCGAAGGGCTTCTTTAGGAGGATGCAAGGCTGATAGAATAGATGGTCACCATCCCTCAGGTACCACAGTTCTTTAGGCAGACTTATTTCCTCCCTGGTTAGGCAGACTTATTTCCTCCTTGGTTGGCATTACCAAGCTGCCTGAAATACAGCGCTGTGATGGAGAACTCGGAATTAAGTTCTGACCCAATACGTTTTCTCCATTTTTGCCCCGATTTCCTTTCACCATTGTACAGAGCTACAGAGGATTTGTGCACATCTACGAAGGAAGCCCATTTTTGTGGGATTCAGCATTATTGTGTGTGTGAGTCGGCTTCGTTTAAGAAAGTTTTGACCATTTAATTGATGGATGAGAGAGTCGCGGGTATATAAATGCATATGGTAAACTGGCAAAATACAACAACTCACAGTGCGCTCAATGTGTATGTGTGTGTTTATTTGTGTATGCTCTGCGGCAGGAACCATTACCCTAAAAGTGTTGATAATGCTCAACATTTAACTTTGTTGTTGTTGTTGTTGTTGTTGTTGTTCTGCTTCTTCTTGTCTTTGCTTGGTAGTGTGGATTTGCTGCATTTCCTATGCAGAGCGAACGAGAGCGGTGTCACTCATAATAAAAATTCCAACAAACTATTTGTCTAGGCACAACAGATACACACACACACACACACACACACACACACACACACACACACACACACACACTCTCTCTCTCAGTTACTACTGACACTAGTACTTATTTCGACAGCTTTAATGGAGTGTGACATTGTCCACACAGAACTGCATCAAGCGAGCACCTTCACACAAACAAACGCGAGTAGTAAAGCAAACAAACAAATGCCCAAGCTTCGAAAACAATGGCTGTGGTAACATCCTGCATTGTGGCAGTGTGCGCTCTGCAACCCAATTGGAAACTTATGCCAGGTGGCAGCAAAGCTCTCAAATACGAGTAAGAATGTGAGAAAAATGTGTCATTTGATTGTGTAAACAGATGCGCACTTTACCAGCGATGACGGCTGACGTTGAACGCAAACCTTGATTTTGGATCGACTTTGTCGTGGTCTTTTGGGTTTTCACTCGTCTGAGAAGCGCCATTCCAATGATTGTTGGTTGGTTTCGATGGCATATTCATAGACCCATGTTTCGTTACCGGTAATGATGCCTCCGATAACATTTTGGTCTAGAGAAAGTATGCCTTTAGCGACAGCAATGCGATGCTGGTTTTGGAAAAAATTCAGAACTCTCGGCACAAACTGAGCTTTAACTCGTCTCATCCCCAAGGTATCGTGCATAACGCTTTGCACCGCACCGAGCGTGACACCAATATCGGCTGCTATCTCCCTGATGCTCGCACGACGATCTTCCGAGTACAATTTTCTTAACTTTGTCGATGTTTTCGTCAGTCACAGAGGTGGATGGACAACCTGACCGAGGCCAATCATCAAACGTCGTATACTTGTGTTTTCGACATTGTTGAGTTCCCGTAGGCTACCGTTAACATGTTAGACCCCTGCACCGACTCCGGTGCTTGTTTTTGAACCGTCTGTGAACAAATTCTAGAATTCTAAGGTCGACCCAAGGTCCTTCTATGTTCCATTCATCACGGTCTGAGATAATGATCTCAAAATTGCGATCAAACTGTCGTTTTGGGATCATATAATCCGTTATTGAGCAGATTATGTTTTGATCCGGTATGTTTTTTAAAATATTGAAATGACCATAGTCACGAGGTTCTTGTCTAGACAAGATTTTCATCTCCAATGCGCCTAATCTCGCATAGTGGTCAACCCAAGCAATCTTTTATAAATCCATTATAATTTTTTTCAAAATTTTCCTACCAAATTAGTTATTCCTTGAACTGGCGTGGTGGTAGATCGTATATGGATACTCGAGTACGGGTCTCGTTTATCATAAATAGATCGACCAATCCAAGTACGATATTTTGTTTTATTTATTATTATCATACCTTGCATTATAATTAATTATGTACCCAAAGGGGTTTGGGGGATGAGTACTAGCAACTAAGATCTTCGATTCGAGGAGAATCGAAGACCCTGGAGAGGATTCGAACCCGATTTGTGTATATGTGTTGTTCTACGTTTTTCATTTTTCATTCAAAATATGTGAGAGACCATGCCGAGGCAGGATTCAAACTCACGACCCCTCTTTATGTTATTTAATAGCATCCGTGTTCATTTTCGAGCAGTAACTATTTCAACTTATTTAAGTGCCCCGCATTGAGGCGGCAAAATTCAACCATACAAGTAGTGAATTAATTTTCTAGTGTTGATTTTATTGGTTGCTGACCTACATAAACGAAGCGCTTTCCAACTGGGCGGCTATGCAGAGCTATGGAGTGTTGTTGTGCGTACCTACTGCCATCGGTGCGGCATTGTGTTGTTGAATGACACTTCTGACACACATTTTACCTCAACAACAACAACAACAACAACAACAACAACAACAACAACAAAACTCCTCTGCGGAAGTGAGCGCATTTTCCGCTGCTCTCCGCAACGCACCCCGCCTTCAACACTTTCGAAAATAACTGCATTGTTGTGGAAGATACTCATAGAAACAAAGCGTTTTGTGTGTTGTTGCTTTCTGAGTTGATAAAATGATAATAAAAGTTAATAAGATTACGTTGGGGTTCGTTTGGATGTGCGTGCGTCCGTGCGTGTTTTCAACACAAAAAGTCATTTATTTATTATTTTTTCTCTCCGCTATTGTTGCCGCTGCTGCTGCTGCTGCTGCTGCTGCTGCTGTTGTTGTTGTTGTTGTTGTTGTTGTTATATGACATTATCGACATTTGTGCTGCAGCGAGCAGCACCACGAGGCTTTTATGGTCTGCCTGCCATGGTACGACATGCATTTGCCGCAGCGCATTCCAGATAAGATTAAACAAAACGGCATCTGCCCCCTCCGTCAGTGCCAAATTGATAAGGATAATTGCTGCTGGCGGGGCGCGCTGATACGCAGTTGTTGTTGTAGCTGCCTGCCCGACTGGGCCTACTTTAGCTTAATTAAAAATATTCTGTTTGGGGTACTTACGCTTCACAGTATGGCAGTTTGTTGAAGCCCTTGTATGTCTTCATATTCAGCGTCATGCCACATTCGGTGCACTTGAAGCAAGTTTTATGCCACGTCTGTAAATAAATCAGAAAAAAGGAACAGTTATAACTTTGATGTCAATCAAGAAAATAACATTAGAATGGAATGCAATTAAGTGGCTTTGGGCTTGGCACACACATTTTCGTTACACGCATACTTTGAGGGCTACGCATGCGCCTATAGAACAACACGTGTGCGTGTATGTGTGCCTAAGAGCATGCCGAAAGCGAAGCAAGAAATATACAAAACATTTTTGTGATCGTCGTTTCCGATATAAAGGAATTGGGACCCATCACATCCGCTCGATTTTTCATATTAATTGCTCATTACATTTGACCAGAGACCTCCTCATAAATAGTCGTCGGATTTAGGTGTTAATACAAAAAATATGGGATACTTTGAAGTAGCAAATCACGTCCTTACAACATCGATAATTCTTGCAGATTCTATACGAATTACGTTTCCCCAGAGACATCATAGGCAGTAGTAATAGAAAAAGTAGCAGATGATTGGAGTAGTGAAAGAACTCAGATATCTCGGGCACATGGTCGGCGAAAAGGGAATTAACACGGACCCTGATAAGGTGGCGGGGATCATAGAACTAGAACCTCCACGGAATATACGAGAGCTGAGAAAATGTTTAGGTATTGCGTCCTGGCAACGACGTTTCGTTCCGGGCTTTACTTACTGCCAATATTCGGGCTTAAAAAATCCATAAACCGAAGCACTAAGATTGTACACATCAAAAGTAATCAGCTTTATGCAGATTCCTCATCGGAAAGTAAAGGCAGAAAACCCCACCAGATGTTTCTTTTTGAGAGTAATTTGAATTACTTAACGCATCTCAGGGAAAAATCATCGACGATACTCCAAATTCAGAGAACCACTTTGGGTTAATCCAGTTCTACACATTCCATGGCACTTGTATGCCAATTGTTAGTAGGCATATGCCAAGTATCTCTTGGCTGAGGCCAAGTATCTCTGTGGTTCCAAAGAACATCAACGTAATAAGAAGTCCTATAAAGAAGAAGAACAAAATATTTGATTTTCTCTTCACGTTACGAGTTAAGTGGGCGACAAATCTTCATAACTACAGAATTACGTTGATATTCTTTGGTGGTTCTCTTGCGAGAGCTCTCTGGAATGAAGGATTCAATCTCCCTAATATCTTTAGTTTCCGTCCACTATTGGTGCGATTCTCCCTCTAGACTTGTAAACTTCTCATAAGGGAGACACTAATTAATTCTACCAATCAAAGGTGGAAATCGCCAGGCAAACATGGCCGAGGCTAAATCTGCGTCTATCTAGGAATATCATTAGACTCAATAGACTACAAATTAGGACTTTAATAAGAGCCCTCATGGGACAGTGTCTAATAGGAAATCATGCAAGAAGAATGGGAGTTCACACACACGATTTCTGTCGCAGCTGCGGGAACGAGGAGGAACTGGAAACGATCCCGCATCTCTTCTGTGGAGGAACTGGAAACGATCCCACATCTCTTCTGTGGAGGAACTGGAAACGGTCCAGCATCTCTTCTGTGGAGGAACTGGAAACGCTCCAGCATCTCTTCTGTGGAGGAACTGGAAACGATCCCGCATCTCTTCTGTGGAGGAACTGGAAACGGTCCAGCATCTCTTCTGTGGAGGAACTGGAAACGCTCCAGCATCTCTTCTGTGGAGGAACTGGAAACGCTCCAGCATCTCTTCTGTGGAGGAACTGGAAACGGTCCAGCATCTCTTCTGTGGAGGAACTGGAAACGGTCCAGCATCTCTTCTGTGGAGGAACTGGAAACGGTCCAGCATCTCTTCTGTGGAGGAACTGGAAACGCTCCAGCATCTCTTCTGTGGAGGAACTGGCAACGGTCCAGCATCTCTTCTGAGGAGGAACTGGAAACGGTCCAGCATCTCTTCTGTGGAGGAACTGGAAACGGTCCAGCATCTCTTCTGTGGAGGAACTGGAAACAGTCCAGCATCTCTTCTGCACATGTCCAGCTTTTGCTAGAAATAGGGAACGTTTACTAGGATCCCACTTCTGAACAAGTATAGATGGTCTATGCCAGTCAGTTGGTAACAACCTTCTTCGCTTTGTAAAGGGCTCAGATTGGTTCAATCTGGAGGGGGAAGCGTAGTCATGCCTCGCATCCGCGGCTCACAACGGACCCAACTGGTGGTCTAAGCGGCATCACTGGTTTATTGGTGATGCGGCTGCCCAACCTACCTACCTACCTACACATTCCATACTCACGATGATCCTACTGCATATTCAAGTGGAAAGAATCAAAGCAGAGTCAAGTGGAAAGAATCATACAAGTTCTTGCCTAAGGTCTTAAGTTGATTGAGTTTCTAGACGCAGCTTGGAAGATACTCATACAACATAAGGTGGGCGTTTGCCTACAAATCTTTTCAACTGAAACCTTCCAGTCTTCAACGTAGTTTCAAGAGGTGGAGAGAAACAAAAATCTCCAATAGCTGCTTTTGTACGTTGTTGGTTAGTACCATTGGTGGACTCTGGAAAGCCCTGTAAATATATATTTTTTTATTTCTTTGAGCACTTGTATTCTGCCATCATTCCAATGACTCCTCTCCAGTTTTACTTCGAGTTCAATTTAATTACAATTATTTTATTCTATTTCATTATAATGCATTATAACTCGCACACTACTATTCGATTACAATCATATTCTAATTTTATTTGCTACCAATTTTATTCTCTTATATCTCCCTATGTAGACGTTATCGCACGATACTGCGTTGTTTCGATCAACTTTTTTACCTTACTCCCACTGTGCCCACTATATTTACACTTATCTCTCGATCATATTTCTTGTTCCGCACCGATTTGGTTTTTATTCTCTCTCTACGCTACTGCGTACGATTTCTTTCTCTGCGTTATCGTATTCGCATCTCTTTCGTAGCATTCTATTATTTTGTACCCGTAGCTTCCTTTGCATAGGCAGTTCATTTTCTACTCTATTCTGCCTGAATCATAACTTAGTTCAGGCAAAGACAATATACGTAAATACTCTTGGTTCAGGCACATTGTTGCCCGAGTTATATTTCAGTAGTTTTTGCCCATCGAACTGCTGACGGGCCAAATCGATACCTCCGGTCAAACTGGGACGCACACATACCCGTATAAATCCATAGTTTTGCCTTTGGATCGCCTCTTAACACATTCTGTCATTCTGGGGCAAAATTAATTATTAAGCAGTTCGCTTTTAGGTCATACGGTTTCAGAGATACCGATACAAAAAGTAAAAGCCACAATTTCTGCTTTTTGTTTGTTTGTTTCTTTAAGCATTCTTCTTCTTCGGTTATTTCTAATCTTATTTGCCGTTAAAATAGTTCAAATCTATCTAATGTTGTATGGTCAGAGCGCCGGCACAGGCCTCTGTGGGTGAGCTTTATTTATGCTTGGTAGACTGCTCTGTGGCATAGAGCCGACAAAAAACCCAACAGCAACGCTAACAACAACAACTGAATTACGCCAACAAAGTAGCCGCCAGTCAGTCAGTCAGTCGAAGCACCGTAATCACGTGGTCCGGTCGACCGTGCCGCCCCACCACCACCAGACCAGCAGCAATCATCATGAGAATTCGGAATTCTACAAATATTGAAACGTGAATAGTAATTGTGGCGTTTTAAGTGGTTTCTACGAGATTTCCACTGTGCGACAGAACTATCGCGGAGCAAGATACGAGTCTACTCGTATGTTGATACATGAATTCCTGAGCTTAGCTTGATGCCGCCGCCTCGTACAATGGAATACAACAATGTCTGCCTTTGATAGAGTACCTCTAACTGAAATTAATTGTGAGAATATCTGCGATGACTGCAATGGAGCAGCGTGTTACAAAATTGGGTTTTGTACACGAGCGCGTGTATGTTCAGAGATACGTGTGCGAATTGTAAGGCTTACGTCATGATTGGAATGAGTCAGATCTCCAAAGACATAAAAAGCAATATATGTGTAGTATATTGTACATTTTATTCCTATTCATACATGTATTCCTATTCAGAAGATTAGGATTACAACTAAACGCATCCTTTGGTATAGCTTTGGTAACTACATTTATCCTTTGATATTATTTTGTATTCCTATTCAGAAGATTAGTTTACTTTAAGGACTACAACTAAATGCATCCTTTGGTATGGCTCTGGTAACTACATTTATCCTTTGATATTATATTGTATTCCTATTCAGAAGGTTAGTTTCCTTATGTTACTTAAAGACACCCTACAAAGATGAACGAATGAACCATCGTTGATCAATTAAATGGTGTTGACAGAGGACTGATTGACCCAATATTAAGACTTTATGATTTGACCGCCGATCTACTGAATTCGAAGAAGGTCGCGTTCTCTTTCTCTCATGTGGTTCCACTACTTATAATGATCATATTCAAGTTCGTAGGGAGGGGGGAGAAACTTCACCAAACTAAATTGCGATTGATGTTTGAATACCCAAACTAAGCCACAGAGTTCAAAGCGATAACTGTGCCTCCCTTTGCCATTCCTGCCATCATCGACACAACACCCACACTCTATGCAGATCCATTATGCTGAAAGCAGTCAGTGATGATGTTGCATAAACAATGCGTACAATGAATAAAATCAGCACGAAAAAATGGAATAAAACCTGCATTCGCGTAAAATTTTCTGCTCTAAAAAATTCCATCGACACCCGCCCAGCAAAGCAGAAACATGTGAATACTCGTACAAATTTTGCTCATAGATCAGCGCGCATGCGTAATAAATAAATCTTTGAGCTATGAGCGCTGAGTGGAGCGTACGACTTTAAGCGTCTATTCTTTGGGTTAATCGCAGAATTTCCGCGAAAAAGAAAGAGCTGCCAGTGCGGAAAAAGATGATTTTGCCACGATTTACAAGACAGTCATTTACATACACAGCCAGACTCGTGTCTACATCGGCAGCAGTGGCGCATTCAGGCCAAACGCCCCAGTCAGCACATACTCTAGAATTTACTAGAATACAACAGAAAGAATAGAGCTATCCACGCTTCTGCTCAGATGTGATTTGACATTGTCACTGCTCTTAATACAAACAACTCTCATTAAGGCCAAATAATCAAACAAATATGTTTGGTCCATTAATGCGAACAATTAGCAAAAACTAATTTTCGCAGCCCGTAAGCTGGGCTGGCGGAAAGTAAAGAACAACATCTGCTGACGAGGCATGCGCCCAGCGATGGGTTCTGCGGTGACAATATTCATTTTGATAGATAAAATATAGAAAACTTATTTGAAAATCCACAGGGGATTATATTTGGATACAATTTTGCGACAAAAATGTATCCAAATGTAATTGTCAGTAAGACTACCAAGCAATGGGACTGTAAATCCGCTCCTGAACCCCAATACCAACACCGACTTAAGTCCTATTTTAGGCACCTACATACGACGAGATCGCATGGATACAAATATATGTCTAAAGAGCAAAGCTGCAAATGAAAAAAAAAATTTGGTTTATGATGCGTTGCTGCGCATGCGCACAAACTGTTCGCTGCAAAATAATCACATCAGCATAACAGCAATCGCCGAGAGACAGACAGGCTCACAGACAGATGGATAGATTACAAAAGCAACAACACACACAAACATACGCTCACACACACTTCTCCGGACATGAGTGTTTACATACGAGCACCCTACAGTGATATTACACGGTCCAAACACCACTAGTCTTGTAACTGGTTCCAGGAGACCAATTTCTAGTCGGTTAGGAACAACTAAAGCGCTTCAACAATTAATTGATGGGACGTCGTCACAATTGACATTGTCAGTCTTCAATCGAAATCGGTCAATTTTGTTTGTGGTCGATAGTGAAACTGAAAATTAACAATGATCATGAGAACCCTTGAATAAGAATGAATGATTACTTCCTCAAATTCATTTGACTTTGGAATGGTTATTAGGGATAAGATCCTAAGGGGTTGGGCCCCTTTCGCAATCTCTTTTATTTGGTGTTCGACGGTTCAATCATCAATCTGAATAGGTTGATTCTCAAACACTTCTGTTTGTAGTTCGATGGTAGAATTGTCCGTCTGAATGCGATCAATCCCCTGTCAAACTTTTTCCTTATAGTCCGGTAGTGCCTTCATCAAACTGAATACGATCAATCCCCTGTACGACTTTCTTCATTATGGTTTGATGGTTCTCAGTCGTCAATCTGAATAGGATGGTACTCAAATTCTTCTGTTAGTAGTTCCTTGGTGGAATCATCCATCTGAATGCGATCAATCCCCTGTCAAACTTTTTCCTTATAGTCCGGTGGTGCAGTCATCAAACTGAATACGATCAATCCCCTGTAAAACTTTCCTCATTATGGTTTGATGGTTCTCAATCATCAATCTAATTTGGATGGTTCTCAAACTCTTCTGTTTGTAGTTCGATGGTGGAATTGTCCGTCTGAATGCGATCAATCCCCTGTCAAACTTTTTCCTTATAGTCCGGTAGTGCCTTCATCAAACTGAATACGATCAATCCCCTGTACGACTTTCTTCATTATGGTTTGATGGTTCTCAGTCGTCAATCTGAATAGGATGGTACTCAAATTCTTCTGTTAGTAGTTCCTTGGTGGAATCATCCATCTGAATGCGATCAATCCCCTGTCAAACTTTTTCCTTATAGTCCGGTGGTGCAGTCATCAAACTGAATACGATCAATCCCCTGTAAAACTTTCCTCATTATGGTTTGATGGTTCTCAATCATCAATCTAATTAGGATGGTTCTCAAACTCTTCTGTTTGTAGTTCGATGGTGGAATTGTCCGTCTGAATGCGATCAATCTCCTGTCAAACTTTTTCCTTACAGTCAAGTGGTGCAGTCATCACACTGAATACGATCAATCCCCTCTACAACTTTCTTATTATGATTTGATGGTTCTCAGTCGTCAATCTGAATAGGAAGGTACTCAAACTCTTCTGTAATTCGGTGGTGGAATCATCCTTATGGTTGGGTGGTTTAATTATCAATCTGAATAGTATTTCGAATGAAAAAAGGAAAACAAATTTCGACCAGGAGGATACTCGACTAAAACACTACGATCGATTATTAATATAATGGAGTGAATGGAATCGTGAATATAGAGAATACGCCTCTGCACATGGAAGAAATTGTGGAGCCGGTCATCTTCACTGCAGGGTGCTTGTGTGAGCTGCATGACAAGCAGCATCACAGTTGATTGCAGCAAACAACTTGGACGGACGGATGCATAAGAGTGTTCAGTTTAACCAGAGGTTAATATTCGATTAACTTCGCACATTCAGGTATGCGACGTGCAAAGGCAAATTATGTATAAATACTCAACTCAAACGTACATAAATCAGCACATAAGTTAAATAATGTAAAAATGTGTTAATATAATTTCCCTGCGAGAGGTTTTCTTACATGAAAATTGCGGGCTTTTCACCACAGACAAATTCGCCACAATCAGAGCAGTCAATGTTCCGGACTCAGGTGCTTAGTTCGATGGCGTATGCATATGAGAAGTGGCAGTTGCAGATCAGCGGGACGAATTTGCATACCAAATGCAGAATTGCGCACAAAATGTACTGAGCAGCAGAAAACCCAGAATCAGAGCAACTCACGCGGCTTAGAACTCGCAATTTAGTGAGGAATTTAAGGTCGCAACTATGCGGTGGCATTGATGAATCACCAACACTGTCTGACGATCGTCAAAGAAAGTGTTTCAGTTTCGATTCAAACGGAGTTTTCGTATCATTGCAGAGCGACTGCGGTTAATGCCATGGCATGTTCTTACCGTTCCCCCCCCCCCCTTCACTGTGCTGAATCCTTTTGTAACACCCATGTGGCTACTAAGTTCAAGCTAAAGTATTGGCATTGCAATATCCTAGTAAATTACTATTAACACATTCGCTATTATTCCAAATGCATCAAAGCCCATATTTACAAGAAATTCACCCAGCCTCTAATGAACAATATGTTGTTGTTCCGACCACCGACTCTTCCCCCTCCCAACTAAAGACTTTCAATTAATAATTTCAATTTAATTACCACAATACCGCATTCCATAAAAACTACATTGGAACAAAATAAGGAAAAAACGCGATAAAAACATCAAAATCAATTCCACTCAAACGGCGGAAAAACGTCACCAACTGTCATATAAAGTAGTAAAAATTATGGCATTGCAACCACGCGAGTCGCGAACAAAACGAACACTTTCATAAAAAGTTCAGTTCGTTACTCGCTTGCGCAGCAGCGTTGTCCGAGCAGCAAAGTTGGAAAATGTCTTTTAAATCAAAAGCGCTTAAGAAGGCAAATTATGGCCATGTCAGAAAAGTGACGCGAAACTTTCTTCGCAGACGCGGCCAATGGCAAGCCAGGCGGCAGAGGAAGAAAGTGCATTAAAAAAAAAATTAAATACCCGCTGCAAGAAACGTTTATAAATTGCGTTGGTCAGTTTAGGCCACATACGCTCGCACACAAACACACGCACACGCACACATATGTATATACAGACACACGTACCTAAATACTCAGTCTCGCACTCTCAGTCTCTCACACACGCACCTCCGCACACGCCGTTTATGCGTAACACAATGCAGTGTAATCGACAGCAAACAAAGGCAAAACGCTCGCTTTTATTGTTGCTGTTGCACATGCGTGCGCGCATGCGCCCACTGACCAGCAACCGAACCGACCCAGCTCCCCGTCGCCGTGCTGGCGCAGAGGCAGGCAGCGCAGACGCGCACTGTGGCGACACCAGTTTCACTTTCACGATGATCCGTGCTGCAAACCCGTTTTTTACGATCATTTCTTTTTTTAAACTTAATTTTTAATTTACCGTTGAAAAAGATTTCGTTCATTTCATCTTTTATACAGTTTTTTTTAGAGGAGGGTGGTATTTTTAACAATTTTGGTTTAAGCAGTTTAGGAGATTTTAAACGTCTTCGCAGAACCCCTCTAGGAAATGGTAGTATTCAACATAGGACCTGGAAACAACTCCTCACATAAACACCTCTCTCTTTTTTACAAAACAAAAAAAAAACTTACACAGGACCTTCCGCAGTAATCTGACCCATGAAGAACATCAGAGAATATATTATTACAGACCACGTATAAAGACCCATGTGTAGGCAGACCCAAGAACTACAAAATGCTCGGATTTGTTGAACAACATCTTCAACCAAATGGAGACGAAGAATACTAGCAGAGAGCACGCCACAGGCAATACAACCTCTTCGCCTCAAATCTTCTGCATCAGGACCCAAAAACAAGTGACAGAAAGGGTTGAGACGAAGACATATTTTAGTTCAGCAACCAGGATAGCTGGTAACTAACCGGTTAACTAACATGTAGAAAGCAAAAGTAGGATATGTTTAGGGAGCGTTCTTATCACAACAGATCTTTCAGGTTGCAGTGTATAACACCCTTAAATATATCTACATATCTATCTATCTATCTAATCACTTCTGACGAATAATGTTAAAAGTAGAATGTGTTTCCAGAGAGTTCAAATGTATTTCATAGACTGCGAACCATCGTTATACAATTATATACAATTCCCCATCATACTTACTGGCAATACCATCCTTTTGACCTAACTAATCCCTCCCTGAAACCCAACGGCAAAACCATTCCGCGTTTCCTTGGGG
The DNA here is from genome assembly GCA_920105625.2 of Clusia tigrina. NCBI lineage: Eukaryota > Metazoa > Arthropoda > Insecta > Diptera > Clusiidae > Clusia > Clusia tigrina. The sequence goes on along the minus strand of OV050032.1, from coordinate 14,712,823 downwards.
GATGGAAAGACGTTCACGACGCCGCTGTGGATTATGATGCTGAACCGAACGCAGTCGCTTGTAATTTGCAAGTCGGGCTTATGTGGGAGACAAGCGGCAGGCAAAGCGAATGTAAGTGAACGTGAGACCTGGAAAAATGTCTCAATTTTATTGTTGGGTTTGAAAATCGAGCTCCGCCCTGCTTTACTGACTGACTTTGATTTGAAAATGAACATGGAACACGTACGCGAAGGCACAACGAGCCACTTTTGCTAAATGTGGCAAACGTTTTCAAATATAAACGCCAGAAGAAGAAACAAATTGAGCGGAGGGTGTAATTGATACTCGTATGTTTGGGCCGGATTTCATTTGCGGAAGCATTTAGGTCAAGAAATTAAAGAAACATGACGACGATCGCTTACAGAGCTGCTGCTGTTGTTGTTGTTGTTGTTGTTGTTGTGGCTGCAGACGACTGTTGGTTGGGGCACTCATAGTTGTAAATTGCCGCAAAACGCCAGTGAAGAAAGAATGGTCATATCGGATTCACAGCGCGGAAAAGGAACGGCGTTTTGTGGCGTATGGACGCATGGACTTTACACCTCATGAACGCTGTACGGGCAGTAGCAGCGGTAGCGTCAGCAGCAGAAGTAGTCAGTCCAGAGTTTCGAAACATTTCAATTCCAATTCAATGCGAGTCTGGGTACGAGTACTTTCGTTTTTATTACCCTCCCACAAATTAGTGTAGTAAAAAAAGCAGAGAGTGCCATGGTTATGGCCAGAGAATACAGAGAGATGACTCTTGTTTTGCGTACATGTGCAACACTGTAGTATTGTGACTGATTCTCTTCAAAATTCTGGCTAACCAATGATAAACAAACCTATCCATATACGCAACTAATGATAAACAAAGACATTTTTTCTTAAACGTCAGAAAATTTGACGTTTAAGTGTCCCTTCTCTGTGTTCTCTGGATATGGTTGAGGTTTTATGGATGTGACTCAAAAGCAAAAGAACGAGAACTAGAGAGTAAGAGAGAAATAGAGAAATAGAGAGTAAGAGAGAAATAGAGAGAGAGCGAAAAAGAGAAAGAGGTAGAATGAGAGAGGGACTACGAGAGAGAGACAATAAGAGAGAGAGAAAGAATGTGTGTATGTGAGAGAGAGAGAGAGACAAAGAATGTATGTGAGAGAGAGACAAAGAATGTATGTGAGAGAGAGCGACAAAGAATGTATGTGAGAGAGAGACAAAGAATGTATGTGAGAGAGAGAGAGGCAGAATGAGAGATATAGAGACAAAGAATGTGTGTGAGAGAGAGACAAAGAATGTATGTGAGAGAGAGAGCGACAAAGAATGTATGTAAGAGAGTGAGAGAGACAAAGAATGTACGTGAGAGAGAGAAAAGAATGTATGTGAGAGAGAGAGAGAAACAAAGAATGTATGTGAGAGAAAGAGACAAAGAATGTATGTGAGAGAAAGAGACAAAGAATGTATGTATGTGAGAGAGAGCGAGGGAGAATGAGAGAGTTAGACAAAGAATGTGTTTGAGAGAGAGAGGGAGTATGAGAGAAAATAAAAGAGAGAGGGAGAATGAGAGAGAGAGAGAGGGAGAGAGAGAGGGAGAATGAGAGAGAAAGCGAGAATGAGAGAGAAAGCGAGAATGAGAGAGAAAGAGGGATAATGCGAGAGAGGGATAATGAGAGGGGGAGAATGGGAGAGGGAGGGAGAATGAGAGAGAGAGGGAGAATGAGAGAGAGGAAGAATGAGAGAGAGAGGGAGAATGAGAGAGAGGGATAATGAGAGAGAAGGATAATGAGAGAGAGGGATAATGAGAAGAGAATAGAGAGGGTGAGAAAAAAGGGAGGAAAAAGTGAGAGGAGGAAAAAGTGAGAAGAGGAAAAAGTGAGAGAAGGAAGAAGTGAGAGAGAGGGAGGAAGAAGAGAGAGAGGGAAGAAGACGTGATAGAGAGGAAGGGAGAAAAGAAAGCGATATAGGGAGAGAGAAAGAGAGGGCGGAGAGAGGGAGGAGAGAGGGCGAAGTGAGAGAAAGAGAGAGCGAGAAGTGAGCGAAAGAGAGAGGGTGAAGCGAGAAGGAGAATGAGGGAGAATGAGAGAAATCGACGGAGATTGAGAGTTAGATAGAGAATGAGAGTTAGTTGGAGAATGAGAGAAAAAAGGGAATTATAAATAAAGAGAGGGCGAACGAGAGATATAAGGGAAGAAAAGAGATATAGAAAGAGAGAGATAAATAGGGAGAGAAAGACCGAGAAATAAGAGATAATAAATAAATAGATGAATAAATAGAGGCAAATACAGAGATAAAGAGAGATAAACTGGGAGAGAAGGAAAGATAAACTGGGAGAGGAGAGATACATACGAGAGAAATAAGAGATAATAAATAGAGAAACAAAGAGAGAGATAAACTGGGAGAGATAAATAGGAGATAATAAAGTGAGAAATACAGAGATAAAGAGAGAGATAAACTTTGAGAGATAGAGAGAAATAAGAGATAATAAATAGAGAAATACAGAGAGATAAACTGGGAGAGGAGAGATAGAGAGAAATAAGAGATAATAAATAGAGAAATAAAGAGAGAGCAATACAGAGATAAAGAGAGAGCTAAACTGGGAGAGATAAATATAGAGAAAGAAGAGATAATAAAGGGAGAAAGGGAGAAATACAGATATAAAGAGAGAGAGAAAGTAAAAAAGAGGGAGAGAAACGAAAATAATTGAATGAAATCTGTGAAATGCCAAAGCAACCAGTAAATTCTTGATACATTTACCTGGGCGAAAGTTTTACGACTCTGAAATGGATATCCATCTGGCACCACAAGGAACTTGCAGGTCTATGTGTGGCCTTCGCGGTCAGCCAGTGCAACCTAACCTAACTTAGCTGGGTGAAAGTTGTTGAGCCTCCCGAAAAGTGAAGCAATCAAACCCGTGCAACAAATGAAGGGTCGACAAACTCAGAAGTTGAAGGAAACAATAAAGAACTGTTCGTATATATAAACCAGAATGGAATCTGCAAGAGTGCATTCCTTGGGTATTTAAAAGTATTGCCTCTACACATAGAAAAGGAGAGAGAGAGTTCCTTGCCTAGAATGTTTCAGTAATCAAACCCGGTTTCGCACACACACTCCAAGCGGTGCGTGTAAAATAGACGCATCGTATAATGAACGCCGAATAGCTTCCAATGGTTCGATCACACTCTTTATGGATGGAGGAATCAGTTATGGTAAAAATGTTTTTCCTGATTTCCGAGCGGCGGTTGCGACCCATGGAATGCTCGCTCAGTTAACGGAACGGATCGGAGCGCATGAAAAGTTTTCGATAAGAGCGGGGTCTGGAAAACCCGGCTGACGGTGCTTTAAATAATGATACCCTACCCTGGCTTTGCTTTTTGTGCGAAACTATGAGAGCAAGTTTCGCACTTGACGGCCGGATTAAGCAATTTGAACAAATCTAGCAATTGTAATTGGCCCGCGTTTAGAGGGGCGGCGGGGCGGGCATTGCTTTGACATGCGGCACGTACGGGTGTGGATGTGGCTGCGTTGGGTGTTTAGATGAGTACGCTTTGAACAAAGTGGTGCGAACCGCAAAATGTGACACGCATGCCGGACGACGACGCATTGAGGCAGGCAGGCAGCAGGCACAATGCGGCCCGCTGGCGGCAGAACTACGAGTATAGCAGCTTTTTATGTTTCCTTCCTCTGTGGCAATAAGTCGCATTGGATTTATGGTCGCTGTTGCCTTTGCTTGTTTTTGAACTCAATTGTTTTTCATAATTTGAACTGACCAACTTTTTTCTGCGCTAGATGTCGTTGACAACGCGCCATTCGCCATTCGCCACTCTGCAGACCAGTTCATGCAATTTCAGCCGCACGGTCATTGGAGATTTATTTGCACTCGCTTCAGATTTATAGAAAAACGAATACAATGAACATTTTAAATTAACTTTGGCGGTTTTTGTTTTATTTATGCCAAGAGGGTAGTAGGGAGGGGATTGGATGACCAGCAGTTCAGTTGCCTAGCGCGTGCTTCGGTCGTAAATTACATGCGAGAGCCACCTTTTCGGTTAATTTAAATCCGCTTGCAATTTTATGGGAGCTTTTCGTGGATGGCGGCCATTCTAGATTGTGCGGACGTACGTAGTCCAATCCAGTGAGTCAAAAATAAATTTCTATCAAATCTGTCCGTGCATCTGCAGAAGCAATTCAAGTGGAATTAAACTATAACACGCCAATTGTCTCCAATAACAGGCAAGATTAGCAAAGGCATCAATTTTCGACGGTTTACTCACAACGAAAACAATCAAAATTCAACTAAAATTGGCAAAAATGGTAGAATTTATCAAAATGTATGAGTGACCACGCCCATCTTAGCAAGGCAAATATAATATCTATTAAATTGGGCAGGAATCAAACATCATTGATGACTTTATTCCACAAATTACAAGTGGATCTTCATTTCAAGCCATGCAAGACATGTGCACTAGGCCCCCTTCTTCTTATTTCTCTCGTCCAATCACTCTAAAATTGGCCGGGTATGGAGCCCCACCCTTCCCTCGTGTTGCTGTCTTCCAAAAAAAAAAACTTGAAATTTTATCCACTCTTCCGAAACTCTAAAATTGATCAAGTATAGAGCTCTGTGGTAGTGGGCATAAGAATCACGTTCAGAATGAGTCCATGACTCGATGATTGCGCGTATATAGTATACTGATGTATATAGTATACTCCTGTAGATGGGAGGTGGGGTGCTTATAGCACACTGTTCTCAATCTCTTCATTTTTATTTATCTGTGAAAGGCCTACACGGACATAACTAAATTAACCACGGAGCTGGCATTGGGTTTCAGACCAGTGACGCCTTCTCTTGTGAATTGGGAACGTTGGTACATACTTAATAACGACTGTAGAGGTTCTAATGACTCACTAAAAGAATGTCAGTGTTTACGTTTTTCATTCTCTCCCCTGTCCCGTCTCCCCCTCCTCCCACATTGATCCTTTTATTTTGTACTGCATCAGCAACAATTCCAGCAACAGCAGAAACAAAAAATAAACACGGCAAAAAGCAGCGAACTGAACAACAACACAAGACTTAACAAACTGGTTGAACTACTCTCTCGCACACACACACACACACACACACACACATAGACACAGAGAGAGAGACAAACACACACACAATCAATAAAAATTAAAATAAAAATCCAATAAAAATTGGAAAAAATCGTACGCCGTGCAGCAACAAAGCGACCTAAGCCGCTGCCGCTGGTGGGGCCGCTGGTGGGCCCGACGGAGGGGGCCGACGGAGGGGGGAAATATGCTCAACCCAAGCCAGCTAACATGTGACTTGTTAAAACAACAAAAACTTGACTCACTTAAAAACTGAAAATATCTAATTTCAAAAGCTAAAAAGTAAATGTAAAAAAGAAAAAAAAATGTTCTTGCGAAATTTGAGCATTCCAAAGTTTCGACAATTCACAAAAAGAGGAAAAAAAGAAGCAAGAAAAAAAGAAGTATTCATGAAATTTGAAAACGTTTTCCATTTGAAGCGATCTCGATCGCCTCCTCTTTAGAAGGTTCAAATTACGTTCAGCAACAGCTGCGACACATGCCTCCACATGATTCCACAAGTCGCCAACCAGCCTCAACCACAGCGAACAGCGAGCTGCCAATTGTCAGTGGCGCAACGTTCACATTTGCTTCATTTGCATGCAGCAATTCGACTTCTAAAGCGATCTATGCAAAGTTCTCGTACAGACACAAAAAGAAGAAAACAAAAACAAACAAGCCCGATCGCTTCTCCTGCCTCAGAGCAGCGCAGCGCAGCTTACATAGTCTTAGTCAGTGTTCTCCTTCTAGAGAGCTGTGCTGAAGTCTATTGCGGCATTCAGTGAGCACCACTAAACTTGAGCAATCTGTGCCATGGCTAACTCGAAGAACTGCGACTGCTGCAGTTTTGGTCGCTCAGCTTCGCAAGGGAACCAACCTGGCAAATTGACGGGCCACATGTAGAACAGTGAGAGGAGGGGGCTATGCAGAGAGCAACCACCACCAGATGCGTTAAATATGGAATTCCCATGCAACAGAAAAACTGCATCCAACTGAATTTGGGGTTCACATATATTGGGACAAGGAAACGGGGAAGCAGCAACAGCAACAGCAACAGCAACGCGGGAACAACATTAGCAGATGTGCTCTAGGTCGCAGCATCGGCATTGATCTACATACTAGAGAACTGCTTGAATACACTACTCGCAAAAAAGCGAACCACATGATTCATAAGTCGCGCTCAACAAAAAAAATGTTGAACTAAGCATTCAACGACGACCAGCAGGAGGGAGATCAAAACACCAGATACCCTACAAATTAGAATGAATCCATTTATGGCTGAGATGCTCTTATCCAAGGAGTAAACTACACCCAAATTTGAGCAAATATCTCCTCCCATGCAAGCCTTAAGGTTTCTGGAAGAACAGAATCCCAAGAAATTTTACTGCTCCAAATTCGTTGCATTAGGATTTTGGCCTTCACCACAAATGGTGATGCTAGTCCATTTGGATCGTAAAGTCGTGCTATGATACTCAAAATCAAGCGCTTAGTCCCGCCAGAAGACGGAATAAGTGGCAATGATTGCACCTTGAATATAAGTTCATCCATTTTTGTATCCCATTTTAGCCCTAAAACGATAGGCAAGCAAGTCTCTAGATTTCCTCCTATTAAGCTCCGGCAAGCAAGTGTCCTCGTGTGCCCAAGACCCATTGGCCGCACACACGGCCCTATCCTTCAGCATTAGTGTACAGGTAGCAATTGGTATTCCATCCTCGCATCTGTCCGTCCATAAAGGAAGGTTGGTACCCCGTCTGTCTAATTCATCAGCCCTCAATATCCCCAAATTCTAGATTTCCTTGCTTTATATACTCTCTTGCATCGCTGTAACGTATACACATACTTACGAGGGCGGATTGATATTGAAGCTACCTAGCGCTAGATGGCAGCACAAACACAACAACTTTTTTTTTTTTAGAAAATGCGATCTGTCAAACGTCAGCTGTTAAAATTTCACCCAAATTCATCGATTAGTTTATTTGTTGTAGTCGTTTGAAGTAAGCAACTTTTGTGTTTCTTGAAAAATGGAAAAAAGGCGAAAGAGACAAAAGAAAAGCTCGATAAACATTACGGTGAGTCTGCTCCGTCAGATTACATGGTAAAATATTGGATTGCTGAATTTAAACGCGGCCGAACAAGCACTGCAACAATACCATCAACAGGAAGGCCAAAAGAGGTGGTTACTGAAGAAAATATCAAGAAAATCCTCGATATCGTTATGAATGATCGCCGAGTCAAGTTGCGTGAGATTGTTGAAATGGTGAACATATCATATCAACGTGTGTTCAACATTTTGCATGAGCATTTGCATACGAAAAAGCTATCGGCAAGATGGGTGCCGCGTTTGCTCAGTGTCGAACAAAAATGAATTCGACAGACCACTTCACAGCGGTGTTTGGACATGATCAAGCGTAATCCTGTTGATTTTTGGCGTCGATTAATAACTGTTGATGAAACGTGGGTCCACCACTACACACCTGAAGCCAAAAATCAATCGAAACAATGGGTTGAAGCTGGTGGAAGTGCTCCGAAGAAGGCGAAGGCAGTGAATTCGGCTGGCAAGGTTATGGCCACTGTATTTTGGGATGCACACGGAATACTGCTCATCGATTATCTTGAAAAAGGAACCACAATCACAGGAAAGTATTATCGTGCACTATTGGATCAATTGATTGATGCAATCAAGGAAAAACGACCACATTTAAAGAAGAAAAAATGCTCTTTCTTCAAGACAACGCACCGGTTCACACAGCATTACATACGATGCTAAAATTACGTGAAATACACTTCGAATTGGTTAATCAACCACCTTATAGTCCAGATTTAGCTCCTAGTGACTTTTTCCTGTTTCCAAACTTGAAAAAATGGCTCGCAGGAAAAAGATTCATCTCAAACAAAGAAGTGATTACCGAAACCGAGTGAGGGGTTCCCGAAATCGTATTATTCAGATGGTATAAACAAGTTGGAATATCGTCTTACTAAGTGTGTCGAAGTAAAAGGAGACTATGTTGAGAAATAAAAGGTTTTTGAAAAAAAAAAAAATGTTTTTTTCCTACTTAGGTAGCTTCAATATCAATCCGCCCTCGTATGTACATGTTTGGTGTGTATTGGTTCGCTTCATATATGTACAACTAACCCGATTTGCCCATGCAAATGGTTCGGTGATGGCGTACTTTTCTTATAAGAGTACCACTCCAATGTCTATATTCAGATGGCATCTGTAGATTCTGTGGATAAAGTGACGAAACCTCACTGCACCTGATCAGAGACTGCGGACCACGGCCAGCAGGTCTTTTGGAGAATATACTCGTATCTTAGATATGAGCAGGAGCCCTCAACTTGATTCCCCCAAAGTACATGCATTTTTGTCGGAAATAAACCTGGCAGAAGATCTATAGATTAGACTATCCTATCTTTTAAATACATAGGGGCATCGCAATAGATATTTCAGGTAGCGGCGTATAACCCCCTTAAGAATGCATGTAAATCTAATCTAATCTAACCACTCCAATATTTGTTCCCTGCTGGTGCTTTTTACTTGTCTTTTGTGAATCTTGCGAGTATATTTTACACTTTGTATTCAAAATGTGTGAGTATGAATCATGCTGAGATTCAGGTTTGTTGTATGTGGTTCACTACAAATTTTGACATGTGCGTCTGAAACCTGAACATGACTCAACTCATGTGGGGTTTGTTGACGCACATGCATATGCCCCAAACGACTGTGTGATGAAACTTAACAGCCATGGGCATCTCTAGTGGGTCCTTGTGGTCAGTGAGCTCTTTCTGTTTTTCGACGCTAATCTCACTCCAAACAAAGCACCCAACTAACGACACACCAAATTCTGTGATAGTGTGATCACTCAGTGCCCACCCCTGGACTAAATACCGGACGCCTTTTTGGGAAGTTGTTGCAATCAAATTTACAAATAAAAACATGCATTATTAATATTAATGTTTTGTATTATTAATAAGCAACCCACACACACACTCTCACACACTCTCTCACACACACACATCCATTCATACGCCATTTACAGGCATGACATAGTGACAACATGTTCGTCCGTCTGTTTGTGCGACCGAGCGAACGTGCGTTTACATGCCCATAAGTAGGAGGAGCAAGAAAAAAAAAGAAATTAATGAAAAATAATTATAAAAGAAAACAATAATATTAAAAGCAACAACAAAAGCGAAATGAAAAAGAAAGGTAAACAGTGTTGAAGCAACAATTAAATATGTTTGCGGCTTACTTAACACCTGAAACTCAAGCACGGCAAATGTGGCAAAAAGCGAACCAGCACCACGTTAAAATCGACCTAAAAACGGCTTTCGAGGTACAAACACACACGCACTCACACATACACGGCGGCGCTGCTTGAGTATTGATTTGTCGCATGTGGACGGGAAATGTGTGTGATTAGCGACAGGCGAGTACGCATAAGAAACTAACGCTGTCCATTCGTGGCCCGAATGCAACATCACCAACAACATTGCTGACTCGATTATAGCCATCATCATCATCATCATCATAATAGTGATCATCATTAACGGCATCATTAGCATTTTCAATGCATACTTGCTCAGAGACGACGACTGATGATGACGACGCTTGACGATCAGGTGTGGAGTAGTTTGCATGAGTTACGCTCGCATTGCATTGTTGCGGCACAGACAGCGAAGCACCAGGAGCGAACAACGCAAAAGCGCGTAAACTGCCAGTTGCCAGCGCTGCTGCGTTGGTGTAACCAAACTGTACGCTACTGTCTGCAGCCGTGTTGTTTGTTGAACACAGCACAATGGAACAACGCGATGGGGCAGACGCGGAGACCGGAGTCGTTAACGCTTTCTTTGCATTAAGCTGCATTATTGCACGTCTGACGGGCGGTGGGGTTGTGAACAACAGAGCTGCAAATTGCTGTGTTGTGTGAAGTTATTTTGCTTTGCTTGCCTTTGTTCAAGCGCATGTGGGTGGGCAGCACCAGTTGGGAGGAGGTGGGAGGGAGCGAGTCCAGGGAGCTATTGTGCAATGCACATTAATTGCCTTTCGTGCGCAATACAAAACACTTCCCATTTGTTGTTGATGCGGTTGCATGTAAACAAATCAGCATGCATTAATAACAACAATAGCAACAACAATAGCAACAACAATTACAGGCACCTTGACCTTGCCGCATATGATTCACGAGCTTTATAGGCACTCAAGTAAAAAGTTATTGGAGCGTGTATTTTGTATTTTAGAGGTTTTTTTTGCCTTATGGAAACTTGTGTTAAATTAGCCAAAACAGCAGCGCTGACTAAACTTGGCCTTTTACGGCAGGCAAAATGATTGATTTCAAATTCTCACACACGAGTGTGCCCGGACGCATCCCGCCATTTATAGTGTTCAATCGGAGCGGTTGTTTTCTCTGTTTGTCAGATGAGGACATCTTCTGAATATGGGGATCGCAAAAAATCACGATTTCTCCATATAAGAATAGGGCAGACGACTCTCGAGGTAACCGAAAGTGCGAAAGTGCACTATCAAAACTATATCAACGCTGGGATGAGATCGAGACAAGTCCCTTTTCAGGCAAACAAAATTTGACACTGGTTAACTCTCTCGCTCAAGAGGTAACCCCTATCTCCCCGTTATTCCGGCTATTTCACAAGTCCAGAGTTTTCTACGACAATAAGACCATTGATTTATGAAAATTCGTTGAAAGTTTCTCATAAAATCGTTTTCAAAACTGTCTGATCGTGTGTAATCTTGTATATTTTTTGTGGGGGGTCTGAGAAACCTCAGAAACACATCACGCTTAAAACTTACTATTATTGTGTGTAGGGGATTTAAGCACCGTGACCTTTCGATCTATTGTGCCCCCAGCAGAGGTTCACAGTACATATTTGAGGCCTATCCTCTGGATAAAAATGATGACAAGTTTTGGCTCCAGAGGTTTCACATCACTGGCAGAGCCCTGGAAGAATCCCAAGTATTTCCTGCGGGTGTGCATGAGAGCTGGACATTCTGTCAACACATGCAAAGACGCCTCCTCTTCCTCCATACATAATCTGCAGGAGCCTACCGAGGTGACCCCCATTCTCACCATATGTGAGTTCAGTTTACAGTGTCCTGTGAGTAGGCCTGTCATCATCGTAAGATTATTCTTAGAGAGATTGATGAGTGATTCGAATATCGTCTTACTAAGTGTGTCGAAGTAAAAGGAGACTATGTTGAGAAATAAATGGTTTTTGAAAAAAAAAATGTTTTTTTCCTACTTAGGTACCGCTTCAATATTAATCCGCCCTCGTATGTCCCTAGCAGACTCTTTGATACCCTTAGGCCTGGTGTGTTAATCCAGTGTTTGTGCCTATGGTGTCCCTCATCGATCCCAAGCTGGCTGAACAGCTTGCCCTTGCCTACACCACAGAAGGGTTCTGGGCCGATAAAGGGTGCTGCAGCCCCCTTCCTTGCAAGTTCGTCGGCAATTTCATTCCCTTCTAAGCCAGCATGTCCTGGTACCCATAGAACATTAAGTTTTTTAATGCACTCCCATACCAGTTTCGAATTTACCTGATGGCCGCTTGGCTATCCCATAAGATAGCAATTTTCTTGCGCTCGTAACCTTTTTCAATGCTCAAATGTGCACATCTTTCAATGGCGTCGATATCCGCCTGGAAGATGCTAGTATATTTGCCTAGGGATACATAGTTGGTTGGTTGGTTGGCTTCAGTGGCTGATCCAAGTCGGTCCTCACATTGATCACAATTATCGCCTTAGCGACGTTTTGATACCACAACCTCTCCTAACGCCGGAGAAATCGATGGATTGTTCACGACGATGGGATTCATAGTATTTGTAGCTAGGTCCAAATTCTCCGCGCCGGAACCTTCTTCTGTGAGAGATCCGTCGGTGTACCAGGTGATCGTGGACTGATCTAACCTGTAGGTTTCGCTGAGACCTCTCCATGCATTTTTGTAGCTCCACTCTGTTTTAAACAACTTAGTGAAACTGTAGCGCGTTTTTGTAAAGTCTTTCGGAAAACAAATGTCTGGAACGGCCTTTGATAATGTTTCGACCCTCTGACTCCCGATGAGACTTTCAGGACCATTTACTGCTCTCATCATTCTATACAGAGTGCTCTTCTCTTGTATTTCCACAAATATGTGTATGGGTTAAGTTCCAGTATGACGTTCAGGGCGGCTGTAGGACAGGTTCTCATAGCCCCAGTTATATAGACGCTAGCAAGCCTTTGCACCTTAGCTAGTGCATGCGCAAAGTTTAGTTGTCTTGCTTTCTTAGCCCACAGAACCGCTGTAATTCTTAAACCACATTGGAGTAGTTCACATAGTGTACTCTCGAATTTTCCCCTGCAGGTAATAGCTATGTCATCAGCGTATCCCTGACAGCATAACCCCATGTTTGTTAATTCCCAGAGAAGTTCATCCACCACAAAGCAAATAATAAACATCTCCAGTCAATCAAAATGTCACTCTTTGGAGAAGTAAAAGTTGCAATTTTCCATATCCAGATAAGCATTCTGATAACTGTGTCTAGTCAAAAAAATGTGTCGTTACGTCATAATCCAAATGACCATATCTATTTAGCTGTATCGTGTATCTTCCAATATAAATATTCAAGTTCTATTATTAGTTTTATGGTGATTATTTGAGCAGCAGCAGAGAAGCACTGCTGTGTAACTTGACGTATATTTCGGCAGCAACACTACAGCAATAGTGATTCCTTCAAGCATATTTTGGTAGCGATAAGGAAGCACTGCAGCTTACTGTGAACATATTTCGTCAGTTCCAGGACCGCAATGGTGAATATTTTAAGAATTTTTCAATTGCTTTCTGTGATGAAAACTGATTTCACCACAAATTTTGGCATACTAAAGAGAAACAACAGCTAGCTTGGACCCATACATCGCGACTGTGCCAGCACCAATACATCGACTCTTTCTTAAAGCATGAAATGTAAACAAATTAACAAAGCTCCTTACGAAGGTGGTATCGAAAATATTGTAGAGTGTCTAAGAGCAACATTCTATGTCCCAGCGAAGCTTCGATTTCGAACAAATTGTTCACAAATTCAAAGCGTTAAGACGCCTCATCAAAACTTTTCTAAAAGCCACACAAAAATAAATAAAGAAAAGCAGACATTAAACAAGAAAAAACATATAAAACTAATTCTCTGGCGCCTTTTAAATATAATCGTAAAAAAGGAGGTCTCACTTTTAAAGATTAGAACCATAAATCATCACAAAAGAAAGAGAGAAAAAAAACATTCCTTTCGAAGTCGCACACAATTTCCTCATCCGTATAATCCATCCCTCACAGAGCATTTCTCCCGCATTTGCATGGCACAACGGGCACTTCCGATGCGCGCCCAGCTTCAGCATTCCTCTATTGATGCAACCTATTAGCTTAAATGACATTTATTGACAAGCCAAGCGGGCGGTGTTGACAGTGTTAACGACACTATTTGTGCTCGCTCGCGCCTGTGCCCCCACCAGCAGCTTAACCCGCAGCACAGACAAACGCCAGACAGACAGAGACACACGAGGCAACCAACCAATCTACGAACCAGCAGCCTGTCCGTCCGTCCGTCAGTCAACTAATCAGACGCTCTCTCTGTCCACCCAGCCCAGCCCAGTCCAGCAACAGCAACAGCAACAGCCCATTCCAGTGCATACAGATTTCCACAATACCACTGCAATGCGTAGAATGAGTTTTAAATGAAATTATTAATGTGACATTTTCCCATTTGCAACGGCCGCAGCCTCTGCCACTGAACTACTCCGTTCGCTCGCTGGTTTGCACACACGTACGCGAAGAAAGAGTCTGCGTTTTCGCTGCAAGCAACATTTCTCACACTCTTTCAATTAGCAGCGTAACAGCTTTTATGTGTTTGCCCGGGGTTTCGGGTTCCGGGGCCGGATACGGCAAAGGTACTGGTATTTGTGTTACGCCTCTTTCGCCACGGTGCCTTTGCATTACTTGACTTCATTCGAGGGCTGCAAAATGGCAAAGCGGCGGAATACACAGCCGTTGGCCTGGGGGAGGGCTTTGTTAGATATGCAATATTTGCATAGTTTGCAGCTCTACTCTAATTGCTCCAGAAGCAGAGAACTCCAGGCTCAATTAAAAATATCACTTCCGAATTCTATTGATGGATGGTTGCATTTTTCAAATATTTTGTGCAATGAACAACGTGCGAATTTATTTGAGGAGAATGATTTTGATGATGATGATGGTGATGGCACTAAACGAAGGTGGTAGGTAATCAACGCTAAACTCATATCGATATTAGCTGGGCTCAATTCACTGCGAAAAGTGCAAGCAAAAATTGGAACTTACGATTTGCTGCATTCCAACCCTCTGCAATTGAGCTTGCGCGAGCCATACAGTGGCAGGGCCGCATGCCCCGTACGGACGGGCAGAGGCTCTGCTTGGCACAAGTGTTTTATTGGAGCCTCAACACAGATGCGAGTGTGATTTATACTTGGCAGTATGCACAGTGCTGGTGATATCACTAAACCCACAGCTAAGTTCTTGCTATCGAAGTGGTACACACTTGGCCTGATTACCTTATAATGCTGGAAGCTGTGGTCAACTGTGTGGAATTGTCCGACAAAGTTCAAATACACGTACCTTTTGTGGGATATCCTGGCAGAAGAGAGGGTGACTATCAGTTGGCTCTTCTCTCAGTCGGTTTCTGGTATTGCACAGAATCGCTGGTGGCGAAACAGCGAGCGACTCCTGAATAATTTTGAGCGGGCCCGATGACCCGAGCGCGCCCCTGGCCAGAGGGATGTTTGACGAGACGTTGCTGCTCTCTGTGGGCCGTTGTCTATTTATAGCAGCATTGTGGATGCCTTTCCTGCGATGTGGATTCTGGCAGCAAAGGAGCGTTTCGTCACAGGCTCTGCTTCTCCGCCCGCCTGGAATGTCCATGGAAAAACGGCAGACTGCAACCCTGTGTCCCCGTATGGATGGACTGCATTTGCGTACCATTGGAACATGATTTTCGGCTGAGCTATGGATGTTATTTATAATTCTCAAGGACTTTTTCACAAAAATCGCAACATAAATACAAAGTCCCAATTGTATACGTTAAGACGGTCCGCTCACTGGTCATATATAGAGTTGTCAGCATCCCATAATTGCTGTGTAATTGCAGGCACGAGGTGCCATGGTAGAGGGTGTGTAATCGTTAAAGTACATGGAGCAGCAGTGGCTACACTGTCCCTGCGGTTCGCTTCCCTACAGGCGGTTCCATTACTGAAGTCCAACGCTAGTGCGCTTAAAGACGGTGGATGGTGAGGGCGGCACACTGATGCATGTAATTCCTCACGTGCTTTGGCACTCGACGCTCCTATAAGTGCCCTAGTATGATATGTTCAGATCTCTCTACAAGGGAAGAGTACTCAAACAGTGAGACCAGAGAGCTACGTACAGTGCCTTCATGCATTGTACTATGCGACCGTCGAGTTGTGTGTTTTTGTCAAGAAAGGATAATCCCTCCTCTCCAAAATCTATCCAGAGAATTGTTTTTATGATTTGTGATAGCAAGTGTGAAATCGGGAAGAACTGCTGCTTTATGGGCCGAGTGGCCGTTGGCATATTTTTCACTGCTCCGCTTCTGGCTGGGTTAATGATGTAATGGCGACAGGGAGATATAATATAGTGAGAAAGAATGAGATAATGAGATATAATACAGAGAGTATTGCTTAAGATCCAGGTTGTTTTTTGTAGATGGAATGGACTATTTTTTACAACCGTAAGACATATAGAGGTAATGAGTGAGAGAACACAGAGATAGAGAAAACACACATACAGAACGAGGGAGATAGAGAGAGAGAGAGAGAGTAAGAGAGAGTAAGAGAGAGAGAGTAAGAGAGAGAGTAAGAGAGAGAGAGAATAAGAGAGAGAGAGAGTAAGAGAGAGAGACTAAGAGAGAGGGAGTAAGAGAGAGAGAGAGAGTCAGAGAGAGAGAGACAGATAGAAACGAAACACAGAGAGATGAAGATAGAGAGAGAAAGAGAGAGAGACGAAATACATAGAGACGAAACACAGAGAGGGACGAAATACATAGAGAGAGACGAAGCACAGAGAGAGACGAAACATATAGAGATGAAGATAGAGACAGAAAGAGAGACAGAAAGATAGAAAGAAAGATAGAGAGGAAGAGATATAGAGAAAGAGAGAGAAAGAAAGATAGAGAGAGAGAGAGAGAAAGAAAGATAAGAGAGAGAAATAGAGAGAGATAAAAACAAAGAGAAAGATATAAATAGCGAGATATAAGGAACAAAGAGAAAAAATAGAGAAAAATACAGATACATATATAAAACTCAGAGAGGGAGAGAAAACACAGAGACGAAGATAGAGATAAAAACAGAACAGAGAAAGAGGGAAATATAATATAAATAGAGATATAAAGCACAAAGAGAAAAAATAGAGAAAAATACAGTAATATAAAAAAAACAGCGAGGGAGAGAAAACAGAGAGGAAGGGAGAGATAAAAACAAAACAGAGAAAGAGGAAAATAGAGAAATATATTTATATATTATAATATATATAAATATAACACACAAACAAACAAAAAATAGAAAAAATACAGAAATATAAAAGAGAGATGGAGAAAAATCAGAGGGAGAGAAAACACACAGAGAGGGAGAGAGAGATAAAAGCAAAATACAGAGAATGAGGAAAATATAGATATAAAAAACAGAGAAAAAATAGAAAAAAATACAGAAATATAAGAGAGAGGGAGAAAAACCCGAGGGAGAGAAAACACACAGAGATGGAGAGAGAGACAAAATACCGAGAAAGAGAAATAATTGAGAAAAATAGAGATATATAAAACACAAAGAGAAAAAATAGAGGAAAATACAGAAATATAAAACACAAGAGATGGAGAGAGGGAGAAAAAACAGAGGGAGATAAAGGTAATACAGATAGATAGAGAGGCAATACAGAGAAGGAAACCAAACAGAGGCAGAGTGAAATGGATAGATTGAAGGAGATGGAGAGAGACAGAGAGAGAAAGGAAGTGAGAGAGAGGGAGAGAGAGAAAGGAAGTGAGAGAGAGGGAGAGAGAGAGAGGGAGAGAGAGAGACGGAGAGAACACAGATAGTAAGAATCCCTTTCACGGCGACTGATGTCACATGCAACTTTCTTCTCTTGGACTTGAAGTCGAAGGCGGTTTTACGTGGAGCTATAGATGGACTATTTGAATAGATATAGAAATTAAGCAGAAGATTAGTGAAGTTACATTTTTTTCTTGGTTTGAAGATTCCTGTCATGTGCAGCGCTCACTCCATACCTAAATAATCATGTACCATCTGAATCGTCATCGAATGAACTGTAAAAGTGTGCAGTCTTCCGAAGCTTGATGGAATACAGACTCCGCATTGTGCACGTTCAATCACTTCTGCAACCACAGAAATTGCGATCAGTTGATATGTTGGCACTATTGTAACAATGGGGACATGAACAAAATCGATTTTAAACCTTATCAGACTTGCTTTTAGTCGCACCCTCCCTCTTCCTCCAGCTCACAACTTTAACTGACCCAAAAATACAAATTTCCACGACCAAAATGAAAGACAACTTTAATCGGAATACTACGGTTTCAAAGATATCGAACAGCACAGAGCGCAGCGAAGCATTGGACACAATGCCGCTTGCAGGCCAGAGACCAGGCCATATCAAGTGCGGCCGCTGGTTCGGCTCGCGTGTGGGGATTGGAATGCATATTAAAATTAATGAATGGTGTATGCGCAGAGCTTAAAAATCTCAATTAATATTTCATAATTTGAGGCTTGCATAATAAAGTCAACGGTGCCGCATTGGTGGCTGCTGCAGCCACTGCATCAGCAGTTGTGCCACAGCCGCACAAGAAAGAAAGTTGTCGAGTTGCCGCTGTGGCTGCCAGTCAAGTGGCATTAATATTGAAAAATAGGAAAGGGAAACGAGAAGCGGGGAAGAGAAAATAGCTGAAGACAAAAGGAAATTGCCAATGCATTTGAATGACGCCGTTGTTGGTGCAATAAAGGAAGGAAACTTCAATAGCTATTAGCGCACAGGCAGTAGCGGCGGTAGCAGCAGCAGCAGCAGCAGCAGCAGCAGCAGCAGCAGCAGCAGCAGCAGCAGCAGCAGCAGCAGCAGCAGCAGCAGCAGCAGCAGCAGCAGCAGCAGCAGCAGTGGCAGCAGTAGTAGCAGCAGTCGCGGGAGCAGCTCTTGATAAAATTGGAGCAGCTGCGAATGAGGATAGGGATGGCGACAGGCACGAGTACAGGGACAAGAACATGGATACGGATGCGTGTGTCTATGGATCATCGAAGTTAGTTGCGCGGCGTTGTCATCAAAAATGTATGCATAACGATAACGCCAAGGGACCCGCGTGGTGACACGAAGGGAGCGGAGCATTATAACACAAGCTATTATTGTTTGAATTCATTGCCTGGATACGTGAATGAAATATGCTTTGAAAGCAATGCCAGCAGTGAGCCGCGAAGCCAAAATTAGGCCAAACGAAAGGTGAATGTGCATGTGTGTTCATGAGGACGATGACGAGCAACTGCAGAACTTGTCATGTTTGAGGGAACCAAACATGTGTACACCCCGCTTCTTTGCACTGTAGAAGTAACGTTTTGAAGCGCACACAAATAGAAGAAGTTTCCTGTGTGTGTCACAGGATACGGCGACGTGAGACAGTGAGAGCGGGAATTGCCAACAAACACTCGCACACAATAAAAAAGAAGACATTCTTGTTATCAAAGATCCAATATATCCGGTGCTTACAATTACACGCCTTGACAAACTTGACAAAAAAGAAACGCGCAATGACCCCCTCCTCTTTACTTCTAGCCTGTACGTTATCTATATATATATATATATATATATATATATATATATATATATATATATATATATATATATATATATATATATATATATATAGCAGTGTCCCCAACACAATTCATCTTATGACCAACATTGAACTGGTGAAAACGAACAATATTATTTTATAGGGTGTGGAGCGAAAATGGTGGATCAGAAACGTTCACTTTAAAGCACTCCTGAGAGCCTGTGGAGCTTTTAAACTCGCACATTCGTATACACCACCTGCATCACCGTAAAAGCTTGAATCAGCACAAAAAGATGCGTGAAAAGCTCTCCACAAACATGCGTGCAGAGTGACTCGATTTTATTCGCCGTCTGGCTCGGTACCGGGCTCAATAACGAAGCTCAAGAGCAGAGAACACAGAGAAAAGAAAGTCTTTTTCGCTGCTAGCGTCCGAAGCGGACACACTACGATTCTGAGTGGATTCATTACGATTCTTAGTGGATTCATTACGATTCTTAGTGGATTCATCACGATTCTGAATGGATTCACCACGATTTTGAGATGATTCACCACGATTCTGAGTGAATTCACCACGATTCTGAGTGGATTCACCACGATTTTGAGTTGATTCATCACGATTTTGAGTGGATTCATCACGATTCTGAGTGGATTCACCACGATTTTGAGATGATTCACCACGATTCTGAGAGGATTCATCACGATTCTGAGTGGACTCACCACGATTTTGAGTGGATTCGTGTACAACGTCCGTCTGCTTTATTTCGCTGCTTTGCCGTTTGACTTTTAAGTTTCTTTTCTCTGTATTCCCTGCTCAAGAGAACTGCAAAGCTGAGGTGGGTTTAGGCAGTGAAAAAACTGACGTTCAACTCACCAACTGGCATCGACACATAAACTGGAATGGGACTCATGTTAAAAGCTAAGTTAGGGTCGGTTTTACTAAGGAAGCATTAAGTTGATGTGAGATCATTAACAGTGCCTACGATTTCATAAGTTTTCTTATGTAACTTTTCCTGGTAGTGTCGGTAAAAACCTCGGGACAATTGGCACACAAAAGACTGAGGTGTTTTGGAGAATATATCTTCGATATGAGCAAGATCCCTCAACTTGATTCCTCCAAAATATGTGAATTCCTGTCGAAAATTAACCTGATAGATTTATAGATGAGACTATCCTCATCTTGCAAATAAATAGACAATAGATCCCCTTAAATACCCTTACATAAATCTAATCGGTAAAAACAATGATAAGTTACGGTATATACTCCCTGAGCAGTGGCTCCGTAACATTAAAATTTCAATTTATTGTTACAATAAGACAAGGTCAAACAAATCCTGCGCTTTATTAGGGCTTCGAAATGGTTCGACGAGTGAATCGGAGGTGCGTTGTTACGCGGTGGTATCACAATGAACCCATGGTGGGCTGAGTGAGCTGGTCCTTAGACCGGCTGCCACGTTAACCTCACCTAACCTACATTATTACATATCTAATTCTAGTTCGAGTGAAGTAGTTCACCCCTCATTGAAGGCATCTGCCTATTAAAGTAAGTCCACACCAGATTCTTGGCAGACTACTGGGGTATTTCCCCATATTTTGCATACCACGACAGGAGTGGTAGACAAAGTTCGGTGTTGTGCATAGAGACAACGTCTCAAGCACTGAAAATAGACAGTTATGCAACAACCAGATGCCTCGGATTATAATTACAATTACGGAATATAACACCATACAATCAAGAAGATATTTAAATAGTGTAATATCTGAGAAACCGGCTTGATGCTGAAAAATTGATGTTGATGGTGTTCGTAATTAGCCTAAAAGTATATTCAGAAACAGTTCTGAAGATTTAGATTTCATGGAGGAAAATTGTGGTCTAATGCTCTAATGCTGCCTGCAACTTGTCTGTTTAATGTCAAGTTGCAAGTAGAAACGCCTTTAGATATACTCGTATGAGTATGTGTGCAGCAAAGAAACCCATATCAAAGCGTCATGATTGCAATAAAAAGGGGCAACTCCCTAATACAACAACAACAACAACAACAACAACAGCAACAACAACAACAACAACAGCAGCAGCAACAACACCAACAAACAGCAACAACAACCACAAGAACAGTACAGCAACAATGTCAAGTCAACTCTACAGAAACGGAATGAAGAATAGCGTTCGTGGCTGGTCGTGTGTTAAATGATGCGTGCCTACGAAATAGTACGAAAAGGATGAGTACAAGAGCTGAATAGATGGATAGATGCTCTCTGCAACTCTTCAGAACTGTTGCATGCAACAGAGCAGCAACATCACAACAACAACAGCAGCAACAACAGCAACAACAACAACAGCACCAATAACAACTATAAACAACAACAAAAAAAAAGAATGCATAGTAATAAAACAGATGGACCCTAAAAACGACATGCAACAACAACAAAAATACGAAGAAGATCAACAAGCTAAATACATGATCAGATAAAAACACAAATATACATATAATAAAGTAGGGGAGAAGAAGCGGGCAGCATCTCTTTTTAAAGTATGAAAAAAGAGCAAAGAGACATGCACAGGAACAGAGGAAGGAAGAAGACGGGAAGACGTCGCTCGACACTGCGGTAGTCGATCGTCTGCGGGCAGCCAAGCAGACCCCGCCAGGCCAGGCACGGCACAGCACGGCACTTGAGAGTTAATAAAGTTCAATTGAATTTAAACAAAGCGCAGCCAAAAAGGTCAAGTAACCCTGGAATGGAAATTAAATCTTGTATGCACAGAGAATAAATTGCAAGGAGAGGAAAATGAAATGAACAATTTACAATGCAAAACAACGTAAATTTACAAAAGAAGAACACATACGAGTAAAAATTACCGACTCACAAAGAGAAACAATTAACTACGAGTAAATGAGAGTTAAAAAACCTGCAGAAATGAAATGAAATAAAAGAAAAATAATTCTACATGCACAGACAGACCGCAAACTGGAAAATGGAAAAATTACAGGAAGCAAATAGTCTGCCGCCAAGGGGACCGGAGCAACGCATGCCAGCAGCAGCACATGCAAATGAAGACTGTTAGCCGCCATTAGAGCCAACTCGAGCAGCAAAGTGAGTGTATTTGTTTCTAAATTTAACTGCGAGTCTGTAAGACACTGCGGGCAGTTGCCACCAGCAGCAGCAGCACAGCACAGCACCCGTACGAGTAGGCAGAGAAGTGATCAACATCACCATCAACATCAACAGCACCATCTCTCCGCAGCACATGGGAACTCACGTGACCCATATTACACGTAAGTGCAGCGGGAAATTAATGTTCACTTCAAGGTAATCTTGTAAATCTCGGAAATGGGGGAAATGCTGGCAATCAAGATAAGAGCCGGCCGGGGAGTCAAGTCAAGGTGGCAAGGCGGCAGACTAAAGAGCCAATATTAAAAAGCATACTTAATAGCTAAAGAGTGGGTCATTTGGTTGGAAAACGATACGATACGAACATAAAGAAAACAAAAGAAACGAAACGAAAAGAAAGTGCGGCCCCAAAATGTAATAGGAAAAATTGATGCACAAAAGGCAAAGCACTTTCAGGTGAAACCACAGTTCAAGGATCTCGAAGATAAGGAGTTTAGACTTCCTTGGCCAAATGGTTCAGAACATAGAAGCAATGTAGATGAGAGCTACGTCTATGTGAGATGCTTCGCCAATGTGAGGCTCTCAAACGACTGCAATTAGTGTAGCTAAGTTTACTTATAAATGTGTCTGTGACTCCTCCACGACTTAATTGAAGTGTAGAGTTCAGTCACCATTTAAAGCAGTGAGGCCAGGAAGGCCAGGTAGTAGTCCAGTTGAACCACCTTATAGAGCAATTGTGTGTTCTTTATAAAGAGGTGCGTGCCACTTAGCACAATCTTCCTTTCAGTTGTGGATCGGAAGCTTCTCTAGATTTGCTGAAATTTCCGGAAATTGAAAAACTGCCTTCAATGCGATCGTGTGGATTACGAATTTCCATTCGAATTACTTCAAACTTATGTAGACGTCAGAAAGTATGGAACATTCGTATAAAAAAGATATGAAAAATGCTTCAATTCCAAAATCATCACGCGACCAAAGCGTTTAAAAGAGCATTAAAACTGTTTTTCCTTTTCTGTTGATATGAACTCTTCTAAAGAGGTCAATCCGCGCACAAACTCGAAAGCAGAACTTCAAAAGACACAACGAAAAACCACAAAGAAAAAAAAACCCAAAATTAAAGAAATTACTAACTGACTCTTTAAGTGGCCGTAAAAGTTCCAATTTGCCGCAAAAACTTAGAAACTGTTCATGGAAGAATCCACGAATCTGAGCAGACGGCGCTGAAAGCACAGTTGACACACTACAATACGGGCCCAGGGCGATAGCATGACGAACAGGCCACCAAGACGAGAGCAAACATTTTAAGCACACAATTTTCTAAGAAACTGACGAAAGTTGGAGACCACAGAAAGCAGAGCGCAATATGAGTATCCGTTGAGGGGCGTGTGTTGGGTGGGGGTGTTGGAACCAGCGGTATTTTAAAATGGATTTGTGCACTGTGGACAAAGGAAGCGAGCCACAATGTGCAATTTATCTGTGTATAATTATCAAACAGCAATAAGAAGCACAAGGAAGCAAACATGGTGAGGGAGAGCAGGGACGATCACAGCACTGGGCAAAAAGCCAAGAAAGTCCTTTAAAGTGGGCACACTCTATACACGTGTGACCGACAGTAATAACGTAAATGTACTCTTTGGAACAGGTCTAGAAAGTTCGCGGGTTATTTTATTTGGAATTTGAACCGATTGGGGGTCGCACACGAACGATACTGTTACTCACTCGCCCGGGTTGTTCCAGACCAGTCCATAAATCAATATGTCATAGAATAGATATATCGTGTGAAACACTCCATTGAAACAATTCAAACAATCAAGAGAGCGGGACATGTTAATCGGTATGAGCAGAAAAGAGAAAGAGAGAGAGAAAAAGAGAGATAGTAGAAAGAGCAATATATACTCGTAAGTAGAGAAAAGAGAAGCAAATATATTGAAAAAGAGATAGCGATAAAGTCAGAAGGGGGGAGAGAAAGAGACAAAAAGAGAGAGAAAGTTAGGAAGAGATAGAAAAATAGAGAGACAGGTAGAGAAAAATAGAGAGAGACAGGTAAAGAAAAATAGAGAAACAGGGAGAGGAATAGAGAAAAATGGATAGAGAGAGATATGAAAATAGAAGAGGGAGGAAGATAGAGGCAGAGACAAAAATAAAGAAAGAGATGGAGAGATACAGTTGGAGAAAAAGAGAGACACAGGGAGAGGAAGAAAGAAAAATAGAGATATAGAAAAATAGAGAGAGATAGAAAAATAGAGAGAGACAGGTAGAGACAAATAGAGAGAGACAGGTAGGGAAAAATAGAAACAGTGAGAGGAATGGAGAAAAATAGAGAGAGAGAGGGAGAGATATATGAAGATAAAAGAGGGAGGAAAATAGAGAGAAAGCGATAGAGAGATACAGGTGGAGAAAAAGAGAGAAACAGGGAGAGGAAGAAAGAAAAATAGAGAGAGATAGAAAATAGAGAGGGACAGGTAGAGACAAATAGAGAGAGACAGGTAGAGAAAAATAGAGAAACGGGGAGAGGAATAGAGAAAAATAGAGAGAGATAGGAATATAAAAGAGGGAGGAAGATAGAGGCAGAGACAAAAATAAAGAAAGATATGGAGAGATACAGTTGGAGAAAAAGAGAGAAACAGGGAGAGGAAGAAAGAAAAATAGAGATATAGAAAAATAGAGAGAGATAGAAAAATAGAGAGAGACAGGTAGAGACAAATAGTGAGAGACAGGTAGAGAAAAATAGAGAAATAGGTAGAGAAAAATAGAGAGACAGGTAGAGAAAAATAGAGACAGACATGTACAGAAATATAAAAACAGTGAGAGGAATGGAGAAAAATTGAGAGAGAGAGGGAGAGATATATGAAGATAAAAGAGGGAGGAAAATAGAGAGAAAGAGATAGAGATACAGGTAGAGAAAAATAGAAGAAACAGGGAGAGGAATAGAGGAAAATACAGAGAGAGATAGGAAGATAGAGGCAGAGGCAAAAATAAAGAAAGAGATGGAGAGATACAGGTGGAGAAAACAGAGAAACAGGGAGAGGAGGAAAGAAAAATAGAGAGAGAGGTAGAAAAATAAAGAGAAGTAGGGAGATACAGAAAAGTCGAAACGGAGAGAAAAATAAAAGACGAATGAAAAACGGTAGTAAAAAAGAAAGGGATAAGCAAACAAAAGGGACGATCGAACACATGACACGCACTCCCGATCGTGTGACTGTGTCCATTGGTACTCTTGCAACAACTACAACAATTTAAGTACCCTTTCCAGCGTTGTTGTTGTTACTGTTACTGTTGTTTTGAGTTGAAACTTGAGGCTGATGAATCACTTTGATAACGATAAACAAAGTGCAACGCAGGCGTCTAAGAGCCAAAATGCAAAAGGAGTGGAAAGTGTTGCACATGCAACAGAAAGGAAGCATAAAATATACAACAACAACCAAATAATATAAAGAGAACAATAAAAATAAAGTACAATAAAATGTATGCGCGTCATATAAAAAAACAACAAACTTTGTTTGTGACTGCTGCCAAGTGCTCGGAACTAAGCAAGTGCGTGTAGCTTTGAACGTAGTTGAGCAATGGTAACCAGCGCACAGCGAGGATTTGCGTGGGGCTTGCCGGTTTTACTACCAAACCTGCGCAGTAGCATGGCCAACGCAATTGAAATAAGCTGTCCTGCACAACCACTAAAGACACTCCTGTACACACACACACACACACACACACTCAGAGGCAAATCTGTGAATGTGGTTCGCTCTTTCTTTCTTCGCAACTGTCTGGCCTGCCACGCCACGCCACGCCACGCCACACCACACCACACCACACCACACCACTCACTCCATGCAGCAGTACAGGGTCGATGTGGTAGGATGGCATTTGTAAATTCTTTCTACAATTTTGCGTTTGCGTTTCTAGCTGCGCGTTTCGATTTGGTTTCGTTGGTTTTGGTTCTGGTTCTATGAGTTTCTACGCGCAACCAAAGAACCACTGGCACCAACCAACTCAGCCATCTTCAGAAGCAGGCAAGAAGCAGCAGCGGCGCGCTAGGCAAGCGCGAGCGAGTAGGCAGAAGACGGCAGCAGCAAGCAACGATACCAGCAGCTGCGCAGATTTGCTGCTTGACTGCGTACCGAGCGCTGTACGCCAATTTTTCGATGTCTCCACTTTTGGTGGTTTCCAGAATTGCCTTTGCCGCAACACTTTTCAATGTGGTTTGTATGCAGTACGCGTTATTGTGTGTGTGTGTGTGTGTGTGTGTGTGTGTGTGTGTGTGTGTGTGTGTGCACATTTAAACCAGGCCAAAAGGGTCATTTACTTTCGCTCAATCAAGCATTGAAACAGAGCAGCAGACTAGTTAAACAGAGAATTGGTCTGGTCAACCTTCAAGGAACACTGAGCGAATAGAAATGCGGGTAGGTTTCGATCATACCCAGTGACAAAATACGTGGTACCTTGTCTGATAAATACACACACGTAGCAGTAGTATCCAATAACAAAAGCCTTCTCTACAAGAGCTTCCAACATTGCTGCTTGAGAATGAAGTTGGTAAGAAACCAACTGATTGCTTTTAAGCGTCTAGTCAAAGAAAATTCCTCCGACATTTAAATAGAGTCCAATAAATTGGAATCATATTCGAGTGGAATGATTGCTCATAGCACGCCAGATCGAATGAGGGCCAAAACAAGCCAGAGCAGGTCCTTCCTGAATCCTGGTAATACTGAATATTCCGAGGTGAGTTATGTAAGTAATCATGTGCAAAAGATGTACAGGGGGGAATACTAACAACGAATACTGAGTTCGATTCAAAGAAGAGGAATAATTAGTGAGAAGAATGAGAAGTTCAAGATGTGAACTGTATTCGAATCAGCAACAGCATGTCTTTGAATAGTTTTTTTAACACAATTTTTCGTATTCATAAAAAACGGGAAAGTGGATTTCCAATCAAAGTTCTTTATGACTTCCTTCTCCCTTCCATCCATCGATGTTCTTTTTAATTAAACATTTCACATTCATTTTCCTTCATCCATTCCTTCTCCCATCCATCCATCCATGTTCTTTTTAATTAAACATTTCACATTCATTTTCCTTCATCCATTCCTTCTCCCATCCATCCATCCATGTTCTTTTTTAATTAAACATTTCACATTCATTTTCCTTCATCCATTCCTTCTCCCATCCATCCATCCATGTTCTTTTTAATAAAACATTTCACATTCATTTTCCTTCATCCATTCCTTCTCCCATCCATCCATCCATGTTCTTTTTTAATTAAACATTTCACATTCATTTTCCTTCATCCATTCCTTCTCCCATCCATCCATCTATGTTCTTTTTAATTAAACATTTCACATTCATTTTCCTTCATCCATTCCTTCTCCCATCCATCCATCCATGTTCTTTTTAATTAAACATTTCACATTCATTTTCCTTCATCCATTCCTTCTCCCATCCATCCATCTATGTTCTTTTTAATTAAACATTTCACATTCATTTTCCTTCATCCATTCCTTCTCCCATCCATCCATCCATGTTCTTTTTAATTAAACATTTCACATTCATTTTCCTTCATCCATTCCTTCTCCCATCCATCCATCCATGTTCTTTTTAATTAAACATTTCACATTCATTTTCCTTCATCCATTCCTTCTCCCATCCATCCATCCATGTTCTTTTTAATTAAACAGTTCACATTCATTTTCCTTCATCCATTCCTTCTCCCATCCATCCATCCATGTTCTTTTTAATAAAACATTTCGCATTCATTTTCCTTCATCCATTCCTTCTCCCATCCATCCATCTATGTTCTTTTTAATTAAACATTTCACATTCATTTTCCTTCATCCATTCCTTCTCCCATCCATCCATCCATGTTCTTTTTAATAAAACATTTCACATTCATTTTCCTTCATCCATTCCTTCTCCCATCCATCCATCCATGTTCTTTTTTAATTAAACATTTCACATTCATTTTCCTTCATCCATTCCTTCTCCCATCCATCCTTCCATGTTCTTTTTAATTAAACATTTCACATTCATTTTCCTTCATCCATTCCTTCTCCCATCCATCCATCTATGTTCTTTTTAATTAAACATTTCACATTCATTTTCCTTCATCCATTCCTTCTCCCATCCATCCATCCATGTTCTTTTTAATTAAACATTTCACATTCATTTTCCTTCATCCATTCCTTCTCCCATCCATCCATCCATGTTCTTTTTAATTAAACATTTCACATTCATTTTCCTTCATCCATTCCTTCTCCCATCCATCCATCCATGTTCTTTTTAATTAAACAGTTCACATTCATTTTCCTTCATCCATTCCTTCTCCCATCCATCCATCCATGTTCTTTTTAATTAAACATTTCACATTCATTTTCCTTCATCCATTCCTTCTCCCATCCATCCATCCATGTTCTTTTTAATTAAACAGTTCACATTCATTTTCCTTCATCCATTCCTTCTCCCATCCATCCATCCATGTTCTTTTTAATAAAACATTTCGCATTCATTTTCCTTCATCCATTCCTTCTCCCATCCATCCATCTATGTTCTTTTTAATTAAACATTTCACATTCATTTTCCTTCATCCATTCCTTCTCCCATTCATCCATCCATGTTATTTTGAATTAAACATTTCACATTCATTTTCCTTCATCCATTCCTTCTCCCATCCATCCATCTATGTTCTTTTTAATTAAACATTTCACATTCATTTTCCTTCATCCATTCCTTCTCCCATCCATCCATCCATGTTCTTTTTTAATTAAACATTTCACATTCATTTTCCTTCATCCATTCCTTCTCCCATCCATCCATCTATGTTCTTTTTAATTAAACATTTCACATTCATTTTCCTTCATCCATTCCTTCTCCCATCCATCCATCCATGTTCTTTTTAATTAAACATTTCACATTCATTTTCCTTCATCCATTCCTTCTCCCATCCATCCATCCATGTTCTTTTTAATTAAACAGTTCACATTCATTTTCCTTCATCCATTCCTTCTCCCATCCATCCATCCATGTTCTTTTTAATAAAACATTTCGCATTCATTTTCCTTCATCCATTCCTTCTCCCATCCATCCATCCATGTTCTTTTTAATTAAACATTTCACATTCATTTTCCTTCATCCATTCCTTCTCCCATCCATCCATCCATGTTCTTTTTAATTAAACAGTTCACATTCATTTTCCTTCATCCATTCCTTCTCCCATCCATCCATCCATGTTCTTTTTAATTAAACATTTCACATTCATTTTCCTTCATCCATTCCTTCTCCCATCCATCCATCCATGTTCTTTTTAATTAAACATTTCACATTCATTTTCCTTCATCCATTCCTTCTCCCATCCATCCATCCATGTTCTTTTTAATAAAACATTTCGCATTCATTTTCCTTCATCCATTCCTTCTCCCATCCATCCATCTATGTTCTTTTTAATTAAACATTTCACATTCATTTTCCTTCATCCATTCCTTCTCCCATCCATCCATCCATGTTATTTTGAATTAAACATTTCACATTCATTTTCCTTCATCCATTCCTTCTCCCATCCATCCATCCATGTTATTTTGAATTAAACATTTCACATTCATTTTCCTTCATCCATTCCTTCTCCCATCCATCCATCCATGTTCTTTTTAATTAAACATTTCACATTCATTTTCCTTCATCCATTCCTTCTCCCATCCATCCATCCATGTTCTTTTTAATTAAACATTTCACATTCATTTTCCTTCATCCATTCCTTCTCCCATCCATCCATCCATGTTCTTTTTAATTAAACAGTTCACATTCATTTTCCTTCATCCATTCCTTCTCCCATCCATCCATCTATGTTCTTTTTAATTAAACATTTCACATTCATTTTCCTTCATCCATTCCTTCTCCCATCCATCCATCCATGTTCTTTTTAATTAAACAGTTCACATTCATTTTCCTTCATCCATACCTTCTCCCATCCATCCATCCATGTTCTTTTTAATAAAACATTTCGCATTCATTTTCCTTCATCCATTCCTTCTCCCATCCATCCATCTATGTTCTTTTTAATTAAACATTTCACATTCATTTTCCTTCATCCATTCCTTCTCCCATCCATCCATCCATGTTATTTTGAATTAAACATTTCACATTCATTTTCCTTCATCCATTCCTTCTCCCATCCATCCATCTATGTTCTTTTTAATTAAACATTTCACATTCATTTTCCTTCATCCATTCCTTCTCCCATCCATCCATCCATGTTCTTTTTAATTAAACATTTCACATTCATTTTCCTTCATCCATTCCTTCTCCCATCCATCCATCTATGTTCTTTTTAATTAAACATTTCACATTCATTTTCCTTCATCCATTCCTTCTCCCATCCATCCATCCATGTTCTTTTTAATTAAACATTTCACATTCATTTTCCTTCATCCATTCCTTCTCCCATCCATCCATCCATGTTCTTTTTAATTAAACATTTCACATTCATTTTCCTTCATCCATTCCTTCTCCCATCCATCCATCCATGTTCTTTTTAATTAAACATTTCACATTCATTTTCCTTCATCCATTCCTTCTCCCATCCATCCATCCATGTTCTTTTTAATTAAACATTTCACATTCATTTTCCTTCATCCATTCCTTCTCCCATCCATCCATCCATGTTCTTTTTAATAAAACATTTCGCATTCATTTTCCTTCATCCATTCCTTCTCCCATCCATCCATCTATGTTCTTTTTAATTAAACATTTCACATTCATTTTCCTTCATCCATTCCTTCTCCCATCCATCCATCCATGTTCTTTTTAATAAAACATTTCACATTCATTTTCCTTCATCCATTCCTTCTCCCATCCATCCATCCATGTTCTTTTTTAATTAAACATTTCACATTCATTTTCCTTCATCCATTCCTTCTCCCATCCATCCATCTATGTTCTTTTTAATTAAACATTTCACATTCATTTTCCTTCATCCATTCCTTCTCCCATCCATCCATCTATGTTCTTTTTAATTAAACATTTCACATTCATTTTCCTTCATCCATTCCTTCTCCCATCCATCCATCCATGTTCTTTTTAATTAAACATTTCACATTCATTTTCCTTCATCCATTCCTTCTCCCATCCATCCATCCATGTTCTTTTTAATTAAACATTTCACATTCATTTTCCTTCATCCATTCCTTCTCCCATCCATCCATCCATGTTCTTTTTAATTAAACAGTTCACATTCATTTTCCTTCATCCATTCCTTCTCCCATCCATCCATCCATGTTCTTTTTAATAAAACATTTCGCATTCATTTTCCTTCATCCATTCCTTCTCCCATCCATCCATCTATGTTCTTTTTAATTAAACATTTCACATTCATTTTCCTTCATCCATTCCTTCTCCCATCCATCCATCTATGTTCTTTTTAATTAAACATTTCACATTCATTTTCCTTCATCCATTCCTTCTCCCATCCATCCATCCATGTTCTTTTTAATTAAACATTTCACATTCATTTTCCTTCATCCATTCCTTCTCCCATCCATCCATCCATGTTCTTTTTAATTAAACATTTCACATTCATTTTCCTTCATCCATTCCTTCTCCCATCCATCCATCCATGTTCTTTTTAATTAAACATTTCGCATTCATTTTCCTTCATCCATTCCTTCTCCCATCCATCCATCTATGTTCTTTTTAATTAAACATTTCACATTCATTTTCCTTCATCCATTCCTTCTCCCATCCATCCATCCATGTTCTTTTTAATAAAACATTTCACATTCATTTTCCTTCATCCATTCCTTCTCCCATCCATCCATCCATGTTCTTTTTTAATTAAACATTTCACATTCATTTTCCTTCATCCATTCCTTCTCCCATCCATCCATCTATGTTCTTTTTAATTAAACATTTCACATTCATTTTCCTTCATCCATTCCTTCTCCCATCCATCCATCTATGTTCTTTTTAATTAAACATTTCACATTCATTTTCCTTCATCCATTCCTTCTCCCATCCATCCATCCATGTTCTTTTTAATTAAACATTTCACATTCATTTTCCTTCATCCATTCCTTCTCCCATCCATCCATCCATGTTCTTTTTAATTAAACATTTCACATTCATTTTCCTTCATCCATTCCTTCTCCCATCCATCCATCCATGTTCTTTTTAATTAAACAGTTCACATTCATTTTCCTTCATCCATTCCTTCTCCCATCCATCCATCCATGTTCTTTTTAATAAAACATTTCGCATTCATTTTCCTTCATCCATTCCTTCTCCC
Source organism: Clusia tigrina (assembly GCA_920105625.2). Taxonomy (NCBI): domain Eukaryota; kingdom Metazoa; phylum Arthropoda; class Insecta; order Diptera; family Clusiidae; genus Clusia; species Clusia tigrina. The sequence goes on along the minus strand of OV050032.1, from coordinate 14,680,508 downwards.
ATCCATCCATCTATGTTCTTTTTAATTAAACATTTCACATTCATTTTCCTTCATCCATTCCTTCTCCCATCCATCCATCCATGTTATTTTGAATTAAACATTTCACATTCATTTTCCTTCATCCATTCCTTCTCCCATCCATCCATCTATGTTCTTTTTAATTAAACATTTCACATTCATTTTCCTTCATCCATTCCTTCTCCCATCCATCCATCCATGTTCTTTTTAATTAAACATTTCACATTCATTTTCCTTCATCCATTCCTTCTCCCATCCATCCATCCATGTTCTTTTTTAATTAAACATTTCACATTCATTTTCCTTCATCCATTCCTTCTCCCATCCATCCATCCATGTTCTTTTTAATAAAACATTTCACATTCATTTTCCTTCATCCATTCCTTCTCCCATCCATCCATCCATGTTCTTTTTTAATTAAACATTTCACATTCATTTTCCTTCATCCATTCCTTCTCCCATCCATCCATCTATGTTCTTTTTAATTAAACATTTCACATTCATTTTCCTTCATCCATTCCTTCTCCCATCCATCCATCCATGTTCTTTTTAATTAAACATTTCACATTCATTTTCCTTCATCCATTCCTTCTCCCATCCATCCATCTATGTTCTTTTTAATTAAACATTTCACATTCATTTTCCTTCATCCATTCCTTCTCCCATCCATCCATCCATGTTCTTTTTAATTAAACATTTCACATTCATTTTCCTTCATCCATTCCTTCTCCCATCCATCCATCCATGTTCTTTTTAATTAAACATTTCACATTCATTTTCCTTCATCCATTCCTTCTCCCATCCATCCATCTATGTTCTTTTTAATTAAACATTTCACATTCATTTTCCTTCATCCATTCCTTCTCCCATCCATCCATCCATGTTCTTTTTAATTAAACATTTCACATTCATTTTCCTTCATCCATTCCTTCTCCCATCCATCCATCCATGTTCTTTTTAATTAAACATTTCACATTCATTTTCCTTCATCCATTCCTTCTCCCTTCCATCCATCCATGTTCTTTTGAATTAAACATTTCACATTCATTTTCCTTCATCCATTCCTTCTCCCTTCCATCCATCGATGTTCTTTTTAATTAAACATTTCACATTCATTTTCCTTCATCCATTCCTTCTCCCATCCATCCATCCATGTTCTTTTTTAATTAAACATTTCGCAGACAAATTTTAATTCTGAGTACCCGACTTCTTGACAATAGGTCCAAAATTCTGGCTCAACGAAGACCTGCAAATGGTTTCACTGCCAGCACTTCATATGATATTAAAGTGACCACAGGGAATGCCTGATGGAAACACTTCCAAAGGAAGCAATGAATGCTCTTCCTTATCGTTTTGTCCCTTATAATAGAGAACTAGGTAGATATATTTAAGGGTGTTATACACTGCGACCTGAAAGATCTATTGTGATGCCCCTAAGAGAACTTAGTAACATCATAAGTTTGAGTAAGAGTGTTGAACACAGATATATTTGTCAAATTTGTAATATCGTTCGTGCTTTTCGTATTGGTTGCGTTCTAGAAAAAGCGAACACTCTATCCTTAAGCTATGGGGTGGCTTCTTCATAGTTCTGCATAGCAAAGTAGTTTGGGAAACCAACGAACCTAATCTTACCCTAGCAGAGATCAGATTGAGCATTTGTAGCCCCTTGACTCCCACCCCACCAAAGGCAACTCACGCCCAGAATCTTGATTGTGAGTACACACACATACATATCTACTCGTATATACATGATTACACACAGAAATACATCGGAGATATGTAGTAAAATAATCTGCAGAGTTGAAAGTTGCTTATAATTTCACAATCGCGCTTCTCTCATGAGCTCCTAAGAGAGGGTGTGCGTATTTATTGTAAACTACGATAATGCGTGTTTATTCACTTCCAGGCGTACATGAGTGAGTGTGTGTGTGTGTGTGTGTGTGTGTGTGTGTGTGTGTGTGTGTGTGTGTGTGTGTGTGTGTGTGTGTCTCTCTCTGTATGTATATGTGTGTGTTTGAGTGTTATGTCAGTCTTAATTAAAATATACAGGCAAGTACGTAACGCTTTTCTGTCTTCTGCCTTTGTACTTGCTTTAACTGGAGTCTATGAGGAAAGAATTCTTTTAGCTCTGTTGATAAGCGCGCTTGAGAAAACAAAAGTCAATCTGCTATTTTTTTTTTTTTTAATAATTTCAATGAAAAATTAAGCAAACAATTCTACAAATGGGTACATGGAAGTAGCCAATTATGCGTTAGTTGCATTAAATTGTAATTAAACTAGAAAGCTACGAGGAGTAGAGAGGGTGCTGGAGAATGTTACACACACATTCTTCATCATGGGAGTGTTCAATCTTTATATATGCAGGAAGAAATTTGAATAAATTTGTACATATTCAGTATGAACAATGAGATATGTACCATGATTTCATAGTGGAATTGCCATACGAGGTGCTGCAAAGAGATTGTACTGAGAGCGGGAACTAGTCACCAAGTCACTGCGCCCAAATGGACCTATTGAGACACGCTTTATTTTTAAAAATACTCCCCAAGTCCAGTATTCATTACGAATTCAGAGATATCTTTAGGAGATTTGTCCGTTCTAGGAAATGGTTACCTAACTAACGAAGCCGACGGTCCATATGAGACCATTACAGTGACAAAGCAGATGTTCAGCTGCTTGCTCCTCTTCGTTACACAACCTACAGAGGTCATTTTGGGTGATTCTCATGTTGTACAGGTGTTTCATTACTCTACAGAGCCCAGTCAAAAGTCCCGTGCCAATGCGAATACCTGACCGAGTCAAGCTCAGTGTCTCTTTAGTTCTCTGGAGAGAATGGAATGGCATGAAAGTTTTAGCTCCCTAACATCTGTTCTTTCCATCCAATATTGATGGGATTTTTTTCCTACCCCATTCCTTGATTTCGTAAAATAGGGATAAGGACAAATTAGTAGATCTGTGGCTGCAGACATCCAAACACAGCAGTTTGGCAAATAACTTCTGAGCAAGGCAATATAATTAATTACCAGGTAAACACCTATGAAAGCACCGCTCTGAGATTTGTGGTTACTATATGTGAAAATGAATGTCCAGCTCTCATGCACACCCGCAGGAAATTCTTGGGATTTTTTCAGGGCTCTGCCAGTGATGTGAAACCTCTGGAGCCAAAACTTGTCATCATGTTTATCCAGAGGATAGGACTCAAAGATGTACTTTGAACCTCTGATGGGGGGCACAATAGATCGAAATGTCGCGGTGCTTAAATCCACCTACACACAATAACAATAACAAGAACAATGTGAAAATGACAACAAACTCACTTATCACTGACACAGCCTAATTGGGAAAGCACCAATATAGGACGTCAATGGCATCTTTCTTCAAGTTTATGTTTATTGTCTATTTACAATATTATTCAAAAAAGGAGGAGTTCAAAACTATTTAAGGAGAATCAGAGACCAATCGTAATTAAACCAGTGTATATATTATTATTGATATGCAGAGATTTGTTGAGAGTTTTCTGTTTCATTTGACGCTAAATACAGTCCACGATTTCAGTACGCTGGGAGATATCGCCTTTTTGGCCTGGATGTTGGTGCCAACGGTAACAGCCTTCTGGCTGTTGGGTTGGAATGGTTTTATAGTATGGTGACAGGAAGAAAAAATCCAAAGGATCACGCTACTGGGCCTCACTGCCAAAACTTAGACAATCCAAGCTCATGATTGGGGACTACAACTCATAACGTGCAGCTCGATGTCTACAGTTAAGCAAACACATTTTCAGAACTCTGACAGGTCACCTCACAGGCCACTCTGTCGTTTAAGAAGCCACCTCATGAAACTGGGACTCTCACCAGGAAACTGGGACTCTCACCAGGAAACTGGGACTCTCACCAGGAAACTGGGACTCTCACCAGGAAACTGGGACTCTCGCCAGGAAACACGAGGAGGTTCTGCACGGAAGCAAAAGAAACACCAGAGCACCTTCTAATGAACTGCGAAGCCTTAGCTCGCAGTAGGAAGAAATATCTGGGGCACTAGAGACATTAGAGCAATGAACCCCAACTCTCATCAGTAAACACGTGGTAGGTTCTACACTAGCTTAGCTTAGGAAGAAATATCTGGGGCATTACTGGCCCGAGGGTAGAGACGGTAGAGACAGTAGAGCAATGAACCCCAACTCAGTACTAAGCATCCTTAGAACTGTTGGACTAATAGAATACCTTGAATAGGTGCATGCAGGAGGAGTACAATAGATCAGATTGGTCGTAGTACATGTTCCCTCTTTATTCCATTCATTCATTCATTCATTCATTCATTCATAGTATGGCCTTATTGTCAAATTGTTAAGATCCTCTTTAACCATTGGAATATTGAAGTCCCGCTGAATATGTTGGGTTTTAATATACCAAAGGGCCCGCTAAAATATTCCGCAATATATTGGATTGTGCCCTTTGAATCAACTCGATGTTTGCAGATGCGGCTTTGCCCCACCACTGGGCCTGAGGCTTTTATATCGAAACCTTGTGTTCTAGGCACAGCCGGGATTTCTGCAGTGTAGCCAATCTAATTTGGAAGTCTTCATTTTCATGTGCTTCTCCTTCGTTTCTACGTGTTGTCGCCACGTAAGACTTTTGTCTTGATGTGCTCCGAGACACTGAATTGCATTTTTTTTGTGGAATAGTTACGTTGTTAAGGGTGAGTGTTGGTGCAACTCCCATGTGAGTACTTTTGAGTTCATTTACCCGTATTCTCATCAATTTTCTGCAAGTGGGAGTTTAGTGTTTCGGGATGGTTTGTATATTCGAATGTGAGCATAAGAGAGCAGTGTCATCTGCGAATGTTGCGGGTAAATCTGACGTATAAGGGAGAAAAAGCAAGGGGCCAAAAACACTACCTTGCGGAACTCCAGCTTACATAACAATCATCCGTGATGCCCTCATTATATTTAACTGTTAGCTTTCGTTCGCTTAGGTATGATTCTAGAATTTTCTAAAAAAACTGGAGGTAGAATATGGAAAAGATCTTATAAATGGGATCTGTGGGAGCTGATTTGGCTTTCTACTCTAAGCCGTCTGCAGTACCACACAATTCTCTGTTAGGCGTTTACCTGGTAACTAGTTTGCTATGCTCCTTTGTTAGCCGTGGCTCGTTGGTCGCCACAATTGTGTTTATGGCTTTAGTTGCTATTAACATTGCTTTATCATTTAAAGTATGCTAATAACGTAAACCCTCCCGCCGATTATCCCCCTCTGCCGATTACCTATCGCTGTTTTTGTTCATTAGGCTCCAGTGAATTTGTTATTCACAGAAACATAAAAATAAAACCGGCTACGAAAAATTCCAGTGTTACAAAAAAAAAAGATATAAATTTAGCCACAAGAACGAAGAAAAACAGTAGCAAAAATTGTAAAAATCATGAAGTTTTTTAAGCCATTTTTAGCCCGCAATAGCAACAAAAACAACCACAAAACTTTGCGTCAAAATAAAGTAAATACACGCTCAAGGTCGGTCAACGGAATCTGCCGCACTGCTCTTGTGGGTAGACTGAGGTGCAAGAAGCAGCAGTGTCGCGACAGACAGCAGCGCCACATTTATGCAAACCACACACACACACATCAATACATACATCAATACAGGCATCCAAGGAACCATAAACCCCGCATCAAATGAGGGGCAACAGACGACGAATGATTTGCAATTTCAAAAGTAATTTCGAATTTCCTGAGCCGGGTTGGGTTGGGTTGGGCTGAATTGGACTGGATTGGTACCGAAATTCGTAGAGAACTTAAGTTGAAAAGCAGTACGCGCACACACACATATATCAGTGAGGGGCGTGGCAAATAAATGAGTTTCCAATTTAAATCTCCTTGTTTTCAGTTTTTGTGACCATAGAGAATACATGTGGGCAGAGGAGTTGTTTCTGGTGATTTGCTGAATTTGGGGTGGTGGACGCGCGGAGTTATTTATGTGATTTAGCATAAAACAATTGGTAGCAACAACAATGAATAAAGGCAACAAAATTCAAGTAGCATTTCGGAGGACTATTTCTTAGAACAGAACTATGAGCAGCAAAAGCGTTGAAATAACACGAAAAACAGTGTGAACCCAGCTTCAACTCAGTTGAAATTGTTGTATTGCTACGAAAATTAGTTGTCAATAGTTGGAATCATCACAATGGACATTCCAGGTGGCAGTGTAGAACACCCTTTAATAAATCTAATAGTTCGAATCACTGGATTGGAGCGGTCTAATAAAACAAACACCTTTGCTTGGCAATTGAATAGTTTAATTTAACAGCGATGCACTTAAAAAGTATTTAACAACATTCAATTCCATACAAACATTTCGCTACCATAGTCTTACTCATAATTTATGCTGATGCTTTTCATTCACAACTGAACTGCTTTATAGAAGTAGCTCTATTTACGCGAAAAGTGCAGCACGTACATATAAAGACCTCAATTTGCCGTAGGACCGTTCTCACCAATAGCATACAATCGAGCTACATCGGTACATATCGAGCTTATCTATATCGAATTTGAATGTAGCGTTTGTTTTTATCCTCTATCATGAACACTGAGATGCTCCTTTCGCCACAATAAGGCAGAAAGCTGGTACTATAATCACTTGAAGTTTATGTGTTTGCCATATTTTTTAAATGGTCCAAGCAAAAAGGAAATTTGGCACACACTCACTATTCAGTTGCCCTCTGTACTCACTCTTTCGTGATTTTCAGTTCTCGCCTTTGCAAACAAAGTGTTCAGTTACATTTTGCGGAATTTCTTTTCCTTTGACTTCGCCAAGAACAATTTCAGCTTCATCAATTTCACCACAAGAGCAAAGAATCCAGCAAATGCGTTGATTGATTGAAATATCCAATTTGAGCCTTTTCGACGGTAAAACTGGTCTCGTGATAAGTCACACTGGGATAGACTGTATATCGATCTGCTTAATTGTGGGTTATTAATCATCTCATTGGAGGGATGATCATGATTAAACACCCAACCGCACGTTCGTGTCCCACTTGCATGTGAGCTACGGCCGAGCTAACGTGATCAGAACGGCTCCAGCAAGGCCGATCGCTTCTCTAGGAGCAGCCCAGTTATGTCGCTTGATCGGGTATAATGGGTCCACCCGCTGGTTGCTGAGGCACGGCTACAGCTGTGGTTGCGCTGTTGGACGTGGGTCAGTCTGTGTTCGTTGGAGTGAGCTGCACTTGCAGCATGTTTGGTGTTGTAATTGAACCATCGATTTCAGTTTCTTCCTCTATACAAGTTTCCACACACAATGTGTGTGAGTGTGTGTGTGTGTGAATGTATTCTTCAAAATAGTTCTATAATCGCATTGCTATACGAGTATGAGATGTCTCTCAATGTTGCCGTTGCGGTTGCCAGTTTAGAGGCAGACTGGAACTTGGACCGAAACTGGATGGGCGGCTTTTCATTAGTTAAATCACTCTACTCTTACTTGCTCGTAGTGCACATGTGACTGCAGACATTTATGAGTAAATCTACAGCGATGGTCTTAGATGGCAGTTAAAACCAACCATCAAAAACTGTATGAGAGCAGAAGAGATGCTTTAAAAGTGATATGCGAAAAGTAATGAGCAGAGGAGTTAGACATCCCGTTAAATTCGCTTAGCAGCTGTCATAAAACGCCACAAAGGCCTTGGTTTATCCACATAAGTGTCAATTGCATTTGTTTTGATGCTGAGGACTATCACAGCTGTATTATGTTGATGAGAAAATTAATATGTTGGTGTTTTGTAAATTGTTCATTGGCAAAAAAAAACCTGCTTCAAGAAAGTTCACTCTTTCAGATTATCAGACCCACATATCATTGAAACTACTTCCATACTAACAGCACGACAAATTTCTTGAATCAACTTTTTGTATCAAGTATCCTATTAGCTTATCACCACCTAATTATGTGTAGATTTGTTTCATTGTAATTGCATCTTCAAGTTGCAAGTTGAATTTCAAACAATCGATGCAACTTGCATCGTGAATTTGAAATCATCCCCACAAAATTTAGCCCACTTCACGTTTCACAACACAATAGTCTATTAAAGGGGGGTGGGATTCCCCACAGGTTGGCATCGCTGATATCCATATTCGCACATACACGCGTAACTACATAACTGTATGTAAACCTTTGTCGTGATTACGCTGCAGTTCTTCCTACGTGTCCGCTCCTTCCACTCTCAATTTTTGTAATTTAATCTGCCTCTTAGCACAAGTAGGCAGAGCATCCCAACACAATTCAACCCATACCACATCATAACATATCTTTGGATCTCTGCTCATCCATCCACGCGAAGAGTATCGGAACGGTCTGCTTAAAAGTTATTTATAAGTTTCACATATGCAAGGAGCGACTTAACAATTCCAAGGAATTTATTTTATGCAACGCAACAGCAACACCAACAACAACAAAAACAAATACCCAGCAGCTGCACCAGAGTCCATATCCAAACATATGCAACACAAACACAACAACAACAGTAATAAAAATTCATTCACATTCCCCCTCGTATTCAAATGTAATTGAATATTTGCAATTCAAAAATGCACACAGAAAGTGGCCGAAGGAGTAGGGTGGGCAGGAGATATGCAGCAGAAGCAGCAGCCGCAAAGGGAGACAATTAATTTTATTGTTCAATTGGTTTTGTTATTTGAAAAGATAAATGTACATACTTCGTCAAATTTAGATAAATTATGAAAATGGTTACTTCTTCCACAGTTAATGCGAAGCCAATTAATTGTAGCTGATGACAAAGGCGAGCTCTGATTCACTACATAGTACAAATTGAACAACCGCTCCAGTTGTTATATATGTACACGTAGTAATTCCACAGCCTTCGCTGCCGCTCAGGTAATCTGAGCGCATTTGAAGCCAAATGTTCGAAGGATACCAGCACATGAACAACATTAACAAAATTTCCTAATTATCATTAAAGAATTACCTCAGCCACCAAACTTTAAAAAAAAACGCATTTGCGCAATCGCAGCCGATTATCAGCAATTCTGGCAGACAGCAACGAAGCGAGGCTAACAGCCAACAACATGCCGTCAACTGGCTAACGAACAATATAACAGATGCGATCACGATGGTGATCACCCAAACAGCTACTGTCATCTCTTTTCAACGCGTGCATGTAACATTAACGCATTAACAAGTGCGCAGCGCTCTGTTAAAGACATGTCAAGAGCGGAACAGTCATAAAGGAGAAGAAAAAAAATTACATGCGCAAGACAGAATTGTCAAAAAAATATATATACATATATAATATAAAAAAAAATTGCATATAAACAGGCTTAAAACTGCAGATTCAAGTTGGCCTTTTCGTTACATATTTGCTGAAATCGTTTCTACTTACTTTGTCCAAACATTTGAGCTCCTCAATGGGGTAAACTACCTTCTGGCATCGCGCGCAAGTCTTATTCATGATCGTTTTGTTTTTTCCCTCCACACGGTAAACTGCTCTTTAACCTTTAATCTGTCAGCAGATCGCAAAATCTCCCACAAAATTTCAGGGTATGCTTCACTTACAATTTTTCGTATTTGTTGCTCCACCTCGATCAATTAATTATTCAATTTTTTACAAAATACTAATGTGCACATTCAAAAAATTCCAAAATATTTCATATAATTAATTTCTAAAATATTTTTTCTTTCAAGTGAACTCAAATTCTTTCGTTTGCCTGCTTAGTAAATTAATGAACAAAATCCAGTTGGTGTTTGGGGATATTTTCTTGTTTTAGATTTTCTTCCTTTTCTTTTTGCTCGTTTTGTGTAACACGATCAACGCGTAAGGAAACGGAAGCTGTGTAGATTACAACAGAGTAAAGGCTTAATTATTTCTTAACCTTCCGTAACTTCTTCCGATATATATATATTCTTATTTTATTTGTGTGATCAATTTCAAAATATTCGTTATAAAAATCACTATGAAAACACAAATGTATGCTTATATTCACGTACGCTTACACCGACTTACAAAGAGCAACTGAATCAATTTTTGAACACCCAATCAACTCCTAGCCACTGCATTACAAGCAAGCCCGAAAGAAACGAGACACAAAGTACAATACGAATACAAAATGAGTTGCCAACCAAGAGCCTGCAAATGGTTGTCATATTTGAAAACTGTTTAAGATAGTTGGCTACGCGACTTAAGTGTGCAGCTGTTTGTTGGTTGAAGCAGGTGGGTGCCACAGAGAATCTGCTCTACATTGCACAGTAGTTAATAGTATTTAGAATCACAATTATTAAGCAATTGTAAAAATGAATAAAAGTATCATGGAGAAAAAATCGTATGATTTATTCTGTTTAACTCAGTCTCAAATTATTATGGATATATTAAAATTGATGGTTACGATCTGTTATGTATATGCAAAAAGTTACATTATTACCAGAGAACACAGAGAAGCGACGATAAACGTCAAAAAGAGATGCATTAGTTGGCTATATGGATAGGTTTCTTTATCATTAGTTGGCTATATGGATAGGTTTCTTTATCATTAGTTGGCTATATGAATAGGTTTCTTTATCATTAGTTAGCTATATGAATAGGCTTGTTTATCAATGGTTCTGAAGAAAATCAGCCACACTACTACAGTTTTGCGCATGAGTAAATGTGCGCAAAACAATAAACGTTTCTCTGTATTCTCTGATTATTACGCTCAGTACTATTCATACTAAACTGATTTGTATCGTAAGTTAAAATATTGGCCAACGTTTCCCGTCCGACTATAACTAAAAAATGATTTTGCCGTATTAAACAAAATCCTGCTTGAATGAAAGTGACTTTAGAAAGAGTCATTCACATATTCCATTAGCTTCCACCATTTCGCTGTGATTCCTCCACTCCAGTTCCGCTTTTATCATTGCCTCAAATCCAGTCAAATGATTTAGCGGATTTCAGAACCAAATACATTCATTTATCCAGTTGCACTTTATTGGGTAGATCGTTCGGCCGGTTGCTGCCCTTCATTTGTGATGATTGGTAAGATTTTTTTATGTGCTAATGGATTTTATTTGACACAAGGACTCCATACAATGGCCGCTGTAGTAACCTAATGCATTCAACATAATTAATATTACAGAAATCCCCAGTTAATCACCAGTTTGCAGAGCTTGGTTGATGTGTACATTTACCCGGTTAGACACCAACCTTTCTATTTCTATATGCATTTGTTGATGGCAGACGTAATGATAGAGTATCATTCACAATAATCAAACTGTTAGAATTTAAATTGCAATTATATGGTTGAATATTAAAACGTTTATAATAAATGTGAATAAACAAATTCGAATCTATATGTGTATATATATATATGTATATATATATATATATATATATATATATATATATATATATATATATCTGTATATATATATATATATATATATATATATATATATATATATCTGTATATATATATATATATATATATATCTGTATATATATATATATATATATATATATATATATATGTATATGTATATATATATATATATATATATATATATATATATATATATATATATATATATATATATATATACAGATATATATATATATATATATATATATATATATATATATATATATATATATATATAGATATATACATATATATATATATATATATATATATATATATATATATATATATATATATATATATATATATATATATACACACATATATATACATATATATATATATATATATATATATATATATATATATATGTATATATATATATATATATATATATATACACATATATATACATATATATATATATATATATATATATATATATATATATATATATATAATAGATGTTTTGCTAAATTTACAACCTAGAGGAAAAGTCGCTCACAGCCTTCCCAAGGAGTTTGTAACAATTATTTCAATGTATATAGTATCTGATTATATGGCTTAAAATACAATTAAATCAAAAAATGTTAAACTTTGCTTCTACTTTGCAGAGTTTCTGACGTCACTCTCAGCCTGACGCACTCGCCCGGCCAACCGAAAGTGTGCATTCACAATGGTGCCTACGATTTCAACCCCCATTGCAGCTGTTGAAAACAGTTGTCAAATACTTGTCTGCTGACAATACTCAAATAAGAATTGCACATATCCTTGCGTATCCTTTTCCGTCATCGAATTTTCAATTATCTTACTCGTTCATCTCAGTTCAACAGTGAAGGGCGGAGGACCTTCTAAAACAAAAAAAAAAAAAACGTTTCAAGTTTGGAAAATTTTAAATTTTTCTCATTGTAATGAAAATGAATTAATAAAAGTAATTGAAATCCTTGTAAAAGTGCAAAAGGACGGGATGAAAGGATTGTGCACACAGTGCAAGTGAAATAAAGTGTGTGAATCATACATATGTACATAAGTATATAAGATATTTACGTGCAAAAATGTGTGTTGATAATTTATCATAATATTTAAAACTTAAACGGTGTGGAAATATTTAGAATCCTTTTCGAATGAATCAAAGAAAATTGAAAGGAGGATAGTTCCAATTTAGTTTTTAAAAATTCTTTCACACACACACACTCTGCAGTCCTATGCACACACATACGAACACTTGCACACATCTATACACACACAATATAGAATTAAGGAAAAAAAAAAAAGTGCAGAAAAAATTGAGTGCTCGATTTTGATTTCGTTATTGAAGTTATTTCCAACAACTGCAATACATAATTATGATTTAAAGTTTAGGAAGGAAAAAGTTGCCGAAGGAGAAAAAAGTACCACACATGTATAGAAAAGTAGACCACACTCCCACCCTTTCAAATAAGGGAGGCTAAAGTGAAAAATCGATAAACCTTGCTGTATTCTAAATGCCGGTGATGCAGCACCCTATCGACCGAGAGGAAAAACATTTTAAAAAAAGAAAGCAAAAACAAAAACGGGAGAACAATACAAAGCAGTTGTAGTGTGTGAGGCTCGAGTATCTCTGTACCAATTGTATACGCTTCAGCAGCGTAAACAAACTGAGTGAGTGAGTGAGTGTAGTCAGCAGTCGTTGAGAAATTATTGCGACTGACAGGTTGCGTGTGGGCGGCAAATACCGCCCCTACTCTATGTGTACCTAGATAAATCTCAAAAAAAAAAAAAAAAAAACAAAAGAAACTATATTCTTCCCCTACTCAACCCAATTCTAATGCTCATTTTAAAATGATATTTATATGCACTTTTTCGTTTTACTTGTGAACAAACATAATCAACGCTAACAACGCGTGAAAAATCATACATATAATCTAATTGACCTTGAAGGAGTTACAAAAAGCTGCACAAGTTGGATGTCAAACACTTTTTGAAGAACATGCAAACCCTGCGCAAGAAGACGAGCCCCTGCAAATGTAAGTAAATGCCGTTAAGGATTACTCCTAGGATCAATTTGGTTAAGTTTTAAATTTGAATTGAAAACTAATTTCTCGTTAATACATACACACACACACACACACACACTCACACACATCCACCAATACGCACATATTGGTGATTAGGGTTGATTCAAGAGGAACGAGTGGCGGACACGAATACATTTGTCCACGCATGCACTTCTGCAGTTCCGAATGCCATTTTGCTTCAACATGGCGGCACTTTGCGTGTAGATACATTCCAGGGTAGTTGCTAAATTTAGCTCCAATGTCATAGCTGCAACTGGTACACACACATTTATTTAGGTCAACACCAGGGATATCCTGCACAGCCACCGAGCGGAATCGTACGGCAATCATTTTAAGTGTTTACTCGTATTACTGCCAAATCAAATTCATCTATTCAAACATAACTTTCCAATTTTGCGCATCTATTCATGCACTCAATGAAGTCATTTGATTGGAAGCAAATTAATGTATTTCATTTTCAGTGTTGGTTGACAAAATACGGGTAAGAATCGTGTGTGAGACCCTTACGGCTGGCACAGGGTATGCTGCTGCAGGAAATTAAAGAAAGATTGCTATACAAACGGTACAATTTGGTGCAACTTGGATGCACACTGTACCCGTGCAATTTATATATATTTTGAAGAATTTTAGATTCAAATCAAAACAGCGACTACTTTTCCATGTGAAGTTATTGGGGTGGTTTTTATACGTATAAATCTGAACACGGCCGACTGCGAGACACGCCACAAATATGACCCGAGGGGAACTTCCTCAGGTGGCTCACTTGTACGACGGCAATATGGGCCTTGTTCGGTAGATCTTGTGAAGGGAACAGAAAAGCGAAATTAAAAGGGATTCAAATAACAATTTGAAATTGTGAATTTTTGGTGATTTTTTTCAAAAATACGAATTCAGATAGTTTTGGGAACTTTCTGAAAGATGAAAATAATGGGTGGGGATTTCGTTCAACAGAGTGCTTAGGTTATGATTGCGGCTTATTTCATTTGGAATCCGTTCACATGCTTTTAATGCATGTTCATTGTGCCTCGAGCGTGCTCATGTTCGGACACAAACATAGCTTAAAAGTCATGCGAAACATTCCTCAAACCTAAATGAATACAAGATGGAAGTAGGTTAGGTTAGGTTAGGTTAACGTGGCAGCTGGTGTAAGGACCAGCTCACTCAGACCACCATGGGTCCATTGTGATACCAACGCGTAACAACGCACCTCCGATGCACTCGTCGAACCATTTCGAAGCCCTAATAAAGCGCAGGATTTGTTTGACCTTGGATGAGATGGAAGTAATTTCTGCCTCTTTCATGACACAAGGCACAAAAAACAATAGTTAGTTTTAACAGAGCAAGGTAAAATCTGCATCAGTGTCAGAAACTTTTGAGTTAATTGAAAAAGCCCCAGAAACCTAAAAGATATTTTATAAAGCCGCGTTCACATGCCACATTTTGCTTCTTTATCGATCGTTAGGGAATAATACATTCCATTTAAAGCCTGTGATTGTGCGTGCGTTCAGATGATTCAGATCTAATATATCTGTTTTACAAATCCACATGAATTGATATTGTGATAGCGATAATTAGCTTGAAAACAAGTCTTAATCATAAGCAAAAAGCCACTCGCTAAATAAAAATTGAAGCATTCAGTAACAATGAGAAAATCGCCAATTGGCAACACTATCCAGCGAAACGCCCCAGGCATAGCGCCTTAAGCCGTGTATACATCCAAAGCACAATCGCGAACGCGGTACAGCGAGTAAGCGATACCTATTCAAGCTGATGTGTGTGCAGTCGTACAAAGCAGACTATTCTATTGGCTGTACGGACTCAAGTCGAATGCGTTCTGCGAATGTGGAAGGAAAATAAATGAAAACAGCGGTTAGAAACCACATATGCATTTGATACGATTTTATGTGATTGTGTAAATCTCCTGCAGAAATACATCTGATATCTATTTAGTAAGCTTATAGTAGTAATATATGTACATATGTATGCCATTCAAATTGTGTGCCATGTACTAGTGTCCTCATATTTGGCATCCTTCTTGGCTAGCAACACCAGTTGCAATCACAGAGTTTGGGCAAAATGAAGTGACACTCCTCATCTCTCCCAAACAAATTGTACAAATCGATTGGCCCAAATTATGGATATATGGCCAAGATACATGTTTTTCGAAAAGGAGAGACATATACAAAGATAGTGCGGATGTGTATCATATCATATTTGTACCGGTATGACAGCTGAGTTAATATTTTATACCTTTGACAATATCCAAGTCTCTCAACAACTGTCTAGCATCACAAGTACAAATCAAGGAGGCTGGAGACAGGGCGTGAAATCATTGGCTGCATTCTTGCAGCCCATCGGTGGATAACCGATCAGGAATCTCCGAATTTTTTTATTTCCTATTTCTTTGAGTGAGCAGTTTTCTTCGCTACCGTACTCAACAGTGACCACAGCTGTTTGTATAACAGTATAAAATGACAAATTTTTGTAGCGGCGCAATCACAAACAAAGTGTGCTGTTTCACTCACCCGATAGACAACCGATAGGTTGCCAGAATGCATCCACTGTTCGACTCCCTAGCGGAATATCAACTGAGTCCATATTTTATACACACCTTCAGTTTCATTTGAAATTGATCGAAAGCGGTACCGCACGATTTCAGCATGTCTGGCAACCTTGTGTTTCATTCTTGCTTCCCTCGTCGTTCTGCTTATATTCCTGGTGTATTGTGCGAGGCGTGCGTGCAGTAAGCGGCGCAGCTGTCGAGATTTAAATTAAGTTAAATTGAAATTGAAAAGTTAAATGCATTAATAAAGAAGCGAAGAGCCAAAACTAAAATTATGAAATATTGTTGCAGTTCGCTACGGACCAAGCCTATTTAGCGTTACTTTAAATGCGAAACGTGCGAGTGAAACGAAAAATCAATACACCCCGAGCGTAGTGAGCGCTCCGAACACAGCACCTACCCTGGAAGATACATACGTATATAGTATATGCATATGGCCAGATGGAAATGAATAAAAAACTAAATCATTGTTTAAACAATAGATGAGTGACGAGATTGTTCGCCGCACTCAGAGCGGGCACAGCGGCAGCTACAGCAACGGCAACTGCACGGTGGCGCTGACAGTTACTGCGACTGAGAACGTCTGCTCCAGTTTTAAGTGTTTGAGCAGCGGAGAATTTCGTATTGTGTGGTGCGGATGCTGCTGCGCCCCATCAGAGGCAGTAGCACGCCAGCCACTCCTGTTGCGGTCAGCTCTCCCATTGGCAACACCTGTAGGGTGCGGGTACGGCTTTGAGTGGTCCAAACGCCGTCATAGTTGCTCGCACATGCATTCAGAAACAGTATAATCTCGTATATTTGTGCTTGTACATATGTGCTTATATACATATGTATGTACCATTGTAGAGAAAAAAAAATCTTGTTTGCTAGCGGAAAGATGCACACTCGGCGCAGTAGCTTATCATCAAGCGCCAGAAAGGCTGCGGCCATACTCGCACGTAGCGCCGTGTAGCACACAGAGAGATCAACGACTATTCCCACATTGTTTAAATTAGAAATTACATAAATAAAGCGACAGCGCAATGGTTAAGTCGCTCGTTTCGAAACTGACATCGGCATCGAATTTGTCGCTGGCATCGACGCTCTCGTCGGTGGGCGTTGGGCATGGTAGCGGCAGCGGCAGTGGCAGTGCCAGCACCATTGCGCAAGAAACGCATTACGCAAAACGTTAGGAAACAATTTATTTGAATATTCATATTTATTTGGGATCTCCGCGAGTTCCAGTTTCCTCTCAGAAAACTTAACGAAGTTGTTTTACTTTGCAGTTCGCAACGACCCGGGCCGTTTCTTTGGTGATGGCGTCCAATTCAAGGCCAAACTCATTGGCATCTTGGAGGTGGGCGAGGCACGTGGCGATCGCATGTGCCAGGAGGCGTTGCAGGATTTGAAGATGGCTATACGCGCAGCTGGTGAGCATAAGCAACGCATCACCATACACGTGACCATCGATGGACTGCGCTTGCGAGATGAGAAAACTGGAGACTCGCAGTATCACCATCCCGTGCACAAGATCTCTTTTATTGCGCAGGATATGTCCGACTCTCGGGCGTTCGGGTATATATTCGGCTCGCCAGACAGCGGCCATCGCTTCTTCGGCATTAAGACAGATAAGGCGGCAAGTCAGGTAAGAATGGGGTAATCTCATTCAATAAAAAATCTGATAGATAACATAATTTTGTTAAGGTTGTTTTGGCCATGCGAGACTTGTTTCAAGTGGTCTTCGAGCTGAAGAAAAAGGAGATCGAATTGGCACGTCAACAAATACAATCGAAATCCATACACGAACATCAGCTGGCCTCGCTGTCGTCATTGAAATCAGGGGGCGCCCCCAATGAGCATGGCAGCAGTGCAGCCGGAACTTCACTCACTATACTGACGAGTGTGTCGGCGGCTGGGTCGTCTGGTATCTCCAGATTGGGAGTAAATTTGGACACCAAAGGAGCAGCTAAAGAAGTATACACTAACGAACGATGCATTTGCCTGAACTGGTGCTCAAGTTTTCCGTTTGTTTTGCAGATGTCTCCTGAGTCAGTGGCAGATCTAGTCGATTTGGAACAAGAGCTTAGCTCCATACAACGTGGCATCACACAAATGGAACGCATTACGCCAAGTGACCCGCTGCAGCCGTCCATGGGTGCTACCAGCAAGACGGCAACTGATGAGGATCCCTTTGGCGATTCTTTCACTCATTTTCCTGTAAGTTTTTACTGTGCTTCCAACCCAAATGTAAATTGCTTGACAAAATTGATTGCAGTCTTATAATCTGCTACCGCCCCCTGAGTCCGGACGTTCGCGACATAAGCCCCACAAGTCAATGGAGCCCAGTGTCAGCGGCATTCAGCTTGTCGGTATTTCCACGCTGCTCTCGCCCGCTCCGTTAGCCGGCACTTCGCCGACCGCTTTGCAGGCAGACGACGACGACAATTGGCTGCACGAACTCGATCACCAGAATGATATGTTTGACATAGCCAAGTCAGGTGGCATCGGCATTAGTGTCGGTATGCCAATGGCTCCGCTGGCAGCGAGCGAGTCCACCTCCACGCCCACCCAACAATTGAGTGAGTGCTCTGCGCTGGCCGACGTAGAGTTGTCTGCGATTTCCAGCGGAGAGGCGTCGACGGCTCAGCAGGCAGATCTGGCGCAGGCTGCGGGCATATCAGGTACGTTCCTAGTTGTAAGCAAGCAGTACGCAGTACGGGTTGACGTTGGTTGTTTTCGATGTTTAAATTTCTATTTTACGCCACTTGTTTACTTGTTTTGTCGACAGTTCAAGCAGCAGTTGCAATTAGTTATTTATTTATTTATAATGTTTATTTATATAATTAATTATAGAAACAAAATTACAGCTAGATACTGACTACTGTGGTCGTGGTCTCCGGCTCACACTATTTTGAACCTCGACACTAAATACTGCATTTGTTTAAGATTTCTGCGCTGGCTTTCGGTTTGCTTGAGTTCTGGTAATAAAATTCGATCCTGTTCATGTAGGCGCTGTGGCTGGTCACATAAGATGTTGTTGTGGTCACTGTGTGGGGAGGAGACGAAGTTGAAGTATTGTGGGTGTAGAGACTTTGAAGGTATGTGTGAGGAGATTCGTCAGCAGGGTCAGAGTCTTTTGTGGTGACGTCCAGTTGAAATCAATGCTCTAAGTGTGGAACTTTTTGAAGTTTCCTTGGCATATCTTTGTTTGTTGAAGGTGGTTTGACCGATGAGCGGTTCTGTCAAGGCTTCTTTAGCCGCTTCGTCCGCAAAAGTGTTCGTCTTATTTTCTCCAGGTACGATTTGCATTTGTTTGGGTGTTTAATTTGTAATATTTCTTATTATTTTTCGTTCTGGTGGTCGATGTTTTGAATAGCTCGTTTTGTGGAGAGCCTGCACAGGTACGAAATAGCAAAAAATTAGGTGTTGAGGAGTGTTCTTGTAACACCGCAAGTCTCAGTATTCCATTTTTGATTTGAGCTCCTATTTTCCTATTAGAAGAAATTTGTTCAGAAAGTCTAGTATTTGATATCTCTGGACTGAGCGCAGCTGGAGACAGTGGTCAATTAATTTCAGGCCACTCAATACCATGACAACTTTACCAAACGAGTTGATAAACTTGCCCAATTGAAAACATCCTCTCCACTCGTTGAGTTCACCACTAGGGCTTCATCAAATGAAGACATTGCTGCAACCTTGCAATGCGTATTCCTCACGATTATGAATTCATACGCTGGTGAATATGGAGTTATTTGAGTGCTCGATCGAAGACTCCATAAGACGTGCTGACTCGATAGGGCCCCCCCCTTTCCGGACGACCACGAAACCTTCAATTCCAATACTGGCAGTTATTTTATATGGATACCGATTACTGATAACCATCTATAGGAGTGCTTGAAAGTGCTACTAAAGTCAGTCCATGATAGCCGCTTTGCTACTTTCGATTCTCACCTGAATATTGTGTTGACTTTTTGATATGCAAGTCCATTTATTGCAGATCGGTGTCTTAATAGTCTGAAATAGTTTTTGCTGATATCTGACGTACATCTTTCACTTGTCTCCTCCAATAGAATACTCACTCCATTATTGAATTTTTATTATTTTTCGTTATATTCGTTGCCTCCGATATAAGTTGCTGGTATTATTATTTTCCAGTTATATATAATCAAAACTCATGAGCAAATGCGATACGTCTCAAGAACCCTAGTATATAATTTGCTCTGTGTGCCAGTATCCTATTTGCTCTAACTGGAGCAATACCCTTGGTTACATCAGTTAAGTAACTGGTTATTTAATCTGTATTTTGCGTGTTTGTGTGTGTTGCGCTGCTGGTGATTTCTGTTTGAGCGTTGCTTCTTATGTTCGGAGTAATAGTGTGAGGAGAGTGACTCATAGGAAAGGTTGATTTGTTTGAGTTCGAATAGAACGATTGGTTGTGTTGGAGTTGGAGTGGGTTGGAATTATTAGTTATGTAGAATTATTGTTGTGGGTTGGTCTGGTTTTTGGGAGAGCTTCGTGTTTGATGTTTGTTTAATTGTACTCGTATTGAGTACTCGAGTGTCTCTCACTTATCTTTTATTGCAAGTTGAAGCACCATGGGGAGCTTTGTGAGGATGTTTGCAGTTGACGCATTGGAGAAGGGCCACGAAAACTGGATGGACGTCAAATGTGACGTAATTTTGTGTCGAGAGATTTTTTGTGTATTGACGCAAGAAGCCAATCTTTTGCATAGAACCCACAGGATTTCTTTCGGGTGTTCCCAAATTATGGACTGATGATAGAGTGATGTGCGAAATTGGTGCTTTTGGGACAATTTGCTAAATTAATTTGTGAAATGAGAGTTGGCTGTTCTCTTTCCGTTTGATTAGGGATCTTAGTAGTCATTCCATTCGCATCCAAAAAGGAATATTAGAGAAATTCAATTCGGTGGTTACTTGGACCAGCAAAAACGGCAACGACATGAACGAAATGAAGAGACTGGTAGCTTTGAAGTGATCAACTAAACTGCAATAGCAATGGGACTGTGAGTGGATTTATATGTGGGGACTTCGTCGCATTCCTATTCCTATTGCCCTGTCTAGTTCGGTGGTGGGTTTATTGAAGTATTTTCGTTTTTTTTTTGTATATTTTAACTAGCATATTTATTTCTTTAACACAACTGAATTCGATTCGTACTTTCGAAATTGATTTCATTAATCGCCGCCGCTATGCATTTGCCTCTTCATTCAGCACACTCGGCTTCCTTAACCTACTACTACAGCTTAACTGATTCATGTCTCAATGTGCAGATGCCTTTACAGATTTGGATCCGCTAGGTATAGGCCGGACACGTCCCTACGTCGACAAAAAGTACTTCTTCCAAGAGCTCAAAAACCCGCCGAAGAAAGTGCTGAAAGAGTTGTCGTGCAGTGCCAGCGGCTACAATGGTCCCTCGGATGCGGCCTCGTCGCACTACACGGCAGCGGCGTCTGTTGTTGACGAATTCCTGAGCAAAGAGGGCTTGTTCGATGACACCGTTGCAGGCGCTCCTTCGGAAACCACATCAGGTCCAGTGGCCCCCTCGGCCCTCGCCGCATCTGTCGTCGAGCAGCAGCAGCCATTGAACGTTACTAATGCTACTAACATTAACAACACAGCAGGTACAGGTTCCACCCCAGCCACATCACTAACCGGTGTTCTCACACCATCCACTGCTCCTAGCACTACTAACATTTGCACTTGCACCAGCACAGCTACCGCAACTAAACTGACTAACACCAGCCTAATAACCTCTGCCGCGGCTCCTGCAGCCAAGGCGCCAAAAATAAAATATCCGTCGACAACGACGTCGACCCAAACAGCTACCCCTACTAATTTACATTTAAATCATTACACTCTAGACCCCGCCGCTCCTACGGCAGTCGCCGGCGCGGACCCCGTCATGCTGCCCCGCGACACAGACCCCTTTTCTCCGACGCGCAAGAAGAGCGACCCCTTCCAGGAAGGCGACATCTTTTCGCAGCTGGACCCTTTTGAATTTGAGTTTCCAGGGAAGGGCGATGCTGCGCAGCGTATTTCGCCAACCGCTTCAGCAGCCGCAGCAACAGATTCGCGGCGATCGGCGGACATCTTCAATGGACCGCTGCAAGTGAACCTACCCCCCGAGGGCAGTGTTGCGTCGCCAACCAGTGCGCAGTGGAAGGAGCGTCATGGCAGTGAGTCATCGAGCACTGGCGGGGCAGCGGGTGGCAGCACAGTGCGCTCGCGTCCCACTGCGTCTGGACAGATGTCGAGTGGCGCTGCCGCGCAGTCCTCGGTTTTCAAACAGCAAACCGTCGACGTCATTTCCAGCATTAGCAACAAAAAAATGCCGCACTTATTTGGCCAGGCACGCTTCTCCAAGCGCGATTCCAACAGTATTAACATGCGGCGACTGCAGGAGAGCGATTCGCTAAGTGAGAACGAGACGGCGCCTGAACCGCCGCCGAGGCCGGAGTCTGCCATGCATGTGGAACCGCCGCCATTGCCTCCCAAGAAGCAGTGCCACGACATAATTATACGTCCACGGGTCACTACAATTGTGCCCATAGTGCCGGTCATTTCCAGCAATCGCTACGAGTTCATCAACACTGCAGTCAAGCTGCCCACTCGTAGCCCGAGCTCTGCTCCCGGAGGCGACGTACCCCCGATACCGCTGCCCTCACGACGTGTGGGGCGCTCAGACGGCACTTACCCCGGCCCGGGCAGACCCCGAAAGCCGGGCCACACCGAAGACGACTACCTGGCACCCATTGGGGTCGGCGCTGGCACTAGCGCATCTGCTGCTGCTGGCGACGTGCCACCTTTGCTGCCGCCGCCTTCACAGAGTTCGACTCGCGCCCGGGCACAGCGCCAGCAGTCTGTGCCAAAGGCTCAGGAGATATACGAGAACAAAACTGAGATACTGCAGCAGCAGCAACAGCAACAACAACAACAGACGAGCAAAGAGGGTGCCTCCATCTTGCCAGACATCACCCTTAGTCAGTTGCTCACGCTGGGAATTGACGAGCTGGCGGCCAAGTTGAGTGTGCCCACAAGCAAGTTGAGCACCATGACGCTGGTTGAGTTGACTTCGTATCTGTCCGAGTTTATTGAGAAATCCAAGCCCGCTTCTAAGCCGATAAAACAGAGAACACAGCCCATTAGTCCAGCAACATCCGGCGCTGTAATGCGCCCTGAGTCTCAGACGGAGCAACCACCTGTCTTCAAGGTGCACTTTACCAAGCAAGCCACGTTTGTGGCCAAATTCGATGACACATTTGGCGAAGAAATTCCAGCCGGCAGGAAATCGTCTCACGACTCGTTTGTAGCCAATTTCGCTCAATTCAATGAGCCCCCAGCACATCACAGCCGTGCCGGTCATGCCACGCATTCCAGCCGCACTCCCGCGGTGCCGCCAGCAGATCGCTACGCCGTGTTTCGTGAGATCATAGATCAAGAGTTGCAGCATCAGCAGCAAAATGCCGACCTTATGGGCGACCTTACCCCACCAAACGAAGAGATCACATCGGAAGCGACAAAGCAAGTGGATGCTAAGCAGGAGCATGAGGCGGGTTCCAAGTTCGCTACAAACTATGACGAAGATGGTTTCCTGACTGCACCTCAAAACAAACCGCCGCCACCGCCACCCAAAATCGACACCAAAATCACGCAAGTTGTGGCGCAGGCCAAGGATCGTTATGCTGCGTTGCGGGACATAATTCTGGTTGAGAATCTGTTTGAGAAGAAGTCGCTTCCCCCGGAACCACGTCAGGAGAAGAATCTCATGCAGGAGTTCCCCGAATTTATCGAAGAATTTACCGAGGATCAAGATATAAAACAAATAATGGACGACGACCGCGCCAGCAGTGCTGGTCCTGATCGATTGGGTTTTGTGGACAGTTGCGGGTTGCCGGCTGAGCCCTCTTCCTCGGCCCTCACTGTAGCCGACGACGACGACGAAGACGAAGATGGTGGAGCCGAAAGTAGTTTGGATAGCAATGACAAGGACTTGGATGCTGCGCGCGGAGAGATGAGCCAGTTGCCACAGGATCAGTACAAGAAGCTGTCGACATCCAACCAGCAACTGGATATGGAGAAAGCGGAGAAGGCGGAGGCAATTATCGTAGCGGACGTGTCGAAACCGAATTTGAATTTACCAAACGCTAAGCAAGACGGCAAATTCCTAACGGTTTCTGGCGCCAGCGGGCTGTCCGCTTCCAAGGACGATCTAGAAATAGACGAACTCATGCAACGAGCCATTTCAAATTTATCGCTCGACTCACGTGAGCGCATCTCTCCTGCAAATTCTGCGAGTGCACCCATTTCGCACAGCTTTTCCCCAGCGGTGATGCGACCCAGCGAAGTGCGCAGTGCCACTCTCACAACCCAGGCACAGTTCAACGATGTGAGCACTTCGCCAATACTGCAGAAATCACCGGTTCCGCCGCAGTCCCGTTTGCAGCAAAAGTCACCGCTCTCGAAATCTCCGATTCCAGTGCAACTTTCGGCCATCTCCAATCTCATTGACACGGCCACCAAACAAATGGGCTCCGTCGATCTACTTTCGGAGCCTGAGATACCATCAGCTGCGTCCAAGACTTCCAAAGAGTCCTGGGCGACGTTCGACTCCCCAAAACCGGGTTTTCTTGCTGAGGCGGGCGATAAGCACGCTCGGCGCAGCAAGTCAGTGAAGTCCACGACGCTTCATTTACCACCCCCACCACCATCGAACACCTCTCAAAACGATACCGCCGAATCCCCGTGCTCCTCGGATCCACGTGATGATGGCTGGGGCAAAAGAGAATCCACCGGTGTCAGACGTTGGGCAAAGAAGGAGCGACATCAGACGTCCTCGTCGTCTCGGGATCTCAGTCCATGGGACGACGAGGCCCCGGAGTATCAAAAGCAAAAGCGTATTGTGCCAGCACCTCCACTTCAGCCAGGACAACAACATGGACATGCAGACCGTCACGGGTACTACATGCGACACCCCAGGCGCATGAACTCCTGTGACGAGGATTACGAGTACGTTGCCCGATATTTTAAACGTATACATTTTTTACTAACAGTCCTCATTGCAGCTACGAGGAGGAGTTCACCAGTCGCCGCGATCATCGAAAGTTCAAGCAGGGTATTTCCCGCAGCCGAGACAACTTCGATTTAGGTGAGTCAGCCTTGATCCAAATAGAAACAGCGTCGTTAGAGTGCTTAAAATCAAACTTCCTTTCACAGATTCTCCCAGCTGGTACCACCACCAGTCACACCACAGTTGGTCGC
This sequence comes from Clusia tigrina, assembly GCA_920105625.2. Lineage (NCBI taxonomy): Eukaryota > Metazoa > Arthropoda > Insecta > Diptera > Clusiidae > Clusia > Clusia tigrina. The sequence continues at coordinate 14,655,225 of OV050032.1, read as the reverse complement.
CGCAAGAGGTGGAACAATCTGCAGCTGCGCGTGCGCGTTCCTTTGAGCGCAGCGCCTACGAGCGCACCACGTATGGACCTCCTATTTATGACAAGCGCGGCGTGGCATTGCCACCGTCAGGTGGCCCGGGCTACGATCGTCGGAGCGGCTACGACAAGCGCAAATACTACCGCGAGTATACGCGGCCCAACTACGATTTCGATGAATACGGCGAATCGCCACCCATGCCCGAACGCTATCCAGGCAGCTTCGAGAAGTTGAAACTTGGACGTCGCTCCGATTACGAAAATGTCTACGACGATGGACGTTCGCCGATTGGGTACAAGTCGCGCGCTGATTACATGTACGAGCGCGAGCGCAAATCTTTCGATCGGGAGAGCGTTGAGTCATTTGAGAGTACATCGAGGCGAAGACGCAGCTTCGGCAGTGGCGAGGTCTACGGCAGCCTAGAGAGTCGTGAAGACTTCCGGGAGAGGTACATGGGTGGGGCGGAAAAGACGCGTTCCTTGCGCAAGAGCATGAAATTGCGTGCCACTGGCGATATTGACTACGAGCAGGATTCCGAGACCGACTTTCACCAGCGACAGCGCGGTGTGGCGCCAGAGGCTCGGAGCTTACAGCGTCCTAGTCAGCTGACGGCGGGCACTAGCGGCGGCGGCATAGGCATGAGTGGGCCTCCGACTCGCATGCGCAAGAGCAGCGGCTCCAGCCCATGGGATGGTGAAGGTGGGTACTGTTATTGTAGGTTATCTACTTTTATACATTTACATTTTTCGCTGCAGAGCCTCCGCTGCCCGGCCAGAAGTCATGGAAACGACCTGCAAGTGCTGCAGAATCAGAGCGGCGTCTGGCTGAAAGCCGACGTGCAGCTGCGTTGGGACAAACTCCTTCCGGATCGGACGGTGAAAAGGAACGGAGGTAAGCACACCCGCAAATCTCATAAATCAGGGAATACGTAGGTTCGGGCGGGTTACTATGAACCAGGCTCTTTTAGACCAGTGGGGTATGTGATAATGTAAAATATGTGCACTACCTCTCAGATGGGGAATCGAGCAAACATGGAACGTCTTTTTATATTCTGCTAACAATTGACTTGAAAATGTGCCCTCATTTGCAGATTCCGCAAGAAACAACGTTCACGAGCTAAAGAATTACCCTCCAGTAGCGCTGTCGCCAGTGGTGCCACATCCGGAAGCCGTTATGGCAATCCCATTAATTCACACGCCCGCGACAACTACGACTACATCACGTACCAAGACGACGACGACATCGATGATGATTATGTAGATGAGGACTACGACGAGCCACCCACTGACGAGGACAAATTTGAGCGCCTGAACCGTCGTCGACATGAAATGCATCAGCGTATGATGGAGAGCGAACGCCGTCAACACTCATTGGCCAAGGTGCCCACAAGCACATTTAAAAGCGCTGCTCCTTCTGGACTGTCCTCGTCAACCACTACTGCACCAGCCAAAAAATACCACTCAGCTGGTCGCAGCGAATACGACTTCGATGATTACGAACAAACGCCTACTCCACGTTCCAATGTCAGCGCCGCCGGCAGTGCCAGCGGTGGCAGTGCTCATCCATCGGGAGGTGGCGGAGGCTCCAAGTTCAGTTTCGACGCCGGCTTCGAGTCGGATTTCAATCAAAGGTCCCCGGCAACTGCGCCCGCGGCCACCACGTCTAGTTGCACTTCGACGCCTGCGGCTACAGTCAGCGCCACCACAACACCCGCAACTAAGTCCTCCTTCCGCTTCTCGAATGATTTTTCAGAGCGCGATAAACTACAGACATTCACCCAGAACTCGACCAGTGCCAGTAGTTTGCAGCAGTTGGAAGCAGAGGGCACATCGCCGGCTCCGCATGCCACGCCGCCCATTATGCAAAAGTTGCGCTTCGACGACAATGTGAAAGTTTCGCAATTCGATGACGCCGCCTTCGAAGACGATTTTTCGAAGCAATTCGACTTCGAGAAAGAGGACCAGTGGCACGCGGAGTCGCTGCAGATGACCAGCAGCATGGCCTCGAAGAAGCACAGTCTGCGCAATAGCAAACTGCAACAACGCCAGGAACTGATCAAAAAATCCGAATCTATAAACATTTTCGTCAAGAAGACAGAGGATCCCTTCGAGGACGATGAATTCTTTAACACGCCGACTGACGCCAAACCACCAGCAACTGACAATGGAGGTGCCGCCGCCTCCGCCTCAGCGTCAGCCTCAGCCTCATCCGCAGCTGCAGCCGCTGCCCCAACTGCAGACAGTGCAGCTGGCAAAAACTTTCAATGGGACGACGACAGAAATTTCGCCAAGTTCGATGAAAACATGTGATTTGATCAACTGTTTGCAAGAAATGCAAAAGCGAACAATGACCAAAGAACGAATATGGAGGAGGAAGAAGAGCACTATGCCGAGATCGGCGTCGCCTCTGAGCCGGATTACTACTACACAACAAATCTGAACGACTACTACCAGAAAGAGCGGCCATCAAGCAGCAGCAGCAGCACGCACAAAGCCACGACTAAACAAAAACAGTCCACACACCTACAGCAACCAGTTATAGTGAAGGACAGTCTCCTACGAAGTAGTAATACGAAGAAATCTAGGCGTAAGTGTATTTCCTTGAATTTCCTTATGAAGAACTTTACAATGTTCCGTTTTAAATATGACATTCTGTAGGCGGGGCTACCTTAAAACACACCCGATTAGAACAATAGTGGGGCGCAGTGGCGTACTTGTAGGTTTTGGACACTCCGACGTCTAATTGGATATCATACTTTGAGTTTCGCTTATTTCACATACTACGCACTCCTCATTAGATAATCCTTTGCACCCCAAACGTACGAGCACATGCCTAATGCGACCCAGTCTAAATACGCGGAATAAGCAGGAGAGAATTGCGTGTTAGTTTCAAGATGAAATGTGATCAAAAGAGGGAAAAATCCAGACCAGAAATGCAAAGTGACAAGCAAGGATGCAGGTCCATCAAGTTCAGTCTCCTCCAAATTCCAACTCCGTAGCGACACTTGAAAAACCCACAGTACACAAACTTTCTGCCAGACAATCCTTAAAACGCGGGACTGTACCAACGCTTGTCACCTTTCGCATTTCCGCTTGCAGGCTCAGCCTGGACAAGTCAACAAATCAGTGACATTGGAGATGAAATCTAATATTATAAAATATTTCTAAGCTTCGTCGTCTTTACTAGGATAACATTTTCAACGGACACACTCATATCTGGAGCACTCCTGGGGATAGTCACCTCGGGAAAATTAGTCTAGCTTTGCTGTCGTCCAAACATTTACTAGAGTTATTATTGCGGCTTCCTCTCGAAGAAGACATTCGTTTACTGCTTCACAAATTAATGACTCTTCGAGGAGGATCGCGACACTTTGAATTGTGCAAACTGTATCCCGCAGCCACCATTGTAAACACCCACCTGAACACGCTGTTCCATTGCAGGAGTGTCGTGGGAATTAATTCTGCCACCGGATACGACTTTCCACAAGAATCGCGAAGGAAAACTTGGTAGCGGCGAGTCAATCATTCCCTTCCCAGCAGATAATTAGATAAATTGCTCAGGACATCGAAAAACAAAAATTGTCATCGACGGGAGACCTTGTGTGGTTAGGATGAGAAAAAGGCCCTCATGAGTTGATTAGCTGTGACGTGGATTTAAAATGTATCCAAACTAATTTCTGTGCCAT
>OV050032.1:14340322-14648513 GCA_920105625.2 Clusia tigrina | reverse complement strand
ATATATATATATATATATATATATATATATATATATATATATATATATATATATATATATATATATATATATATATATATATATATATATATATATATATATATATATATATATATATATATATATATTATATATATTTATATATATATATATATATATATATATATATATATATATATATATATATATATATATATATATATATATATATATATATATATATATATATATATATATATATATATATATATATATATATATATATATATATATATATATATATATATATATATATATACGAGGTGTGATCAAAAAATAAAGTATTTATTTATTCATCAACAACCATTTTGTCCCCTTCAAAGTAATTCCCCTCAGATATAATACACTTATGCCAGCGTTTTTTCTAATCCTCGAAACACTTCTGAAACGCTTTTTTTGGTATCGCCAACAGCTCCTGTTTCGATTTTTCTTTTATCTCCTCAATCGTAGCAAAACGCTTTCCTTTCATCGGTGTCTTCAGTTTTGGAAAGAGGAAAAAGTCAGCGGGGGCCAAGTCCGGTGAATACGGTGGTTGAGGCATGATAACGGTTTTGTTTTTGACCAAAAACAGCTCCTGAGCGATGTCCATGCGACGTTGTTTTTGCTCAAAATTTAGCAATTTTGGAACAATCTTCGCTGCCGTACGTTTCATGCCTAAAACATCCGTAAAAATTGCTTGGCATGAGCCGAACGATATGTCAACATCATCAGCAACCTCTCTGATAGTGATTCGACGATTATCCAAAATCATTTTCTTCACTGCGTCAATGTTTTCATCGGTTGTTGACGTTCTCGGGCGACCAGGACGAGCATCGTCATTGACATCTTCTCGGCCTTCCTTAAACCGGTTATACCACAATTGAACTTGTGTTCTGCTCATAGTAGACTTGCCAAAGGCTACAGTCAGCATTTCAAATGTCCTTGCGCATTTAATTTCATTTTTTACACAAAATTGAATACAGTTTCTTTGATCCATTTTTTCGAATAGTACAAAATCGAAGAGCACACCAAAACACGACTAACCTTTTTATCTGTCAAAAACAAACTGACAATCCAAAATTGTTGGTATTGCCAACATATATTACAGACATGTGTACCAACATAACAGAAAAAAAATGCGGACATCGAACATACGTAACTCACGAAAAGATGAAAATAACGGTTATTTTTTGATCACACCTCGTATATATATATATATATATATATATATATATATATATATATATATATATATATATATATATATATATATATATATATATATATATATATATATATATATATATATACATATATATATATATATATATATATATATATATATATATATAATTATATATATATATATATATATATATATATATATATATAATTCTATATATATATATATATATATATATATATATATATATATATATATATATATATATATATATATATATATATACTTTGGAGTTACTATTCCAGTTCGACACAAGTAGGCACAGTATGTACTGATATTGAAAAGCGCTTCTCTGGTGTGTGTCGCCTCGAGAGGCATGAGTAGAGTTTAAAAATTAAGTAATTGAAGTTAAATAAATAACTAAGTAAAATTGCAGAATTGTTTTTCTTGTTTTGATGAATTTAGTTAAAGTAAATCTATGTACGAGAAGTAAAATTGAGAAGATGAAAGCAAATTGTATCCTGCAAGAAAAGTAAGGAAACTGTTCCGCTCAGAAATGTTGAATCTTCAATGCTAAAAATGATATTCTTTAAGTTACTTGACACAAAATCTGTGCATATTTTTGATTTAAATAAGATTTAAATAAAATATATATAAATATACATATATCAAAACCAAAAGCATTTGTTTGTAAAATTGCTGTAATAGTTCACAGTCCTTGCCTACGTCCTCATTCATTCTTACACGTACGAGTACTCTTGTCGGGTTTGACTGGTATTTATTAGGATGGATGGGCTCTTTGTTGACTGTGCTCTTGCACCTCGGTGGGCCAATTCCACAGTCACTTCGTTAGTGTGTGGCCTGGAGTTCACATTATACACAACGTATTTCGTCTAGCAACACTTGCAGCTTCGTCCTATATTTTTGTTTGGGGCCTTCGAAACAATTCGTTTTTTTAAGGACTAGTACAACCCGACTGTCTGCCAACTCCTTGGGAGACTTCCATTTGTGGTCGACTGAACTGGCAATTGGAAAAACCGTCACCATTCCTCACTTTGCGGAGAAATTCCCCTTCTCATCGTTGAAGTATCAATCAGAGTCGGGACTACTTTTAATAATCTGGAACCATCTGCGTAGAAACTTGTGTAAATTGATCGTTTGTTGTGCCTCTGCCGAACTGGAAGCGGGGCCCAGCACTATCTACTGGCATCTAGACTGTGTCCTGCATCTACTCTGTGTGTTGCATCGCTTTCATCGTGCCGAACTCCGTTGGATCTTAGTTGGAAAATCGTGTTGTGTTCTTTGGGTATTTAAGTCCATTGGAATGAAATTTAGGGTGGAATCTGAGTTTATCGATGGATTCGTTTCTGTCCAAGGCATTACCCGCCCATGTTGAAATACAAAGATCTTATCTAAGAGTCAACGCTATCATACCCCAGGAGCATAAGAAAAAAATACCGCGGTGTTACTCTAGAACTAATCCTGCCAAATTTTCTGTGACTGGTCTAAGGGCTTCTGGTTGACTCCGTGGGCATGCCAAAGTAAGCCTTAACTTCTGAACTTCTCATGGAGCAGTTGGAGGCGGTAGGTATATAATTTTGATTCCCTATAAAGCCATCGGATACTAACTTAGGCGTTGGCCGTGCCTACTCAGCTTCTGGAGGTTCAAATTCGAAGAATTCGGTGGGCGCGACGATGCATATCAATGATATATAACTTAGGTTCCGATCCAGGTCAACAAAAGCACGGCTTTGAGCTCGTCTAAGCAGAACTCTTCTCCATCTATTACCGTGACTGGCTTGGGCTTGTGTGCCAATGAACTGTCTTCAACACGCGTGTGCAAAGCAAAGAAATGTGACTGGATTTTTGCTAGAAACTTCCCATAAGCGTACTTGGCGGCTTCCAACAGACAAACGCACAAGCCCATGCATGGATTTATAGCGAGTACTTCGCTGCATTGAACGGTGAATCGCCAATTACTCCATTTGCAATTTCAAGCATGTGCCGTGGCGCTCGCGTCATTGCGCAATGCGGCGCTCGACGCTCCACACGAGTTGACATTGAAAACTGAGTTTGGACTCGTTTCGAGATTGCACAACTCCACATGCTCTGCATACCCATTGGAGGCGTCGGGTCCGGCATATTGCGAGTATTTTTGAGGATTTAAGGTCGTTGATCGAGCGAAGTGTGAGATTTCTGAGGCGTGTTCCTATTTCGTTGGGTATAAATACGTCGAACTCTGCAAGCAGCCAACAATCCGCATTTCGCATTCATTCCAACAGCAAATTAAAAAATCCACCAGCACCATGTTCAAATACGTAAGTAGATCCTTCAAAGATAATATCAGGACCCCGTGTAAATTTTGTGATATTTTCCACTTACAGACCGTTGTCATCTGCGCCCTCATTGCCTGCGTCGCTGCTAAACCTCATCTCATTGGGGCTCCGCTGGCCTACGCTGCTCCAGCCGCCGTCGTGGCCGCTCCAGCTCCCGTAGTGACGGCCACCAGCAGTCAAGTGATCGCCAGGAATCACAACGGCATTGCAGCGGCACCAATTGTAGCTGCGGCTCCTGTGGCCACATTCGCTAGATTGGCGGCTCCCATTCCCGTCTCCGCTCCAGTTGCTGCCTACACCGCTGCTGCTCCGTTGGCCTATTCCGCACCCTTGGCATACTCTGCCGCAGGTCCAGTTGCCTATTCCACAGCACCCTGGGGGTACTCGGCTCCCTTGACGTACGCCGCCCACGTAGGAGCTCCAATTGCTTGGTAAGCCCCAGAGTGGTGGAGGCTGCCTTCGTTGACTGATCTTAATTCGCAATAACCCAGAATAAAATAAATTATAATACGAAATACTTTCACGAATTTTACTTTTTTCATAAAAAATCAGTGGAACGTGTGGGAAAGAGTGAAGAGAGAAGAGAGAATAGGCCGAGAACTGGGCGACATTAGTGAAGGGGGTCACGACATGCCCCTCATCCAACATAGCAACATGCCAATTTAGGCTCATCGTATCGAACTATTCCCATCCCATAATTTACTCCTCATAAAATATGAGAGATCTACAGAAGGGTCCAGAACCAGGTACGTTTTATTAATTCCAATAGATGAGAACTCTTCGAAAAAAACCAGTTTAGTCCTTCTGAAATATTGGCGGCTTCTTTTTGAAATATAAGTGAGAGAGCAGTGACTGAGTTTCCAGAAAGTTTTCTATGTTCCTGCTTCAAACCACTTTCTTTTTACTTCGAAAGCAAATCTTCCAACCGCGCATTGAGCAATGAATCAGGAAAAATAGCAAAGATTGAAAAGGCAAAAAGTGTGTTCACAGCAAGTCAATCCTGAGACTTGGGTTATTGTGTTGTCAACTGTAGTACCGAGCGATCTCAGTTGGGACTCATGTGGATTCCGTACTGAACAGCACGCTCACGGGCAACTGGCAAGAAGCTCCGGGAGACAGTTTCAACACTCGACCCACTCTTTTGTGTACTAAATGCAATTAGCAATTCTTGTGGGATGCTTGCAACCATTTGAGCCAAACAATCACAACACCCCGAGGGTCATAGACAGGACGAGTCAATTATGTATATTGCCAGGTAATGCGAAAGCTCTCTGGGGATAAGGACACAGTTTTTAATCTGAAGCACTGAATAAAAATCGTTTGAAAATCTCACCTATTTCTCTCTCCCTCTCTCTAACTCTTTGTCCCTCTGTCTCTGTTGCTCGCTTACTTACAAAAACCAAACAAAATGCTGTCTACTAATTTCCCTCTCGTTTTTGTGTAAAATCAGTCCTAACCGCTCACACCCACGGAGTGGAGTGAAGAAAATGTGCTCTCCGAGTGAGCGAAAGTCCCTCACATCGGATTGTTTGCCGGGCCTCGAACGAGACAGAGTAATGAAACCTCCTTCTACGAGTGCCATTCGCAAGGGATTATTTACTTCCAATGAGAATTCGCGAATACGAGTAAGAATGGTCCCGGGAGCATCATCAATGACAACGACAAAGGAAAATTGATTAACTGGAGCAAGAGTCGAAGTTCCATTTTATTCTTATCAGATCCGTTCATGGTTTGAAGGAAGGTAAAATTACCGCCAACCCTCGGGTCACCCAATTAGCACTAGTGCCGTTTTGACGTCATATCCTCGTGAGCCTAAATATGGGGATAGGCTATGGATTACAACCAGCCGGACTTCTTTATCAGCTTATAATCTAGAGGAATGCCCTAGACGCTCCAGAAAATGACTTGAGAAAGATTCGAGTCTCATGCGAACGAGAGCTGGGCAATCACAAAGAAAGTGGACAACTGTGTCCTTCTCTTGTGGGCCTTTGCATCTTCTGCAATGGGCTTAAATGAAATACCAATCAGCGTGCGTCCCGTGCCGATAGTCCAATAACCCACGCAAACAGCAGAATGTCGATAATGGTGTCTTGATTTTTTAAGAAGATCAGTCGATCTTCTTGTCCTGTGAATGGCGACGTCCTTTTCGAAATGGGAGATGCCGCAGTGTTTTTCCACCTCTCCTGTACCTTGCGGAGGAAGCGATTGTATGTGCTTTCCTTAATAATGGTTCAGAATTGACTCGGTCGGTTTCTGACGAGCCTCTACGAGTGAATTCGACCGCAGGCACGTGTCCTTCAATGTCCCTGTATTCCGATACCCCGACGAGAGATACTTTAATATTGGACGATAATGAATGAAATTCCTTCTTACAGAGGCCGACTACCTTAGAGCTGATAAACGATGAAGCCAGCGCCCATATTGATGCTTGGCTGTCGGAGTAAATGGACATGTTTTGGGTCAGCTCCGGCCCCTTCACCCTCCAATATGTCTTCGAAATCCCAAAATACCTCCACTTGAAAGAGCCGAGATGCCGATGGTAATTTGAAGGATAGTAGAAAATTTGGGTACCCCCGTCCGCGAGAACCTTTCCCTTCCTCCAGTCGCTCTTACTTGGTAGATCTGTGTTTACACATCTCGCAAAATCCAGTTCGCGATCGAAGAAGTGAGTTCGTCCGTGGCAATTCGTGTGAAACCACAAACTCAGATCTTCGAACACGGCAAGAAGTGGCAAAGATACAAGAAACAACCACAATTGGGATCTGCGAGTATTTACAAAAGTGTTTGGGCGATTCCTCGTCCGTGGAGGATACACCCAGGCAGACGCAAAATGAGAACAACACCACAGATCGGTTTAAATGAGTTTTATTGTAGATAGAGTAAGGATCTAGGACACAAATTATCCTGATCTCAAGCACCAAGTTACCACGCCAGAGGCGCATGGGCAGCTGCAGCGTACGTCAAAGGCGCCGAGTAAGGCGAGTAAGCCAGAGGTGCCGAGGAGTACGCCAAATGAGGAGCGGAGTAGGCCAGTGGAGCAGCAGCGTAGTTGGCCACAATGGGCGCATTGTAAGCGGCAAAGGGAGCGGCGACGGATGCCACCGCAAGTCCATTGTGAGTTCTGGCCACCACTTGGCTACTCGTGGCAGTCACCAGTGGCGATGGAGCAGGCACGAGCGCAGCGGGTGCGGAGTAGGCAAATGGAGCCCCAATGAGTCCAGGCTTGGCAGCAGCGCAGGCAATCAAGGCAGCGAGCAGGATGACCTAAAATGGAAATATTATTATTCATAGATGGCTTCCCCACTGGAGTCCTTGAAGGATCACTTACGAATTTGTACATTTTGAGGAGCGGATTAGGTTCGGTTTGTTGATGGCAGCAGTGCTAAGGAGTGATTGTGCTGATTGTCAGTTTTCAGATCATTTTTATAGCACTCGGTCCGCTCAACTCGCACGCGTGCTGGTCCGTGCGCATGACTCACGCCTCAATTTGCGAATTCGCGCTCCGTTTCCACCAGTTCGCGACTCAAATTTGCCCGTTCGAAGTAGTTCGTTAATATGCAAACCGCACCCCCGAATTACCCATACAAGCAATTTTAAGAGCACTTTACCCCACTGACGCCTCTTTCGAGGTGCTGAACCGGCCGAATTTCAGGTTTGCAAGTCAATTTCAAGGACATGGACACACTCATTGCCCGTCGTAGGTCAGTCCACGTATAAATAGAGCGGACATTTTGTGAACTAGCATCAAACACAGAGCAGCTTTCCACCAAAGAGCAATCAACACCAACAGAAACCAGCACCATGTTCAAATACGTAAGTAGATCCTTCAAGGATAATATCAGGACCCTGTGTAAATTTTGTGATATTTTCCAATTACAGACAGTTGTCATCTGCGCCCTCATTGCCTGCGTCGCTGCTAAACCTCATCTCATTGGGGCTCCGCTGGCCTACGCTGCTCCAGCCGCCGTCGTGGCCGCTCCAGCTCCCGTAGTGACGGCCACCAGCAGTCAAGTGATCGCCAGGAATCACAACGGCATTGCAGCGGCACCAATTGTAGCTGCGGCTCCTGTGGCCACATTCGCTAGATTGGCGGCTCCCGTTCCCGTCTCCGCTCCAGTTGCTGCCTACACCGCTGCTGCTCCGTTGGCTTATTCCGCACCCTTGGCATACTCTGCCGCAGGTCCAGTTGCCTACTCCACAGCACCCTGGGGGTACTCGGCTCCCCTGACTTACGCCGCCCACGCAGCAGCTCCAATTGCGTGGTAGATCCTCGACTCTCCAGTGGCAGTTGGCGGAGGCAGCTTTCGATGATTGATCTTTCGAGAAATTCCCAAAAAATAAATAAAAATGTGGAATAAGAAAATTTCTGTTTTAATTGTTGAAAAACGGGGCATGGAGGGAGGAAGAGGAAAAATGAGGGATTTGGTTGGAAAAACAAAGTTATAATGGGTCAAATATTGGATCTCCTCGGACATATGTTCTTAGAGCATTGGTCACATCCAAAAATGTTAGTACACGCATCCATGTCCTGGTCGGGAGCTCCTAGCCAAAGCAATTGAATCTGTGGGTACCAATGAGGTTCCTACCACTTGGTTATTCATCATAAACTCCTCTTCTGAATCTCTCTGTTATCTTTTTTCTTCTGGCACTCTAGTTCCACCTCTTTAACAAGACTACAAGCAAGGATACTCCATTAAAAGAGGCGCTAGTGAGAAAGACGACAATTCTGATGAGATGAGAATTGTGCAAACCTTGCAGCGGAAGCGATTCAAGCATCTCCTCCTTTGCCGAATTCTCGGATTGCACTCAATCCGACAAACCCGCCCTTCAGACATTTCTATGTACATTTCTATCCAACTAAAGCATTAGAAGTGATTCTCAACCTAGCTACATTAGAGCTGGTAGGGAGACAGGTGGCCGCCACATCAGCACTAAGGCTGAAATATACGGCGCTATGGCATGATCGACAGATTGGTCACTCGACTACCCTGCATACCTGGAGTAGTTTTATCCAGCACATTGACCACTCTATATCTAATTTCAACTTTGATAGGCACTTCCAGACATATCTTCCGTATAGAAGAGAGTGGCAAACACTCATTCCATGGAGAAGGGGGGAACTGAATTTCTACACCGACGGATCCAAACTTCACGATAGAGTCGGCTTTGAAGTTTTCTCAAAATAACTGGGACTGGGGCTTTCGTTCCGTCTCCCCGACCACTGCAGTGTTTATCAAGCAGAGGTCTAAGCCATAAAGGAGGAAGCCGTCTACTCAAGTCAATGAACTCGGTGGCACTGAAATCAAAGGTTGCTCAGGTCTGTCGGGCAGCCCTAAATGATATCAGTACCGCTTTCAGGGTACGCCTAATATGGGTTCCGGGACATAGGGATATTGAGGGGAACTGTAGGGCTGATGAGTTAGCCAGACGGGACCTTCCTTTATGCAAGGACATATGCGAGGGTGGAATAACAATTGCCACCTGTACACTAATGCTGAAGGATAGGGTCGTGTGTGCGGCCAATGGGTCTTGGGCACACGAGGGCACTTGGTTAACGACTACGCTAGTGTGGCCGGAGCTTAATAGGAGGAAATCTAGAGACTTGCTTGCCCTGTCGAGTGAAGATATCTCTAACTTGGCTGGATTTACAGAATTCTGTGGCAGGATTACTCATCCGATATTTCCCTCATCCCACGAAACCTTTTGAACAAAATACACTGCGTGAAATGGAGGCTCCACAATTGCATCTGGAGAAAAGTCTTCTTGTGATGGAATCTTTGCTTGGAAGTGTACATTTTCCCTCCCACTTTCCGGATCAGACATACGAGTACACACATTTTAAACCTGGGTTGAGAGAACTTGGAGTATAGGAGTAGCAACATGATCCTCGACGTAGTAGTGGAAGATTACAAGGGCCATATTCGGAAGCAGCGTAGCATTGTCTCGATAATGCAAGGGTCTGATTGCGAATAAAGGATCATTGTGCTCAGGTTCGACTTTCCTGGAGGGTTTCCAAATTTGTAGTGCAATTTCTCTGGGAACTAAAATCAACTTTTTTGTATTTTAATTTTCTGTTCCAGTCTTAAGAATGAAGATCGGGGGACGGAAAATAGAATGAGAAAGGACAGGGTATATCAGGGTCAAAGTTATTTTTGTTACGGAGCCAAAGTCTTTGGAAAACACTCCGATGTGTCCGATTGGTGGCTTCAGGTTCTCTCTGTCCGCAGCACGCAATGTGCGGAACCATCCAGAGAATCTACTTCGGCTCACTATCAGACCCAATTAGATTCAAGTGTGGACTCCCTCATCACTCCCTCCCACCAATTCTAATCACCGCTGTCAAGCACGAGGACTGACCCCATCTTTCTTTATAAATTACGACTACTCTTTCCAACCTGAAATACTCAAGATTGGATCTTCAGCTTTAATCTGCAGGAGGCGGACCCACCAAAAAGGAACCTCTTTGTTTGTTTGTCTTTCACTTCTTTTTATTTACAACCTTTCATCGAATCAACCAACACAACAACTCAGATCAAGACGGGAGCAGCATTCACGGCATGGGCGGCAGTGTACTTCAAGGGCGCTACAGGAGCGATGGCGCCGGCAACTGGAGCGGCAAGTGGGGTGGCGGCGAGTGGAGCGACAGCGGCGAAGGTATGTGGCAGGAAGGCGGTGCGATAGTTCTCGTTGATGTCCACACGGTGGCTGGCGTAGGCGGAGTCGAGGTGGGCGTTGGCGTAGGGCCAGGGCGCGGCTGCGTACGCGAAGGGAGCAGCAGCGGAAAGAGGAGCGCTGTAGGCCAAAGGCGCCAGCAACGACGGCTCAGCAGCGGCACAAGCAACGAAGACACACAGGACGATTATCTGAAAAAGTCAGGAAGTTGAAATAAGCCCGATACGAATCCTGGGCGGAAAATGGCAGACTTACGAATTTGGCCATTTTTGGTTGGTTTGGTTAGTTTCGGTTTGCTGTGGGTGAGCGGCGAACTGGAAGTGTGCTTTTCCAGCGGTCGCTGCTGGCTTTTATACCGTCGTCGAGACATGCTCCGCTAAGGCTCGGACGCGTTTATACTCCCGCCTGCGGATGACCTCACTTGCTAGTTTGAAATGCAAGGCGAGTAGTTTTTGCCCATTACCGCTGTCCACGCATCGGAGCACCGCAGCAGCAGCGCAAGTTCACACCGGTTGCCATTGTTGCAGTTTCATGAATTCCGAGAGTTTGAAACCTTGCCAAATGACAATGGAGAGGACTCTTCCAATAGCAATATCCTTCTATTGGTGCCCAGCATCGCTTCAAAGAGCAGAGAATGAGAGATCCTCCAAGAGACCCGAGGAGGTTCTAGTCATGCCGAAGCCTCACTTCTAGAAACTTGCAGAAACATTGTAAGCGATCGATCAACTGCAGTTCGTCGCACTTGCGTGGAGTTTTTTGCTGTGAAATTTGAAGCTCCGTTTTTAACAGTTCGCCTCAGGTGTTTGTTAAAACGCCACACACACACACATATACACTTAAACTCTCACACACACACAAGCATACTCACACACTCTCACCGCAATCGCTTCATTTGTATGGACATTTCGAAACTTCCGTGACCGACCCTGAAATTGTGCGATTCACCGAAGCCGCAAAGCGGCAAATTGAGAGCAGGCGAGTGCGCACGGGTCCAGTGCAGACATGACCGCCATACCAAATGGACCTGCAGCGCGCGTAGCGGTACAATGCGACTCAGCATTAACTGCTGGCTTAGTATAAATGCCGCCCAACCCGCCTGCAGTAAGCACCACACCCGTCCGCAATCTCAGTCACAGCAGTTCTGCTCGCCAAGCCCAAACCCACAGTCCTCAAATGAACACATACGTAAGTCATCCTTGCCAGGATGCGTCTGTGACACATATTTACATTTTGTATTTTACAGGCCGTTGTCCTCTGCGCACTCATCGCCTGCGTTGCCGCCAAACCTGGACTCATTGGCGCTCCCCTGGCCTACGCTGCTCCTGCCGCCGTTGTGGCCGCTCCGGCTCCCGTGGTGACAGCCACGAGCAGTCAAGTGGTGGCCAGAACCCACAATGGTCTTGCGGTGGCGCCGGTTGTAGCTGCTGCTGCTCCTGTGACTCCCTTGGCTAAGATTGTGGCGCCCGCTGCCGTTCCATTCGCCGCTCCTGTGACAACCGCCTACTCCTCACCCTTAGTGGCCAGGTACGCAGCCGCATCTCCTTTGACGTACTCCGCAGCTCCTTTGGGTTACTCTGCGGCTCCTTTGGGTTACTCTGCAGCTCCATTGGATTACTCCGGAGCTTACTCGGTGGGTTTGCCCTACTCCGCAGCTCCTTTGACTTACTCGGCGGGTTTGCCCGCTCCTTTGTCCTACGCTCGCTACTCTGCCGCTGCTGCTGCTCCAGTTTGGTTATAAAAACATTTTCTGCGACAATTTCTTGCAAAATTATTTAATAAAAATTTAAAGAAAAATTGTCAAATTTCTTTTTACTTCGTCCTGTGGGAAGTGGGTCTCCAGAAATCAATTACCCACTTCTTGCATTTGTGCGTATATTTTGTGGAGTTTTTAGTTATTTCCCAA
Source organism: Clusia tigrina (assembly GCA_920105625.2). Taxonomy (NCBI): domain Eukaryota; kingdom Metazoa; phylum Arthropoda; class Insecta; order Diptera; family Clusiidae; genus Clusia; species Clusia tigrina. The sequence goes on along the minus strand of OV050032.1, from coordinate 14,636,401 downwards.
CTGATCTGCTTTGTCCTTTAAGCTGTCAGGCAGTGGTGAGTCCTTCTTCTTTGCGGACGTTAACGCAGCTGAGCCATTGTACACACTTACCCTGACTTTCGGTCCATACAAAATACGCGTGAACGCTCACTAAGATCAGCCAGCTGCATGGAAGCTGTGCTCTCCCATGGGTCTACTCGCGAGCTCTTCATCCTGACATATACTTCCATGCATTAGAAAAGAAACACCATGGTCTCTCAATAGTCCGAGGTGCGAGTTTACAAAAAAATCGTTTCAATGGAAAAGAATGTCAAACGAATTTTTCTTCCTTCTGCCTCATCATTGCAATCAAACCCCTCTGGCTATTTTACTTCAGCTCAACTACTTTCTGCCTGTCTCTATTCTCCTCCGATGAGTGTGTATTCGAACATGCCGAGTTGCCTGGGAAAAAATATGTGTGCATATTGGGAGTGGGAGTTAACAGCGATTCGCGGTTCACACATGCATGTAACATCACTGCACTCGTATGCATGCAAGGACACTCTAATTGCTCACCACAGATTAGGGCGAATGCAGCAACAAACTGAAACAGATATTTGATGTTTCTGCAAATCATGCTTCCGGTTGCACGAAGCACCTGTAGTGTTGCTGCTGATGTTGCAACCGTGTAGTACTTTAGCAAGACTGCGTGGCAATGTCAACGTAGAAGGGAATCCTATTAATGAATCCATCAAATGCCTTGAATTGCCCACCACCCCGGATTGAAGGCTAGTTGGGAAATGTCTGGTAGCAGTGGCAGCCTTCTACGCAAAAGCACACTTAAGCGGGAAATGTCTGAGGGTACTGCCGATTTATGGCATTCGCGTGTCGCCTCCGAAAGTCTCCTCAGACCAATGCGCCTAAAAAAGTTTCACTTCGAAAATGTACTCTTGCGTTGCTATAACCTGAAAACGTGCACACACACACATATAGCTCCTGTACACCATCACCCTTTAAGGATTGTGGTGGAGCTCAGTGCTTAGCACGGGTTTCTACCATTCGAATTTCGACTGCGGTTCGTGTCGACGCTGCCAAATATTCTTGTTATCCGTTTATCCTTTTTATCCTTTTCATCCTGTTATCTTTCCTATTCTTGCTATAAATTCACAAGCAATGAATTGTGGACATTGAGTTTTAGACCAGTCTCAGTTTGGAGTGTTGTGCTGCCGAGTGAGTGAGTGTTGAGTGAGTGGCTGGAACGTAACAGTGGGGCCAAAAAGTGTTTCAACACTACAATACAATCTTAAAGTATGCTGAGCACACTCACACAATGTGCGCTGCTTCTATGGCAAATTGGCGGTGGAAAAACGTGCAGAGATAAACCAGAATGAATCCGGGTAGATGTATGATTCCTTGAAGTGCTGCCTCAGTGATGGACGCACTGAAAAAAATGTATGAATTCAAATGTACCCACTTGCATAATTTTGGAGGCACTGTCAGCTGTGCAGACAGACCGAATGCAGCGAAGACAGTACTTCAACTTGGAAGCAGCACCAAAAAAAGACATGAACACGTTGCGTTCACCAGTCAAAGTGAGTATAAACACTTCGCTACAGCTCCTGGGTATTTACACAAGCGGAATTTGCTCTGGTGCAGCATGGCCAACACAGCTTAGGCTCAAAATAACGCCAACAGACCAACCAAGTTTTCAGTTGCGTCCTGCATTTGTGTGACTGACAACCGCATGACTCTGCCTCCAAAACCATCAAACGTTGCTATGTTGTAACAGAGCTGCCCATGAAAGTGTCCTGGACTAAGCTTCAGCATTGGTAAGCATGCTAGACTCACATTTCGGGGGTTGTGGGTTCGAATCCTGCCTCGGGCTTGGTCTCAAAAATGCTTCTTGCCAAATTTTGTTTCTTTTCGAGTCGAAGGCTTTAGTTGTTAGTACTCAATCCTGCGCTTTATTAGGGCTTCGAAGTGGTTGGACGAGTGAATCGGAGGTGCGTTGCTACGCGGTGGTATCACAATGGACCCATGGTGGTCTGGGTGAGTTGGTTCGTGGACCGGCTGCCACGATAACTTAGCCTAACCTAGTACTCATTCCTCTAGGACCCCTACAGACATTATTATACCTTTATAATAATAATAAGTTGCAGCATAAAGTGCGGCAAGATACGCCTGCTCAGGCATTGGGCATACATATTTAGTTCTGTAATATGGTCAATCGTAGTGGGAACCCTTTAATCCCTGTACAGGTTAGGAATGCAAGGATGGCTCTTGTGTTGATTCGGTGATGGGTAGTTTCCATGCCGAAGAATTTCTACATTGTACCGCCTCAGGGCAAATTAGTTCTCTAATAAGCAAATAAAGAACCGTAACGGATGGAGTCCTGAGAGAGGGTCTTGGCATAAGGGCTCATTGGCCCCACAAAGCTGCAGAGTAGATTGTACGAAGTTCTAAATAACTCATACATGGATAAGTTTCATACTCAAAGATCACATTCGATTAGAAATCTCCTTCCCAACGTGGTTGCATTTTACGTGGTTTATCTCCAACAAACCAATCAGACTTTAATCTAGTTGAAGTCTCTCTATTTGGACTTCAGCATTTGGTTCGTGACTAGGACTAAGAACTACTATCTAATAATTTGCAGGAAGGGAGTAGGTAGGTAGGAGTGGCAGCCTAGTTTGCCAAAGAACACTTGGGCACACCTAATGGCTCATTGTGATACCAAGGTGTGGCGCCGTTCAAGCACTGACTAAACATTATCTTCTTTAATATTAGGGACATAGCAAGGTCCATCCAACTATCAGGATGGTTTTCTGTTACATAATGGGGGAGTCGTGCCTTTCCCGGCGCTGCCTTGCGGTGACTATCACCATCTTAAGAGAAAGGCACGACTCCCCCATTATGTAGCAGAAAACCATCCTAATCGTTTGATGAACCTTGCTATGTCCCTAATATTAAAGGATGACAGTTCTGTCAGACTTGTAAGAAATGGGGCGATTTCTACTTCTGCTCAAGGATGGCCAGTGACATAAGAGGTGGTCGTCCTCCTCCTCGGAACCACAGCCTCGGCAGAAATCGTTTAAGGGAAGGGAGTACCAGTAACTAATGAATGGAAACGTGAGTGCGGGAAACTCTGCTCAACAAGGATTGAATATACGACTGTCTAAAATTGTCATCTTCCGTTCCTGTACGCCAAAGGCTGCTTTTGATGTTCCTTCATTGAACTCATCACAATTGCTTGAGGAGATGCTAACTTGGTCAAGGCGGGGTCTTGCATTGCCACATTATTAGATTCCATTTGCAATTATTAATTAAGTTACTGCTGGCGACCAACAGGAAGGCATCATGGAACGTTGCCCTGGTGTGACAATCATCGAGGAAAATAAAAATCTTGAAATTAATAAAGAAACATGACAACTGAAGATGAGAATTGAAATAGAAAATACTCGTAAAAAGTAAAATTTATGCAAATTGTCTAAGGCAGCCCAGTGCCGCCAGCCTCGCCTCGCCTTCCGCACCAACCCACAGGATAACGGCTGCTACTGGAGAGGCCCACATCCGACCACAAGAACGCTTCCTGTGCCCAAAGGCAGGCCACACATGCCTGCTTGTGCCATGAGTCCTTGGATGTGGCAAAGCAAAGCCAATTGCAGTGCCTCTCTTCTAGTGCCGGTCCCAGGACGTAGGCCAGCGCCAGTAGGCAAGAGGTGGTGGTACAAAGATAACGGCTTTGGTGCAGCAACCAGGGCAGGCCAACATCAATCAGCACCAGTACCAGCACCAGTACCAACACCAGTACCAGCACCAGTACCAACACCATCACCAGTACCGTACCTGCACAGCCAGCGACAAATGCAATTGATTTCGCTGCTCGCCCAGACACAGCGCTGGTGTGTCCTTTCCACTTGAGACTCACTCGGTTCGTCTTGCACTCAGCATCGTCGTCTGTGTGGCCTTACTATGCTCAGCACGTCTCGTTGGCTGGGACGGACTGTTGCATGTGTACATGGATGGGTGGGCGGATGGTGGATCATTGGAGCTGACTGTGACAACATTTCAATTCGTTTTTTGGCTTTTCGATTTCCGCATTTGCCTGGAAAATTGTCCCTTTGTGTGCTAATTTTCGTTCGGGTTGTGGTCGAGGCGGCTGGCTCTGTTCTGTGTCCTGTTCTATTATGTGGTTGAAATGCTTGCAGGCCTGTGGTCGATTATTATCTTGGCTAATAAAACATGCAGAGGAAAATAAGGAAACGCTCGCTGGGAATTCGCAGTATGAAGCGAGGCTCTATCACAATAAATGTCTAGACGCTGTATTGATTTGCTCCACACTTGTTGTGGACAGGACACAGCTCCTTTTCTCCTGGGCTCTGTTTCATCGACCAAATTGCACTTAGCCTTTGGAAACTTTCGCAATCAGCTTTTACGAGTAGCATCTCGGGTGTTGAAGAATTCAAGTGCGTTAACACTGAAAAAGTTGCAAAGTTGCAGAGTGCTCAGTGAAAATTGGATGGTGAAAATGTTGCCACTGGTTTTTTGTTTGTTATTGTATTTCCGTAACAATTGTAATGACACGCCCACAATAGTTCAAACGCTTTTAGCAATGGGCTCTTCACTTTACGGGGTTTCAGCCAAATAACCGAAAATTGTGCAATTGCTGTTGAAAGATCTCAGTAAGGGATTTTGAGGTCACTCTTACACCGCACTCTGCCATATGAGTTGGCACAATGAACCACCTCAAACGAGGTGTCATTCCAATACTAGTACAATAATAGTACTCTGGGAAACGTTCGATAAAGTTCAGACATCATAACATCAGTTTCACGGGTACTTAAGTGAGGCAAATCTCTGACGTCAGACAACCACTTACTTTGAGGTGAAGTACGGGAAAGCTTGGCAATGCTACCTGCACACATTCATCCACTCATCTTAATTATCGCAGCGAATGAGTCGAGTTGTGAACGAGGTGCAACGAAATCTTTTGAGGTGTTGCTCAAGCAATTGAGTGTATGGTGCATGGGACAATTGAGTGCATGGTGCATGGGACAATTGAGTGCATGGTGCATGGGACAATTCAGTGCATGGTGCATGGGACAATTGAGTGCATGGTGCATGGGACAATGAAGTGCATGGTGCATGGGACAATTGAGTGCATGGTGCATGGGACAATTGAGTACATGGTGCATGAGACAATTGAGTGTATGGTGCATGGGACAATTGAGTGTATGTGAAATAAGACAACTACAAAGTGTAAGGCTTGGTATTAACACCTTCCCGTATGCGTTGGATATCGTCACTATTTTAATGCTAATTGTATAGTTCCACAGATTTATATACGGTGAGTATTCGTAGAACATGGTAGTCGTCTGACTCCCCTTCAGGCACTTCAGAGTTTTATTCTTCGTTCAACAGTACTAACTTGGAAAATTCCAAAGATGTTCTCCTAAAAGAGAACCTGAAAAATTTGCATGATTTCCACAATTTCCATTGAGAACTCTTCAATATGTTCCCAGTGGTCGTGATTTATAGAAGTTGTTCAGCGCTTTCCTTCAAATAATTGTGCAATCATCTCGTAGTGGGGCGGGGTACAGTGCTGGGCCTCGAAGCCGGCGGCAGCAGAAACACACTCCACTAACGACTCAGCCCTGTTAGGCCAAAGTTCAGCTGAGTGCGACACAGTCGCATTGAGTTAATAGTCTACTTTAAGCAATTTACTGGCAGTTAGTCCACTTACGAGACATTGTGTGTGTATGTGAGAGAGTATGTGTGTGCGAGTATGCGTGTGCTGCATTATTTGCATTCATTTGTCATGCAGACAGCAAGCGAAGCCCATTGCAACACTTGCGAGTTGCATTGATGCAACGTGTGCCGAAGGTGAGCCAGCGGAGAAGTGGCCAAATTAAAGAGAGCCCAGCAAACGCGTGACGCGTGCCAATAAATTTCCAGTTGCTCTGCAGGCGCATTTTGTATAAAACACATGCGAGCTGTTGGGAAAGAATCACTTTTACGCAACAAGCAACACGCACCACGCACGGCCCGACACTAGAAACCATGCAGCATTTGGTAAGTTTTCCGTCCGCCGCTCCCTGCTGCAAAGAATTCCACTTCAATTCAGTTGTTTCCTCTTTTACAGTTCCTCGTCCTTTGCGCTTTGATAGCCTGCGCTGCAGCCAAGCCATCCCATTTAGCAGCAGCACCACTGGCAACGGCACCACTGACGGCAGCTTACACCGCAGCTTATACGGCCCCCTACACTGCTGCATATGCCGCTCCGTATGCTGCTGCATATACCGCTCCGTATGCTGCTGCTTATACCGCTCCGTATGCCGCTGCCTACACCGCTCCTTACACTGCTGCTTACACCGCTCCTTATACAGCTCCTTACACCACCGCTTTTACTGCTGCTTACACCGCTCCTTACGCTGCTGCTCCATTTGCCGCTTACCGTGCACCTTTGGATGCGGCCGTTGCCAGTCAGCGTCTTGATATCCACCACAATTACCATGCCCATGGCGCCTTTGTACCTGCACCCGCCAAACTGATTGCTCCAGCCCGCTTGGTAGCACCCGCGGCACAATTTGCGCCCGCCATTGCTCCGGCTCCTGCTCGTTTGGTAGCGCCTGTAGCCGCCGCCGCCGTTCCCATTGCAGCCGAGAAGTATGTGGCTCCAGCCGCTGTTGCTGCTCCATTCCGTTACACTGTCGCTGGTGCTGCTGCTCCGGTGCTCCTTTAAATTACCTGTTGTTCTCTTTCTTTCCGTTCTAGTGTTGGTGAAAGGCCTTAAAATTAGAGTTAGTCTTAAAGGATATTTGGATATATATTTCCATTTTGTTGTTTTAAGTTGTTTTTGAAATAAATTTTAACCGATTTTTGCAAAATAACTCACAGCCCACTTGCTTACTCTTGGTCCACCCAAGTCACCCAATGAGATTCTAGGAATTTGATTAGAAAACATCAACGGTGTTCAATTGAGTAGGCTGAGGTCCTGGCTGGACTTGCGAGTAGTCTGCCGTGTTATTGCCAACTATGTTGATGATGATGATGATGATGATAGCAATATTGAGTCCACTTCCTCAGGATTTAACAGAAAAATATTATTATTATACCGAGCATCATAAATAATTATGTCTGCAGGGGTTGGGGGAAGGAGTACTAGCAACTGAGGCCTTTTATTCGAAGTGAAAAGATTTGGAAAGCAACATTTTTGAGAATAAGTGCAAATAAAACGTATGAAGGAGACTTTGTATTCCAACAAGCCCAACTTCTGTTTCCCTGAAAAAAACTGCGAAGGCATCCTTCGTAGTGGCCTGGAAAATTGTTCGTGCTAAGAAGCCTCACAACATTGGCGAAGAGTTAATTAAGTCGGCTGCGATTGCAATGGTTAAAACGGTTTCCATTCCACTCTCAACTAACTCGGATCCACTCTCAAAAAACTCGGATCCCCTCTCAAATGACTCGGACCACTCTCAAATAACTCGGATCCACTCTCAAATAACTCGGATCCCCTCTCAAATGACTCGGTTCAAGGTCGCTTGGATGCAATATCAGCACACATTTTGGAGCTCGTTGTCTGTTGAAGGAAGTGTACAACAAAATGTTCACTTCAAACGTTGCTGTTGCAAATATAGTTGGATTCGCAATCCTTTTGACCTGCATGCCGAGCAGATTGGAGAAGATATTCCTGGATTCCAAGAGGAACTTCTCGTAACCCAAATTTTGGGGGAAAAATTCGGCCAAGTTTAATTGACGGAGCTTTGGGCTCAACTAATGAACAAACCAGTTCTCTCGGAAGAAGCAGAAAAGGCTGTTCTCCCCTTTCCAATGACCTACTTATGTGAAGCTGGGTTTTCTGCTGTAGTTGGCAATCGCTTGGACGCACAGCACGCTTTGCCGAGTGCTCTCTAGATCAACATCCGGCCAGACATAAGCAAACACGCCGTAAAAATCCAACATCAGGGAAGCCACCAGGTTCACTATTAGTTTTACACTAGCAGGAGCAGCTGGGAGCCCCCTGGTTTGAAGGACTAGAAGAGGCTCATGTGTACGGCACTCAAACCAAATCGATACTGGCACTTCCGAGGAATGATTGGAGAACGGTAGTAGGAGTACTCACAGGTCACTGTCTAATGGCGGTACACGCTAAAAGGATGGCACTCACAAATAATAATGAATGCAGGAAATGTGAGGAACAAGGCACAAGAGAAACTTTGGAGCATCTAATATGCCTATGCCCCGCAATATCTAAAGCGCGCTTATCACATCCGGGAGCTCAATGGTTTGAAGGGCTAGAAGAGGTCGCACGACTAGGATTAGTTTATGCTAAGAGCGTCTCCATCCTGTTAAACGATTCATACTATAGCTACTAAATGGATATCCATCTGTGTCTATCCATTGTAGGTCTATGTGGCAGTCTAAACTAACCTAGCCTACACTAGCAGGACTCTGAACCTTTTCAAATCAGCCTTAAAATACCACTTCAATTTCTTATATCCTTCAAGGCACTGAAAAGGTGTAGTTAAGCCACAATTAGCCACCAAAAAGCCGAAATTCCTGGTTGGTGAGTCAGGACCTCGGCCATAAATGTGGACCAAAACCACCACCATCAGATTTTCAAGACTTTTGCAGTGTTTTGGCTTTGTTTTTTTTAATAGTTTTTTATTGATAATTTGTTCAACTCTAAAAAGTCCTCTTCATCCCGGTGGCTTGGTGTGAAGGCTTTGGAGAGTATCAGCGTTGGTTGCTACCACACTTTCCATTGTCACTACTGCCTCATGAGCCTCCACTCAGAAATGTGCCGCAACTGTGGCGCACATGTCGTGCTTGAGATCGGAAGGGCTCGTCAGTGGCCCACATGGAAACTTGTGCTTCCTGCCTAAAAAGTAAACACTGGCGCAGCCGGAGTAGATTTGGCTGCATGGAAATTTATGCATAGAGGATTTAACTTCGGCGACGTACTCGTATCGTGCTGAAATGCCTGTGAGCGTACGTGAGTGCACAGTTAGTGGGAAACAATTACGGAGGGCGGGGCCATGTTTCACCACCCACTCAGCAATTTTGCACTACTGAGATAGAGATTGGAAGGGCTGATTTGAAAGTACCAAGTGCCAAGTGAAAAGTGGTTGATGAAATGGGGTGCTGGATAAAAAAGCGAATAAGCAGCAGTTGCAGGACCATGGGAGCGGATTTGGAAAAGTGGCAGCTTTTTAAATTAGCATGAAAAGTGAAAAATTTGAAGCGAACTTTTGAAACTTTTTATTGTTCAGAGCAGGTTTTTGTTTGTTTTTATCACAGGATTAGCGGGGCTGAGGCGGCATAATGCAAAGGCGCAGCATGCGCAGCATACGCAGATGGCGCAAATGCCCAGGGCGTGTTGTAGGCCAGAGGTCCAGCGGCCGCTGCATACCTGGCTGCAATGGGTGCACTGTACGCGGCCAGTGGAGCAACGTGAGCCAACGGGGCTGCGACAATGCCATTGTGGGTTCTGGCCACCAGTTGACTGCTAGTGGCGATGACGAACGGAGCGTGGGCGGCCACAAAATGCCCTGGTGCGGTATAGGCGAACGGTGCGCCAATGAGTCCGGGCTTAGCAGCAGCACAGGCAATGAGGGCACACATGACGACAATCTGCAAGAGAAGAAATAGTGTGTCAAACTGTGAGCAAGCGGAGCGTGCGTCTCCATACTTACTGGCTTGAACATGTTGGTGTATCTCTGGTTTCTGGTGGTATCGAGGACTCTGGTGGAAATGTGGCTTGCTGCGACGTCAAGTGAACTCTGGCCAAACTTCACGCAAACTGAACACTTTATACAGTTCGCAGTGAATCAGGCGCCGCTGCCGATGTGTGTGCTCTTCTGCTCAGCTGGTGGCCCAATGTCAACAAACTCATTTTAGTGCTGGCTCTGGCCATGTGTGTGCGTTGGTGGGCACATTTCGCTCACTACTTACGCCGTTTGCATACTAAATACCCGCGCAGCGCTTCGATGGGCGGCGTTTTCTTGCATCACCAGACCTGACAACACGCGTTTGGCCAAATCGGCGAACGAGAAGCTTCGAATTTGTTTTGGTTTGGTTTGTTTTGGTTTCGTTTGTCCACAATTCTCAAGGTGGACTCTTGCATTTGCGATTGTTTGGTTTGATTCTAAATACGGCATATTCAGTGATTGGAGTGAGTTGGTAAGTGGGGCATAAATTGTCGCCTTTCACTATGATTTCATGATCGGTTTTGGGTGAAGGCGAAGGATGAATTTGTCATCCAGCTCCTAAGGAGTTGCAGAGCTCTGCCCAGATTGTGCACTCTAGACTCCAAGAGCCGTAGCCTAGAGAGTGTGGCTACTTGCAAGAAGATGTACGAATCTTGTTATGAGTGGTTACAAGTTCCAACTGGTATCTGTATTGCCCTGTGGCAAATTCTGTCACCGTCTCCAAGTCTTCCCTCAAGCTCGTTCCAGTACAAATTGTGAAGGGACTCGGAGGTGAGCATAGCACGAGTTTCAACACATAGTTCGATTTCTTTAGTCTAAATCTGAATGGATTTCTTTATATTTTTAAACACGGAAAACACTCGCACTGTGTTAACATTGAATATTAAGTTGTCGCATGTACTCACATTTCTCTAAGCACATGTGGCACTTCAATATTTTCTGGACTTTATATAATTTGTCGGTTGGTTTGAATTTTCTGTGAAACTTTCTAAATTCGATCTTTTTAAAGTTCCCATATCTACTGCGGTTTCAGTTCATTCCTGAACCTTATTGATCTATGTACTATATAAAAACAGATCTATCAGGAAGAGGGCCTCCTCTCCTCACAACATAGGCGGTCATTATCCCAAATGAGTTTTTTTCCTCACCGCTCTAAAGGAAGCCATCAAAGAAGAGTACGAATAATGTAACCAGAGTGACCTACGATTCACCTGGGGTGTTCCAGTGAGCGGCGGCAGCGCGCTCGAAAATTCTCGATTAATATCCCATTAGACATTTGCTTAGAATGTTTGGCTTCTGTGTCATTTTAATTGAATCTCCGTACACATACTTTGAAGGATGTGCCCCAGAAAAACTGATACCGTTATATAAGAGAATAGAGGCACACCGCATAGTGATGTTCTATCAATCTCTCCTCTTTGAAACTTTAAAGTTACAGTGTTGCCTTCACGAAGGATGTTGCTAAAGCTCTCTGGGAGAACCATTGGGATAATATACTCAGATATTGAATATTGATATTGATATAGAAATGATTCATAACTGGAACCAATTGAAGCTACCTACCTTCCGTATAGTCACTTTCCTACTTTGGGCAGAAGTAGTCAATTGATTGGGGGTTATATGAGACCGAACACCTGTAACAGAGCTCAAACCGGACTAAAGAAAGTCATATCAGAAAATCCTCGGTAGCAGTGCTACCAAAAATATGGGGGATGCAACTTCGTATAAGCTTCTGGATTTATACGGCTATTGTGAGACCTAGTTTCCTAGTTTCCCATATAGTTAAGTGGAGTGCCTTAGATGAGGTGGTATACTAGTGATCACCGCCTCGAATTATCAGTGCAACATTAAGGATCACACTGGTGGTAACTCTCGAGGTGCTCTTAATTTTATTACCCTCTGATTTTCTAAGTTAACAGATGGCGGCCTGCTCAGATTTGACAATTTAACGCCACTTTCTTTTACTCGTAGTCTGTTGGAGAATTCTCTAGAATCCTTTAAGAAATTTGTATTAATCTCGAATTACTTTCTACCAGTTTTTGCTTCAGTAGGACTTGCGTGTCTTCCAGCTCTATCTGCGGTACCTGGGCAAACGAAATGGGAATAAGTGAGGGACAAACGAAAGCCGTGTCGTTGACGGATGCCGGTTTTTAGGGATACTTCAGAAAATTGTAGTGTAATTGAACTCTTCGGAGAAGGTACCTCGCTGGGCGTTGTCGTGCAGGTCTTTTGTGGGGACCATAGGTTTAGTGGGGATGTCAATATTACTTACTCGTTGTTTTCACAAGTTTATCTGCAGTATATCAGAAGGCCGAAGGGACCTTATTACTGTGATTGACTACGATTGACTGTGATGAGTGTGAGTGATGATTTTTTTCTCTAAATACATGTGACAATTCAATTCTGTGGAAATCGTATTAAACTTAATTCATGTCACTGCCGCCAACATGATACAGAACGTGACCAGGATGTGATGCGCTGACTTAATGGTACTCTGATTTCTGTTCTAGGTTTGTCAATTTTGAGATCCTCATGTTTCTGATCATAGTACCTGTAGAATCCCAACTCAGCTGAAGTCATTTAATTACTTCCCGTTCTGCAATGACTTCGATTTGACGGTACTTAATCAGGTTTGAATCATTCCTGAAAGATTCCCTCAATCCAGCTTCAAATTGACATGAAAATGCCCATGTTCCTCCTTAAATTGGTGTTGAATTCTATCACAAGAGCAGCGATAAAAGTCGCGAGTTTGACTAATTTCGCTCAATATTGGAAGCTTCAATTGATTTTTTAACCCTGATTGATCTCTTTCTATTCAGTTCGTGAACATACGCAGTACCCCTGTTATAGTTAGGAGAAATTTTGTATCCTTTCATCCAAAAGTGGTGCCGTATAAGCATTGGAATTCTTACTTAACGCCTGCTCAATCAACTTATACGCCTTGGAAATCTTTCTTAACGTCTGCTCAATCAACTTATACGCCTTGGAATTCTTTCATAACGCCTGCTCAATCAACTTATACGCCTTGGAATTCTTTCTTAACGCCTGCTCAATCAACTTATACGCCTTGGAATTCTTTCTTAACGCCTGCTCAATCAACTTATACGCCTTGGAAATCTTTCTTAACGTCTGCTCAATCAACTTATACGCCTTGGAATTCTTACTTAACGCCTGCTCAATCAACTTATACGCCTTGGAAATCTTTCTTAACGTCTGCTCAATCAACTTATACGCCTTGGAATTCTTTCTTAACGCCTGCTCAATCAACTTATACGCCTTGGAATTCTTTCTTAACGCCTGCTCAATCAACTTATACGCCTTGGAATTCTTTCTTAACGCCTGCTCAATCAACTTATACGCCTTGGAATTCTTTCTTAACGCCTGCTCAATCAACTTATACGCCTTGGAATTCTTTCTTAACGTCTGCTCAATCAACTTATACGCCTTGGAATTCTTACTTAACGCCTGCTCAATCAACTTATACGCCTTGGAATTCTTTCTTAACGCCTGCTCAATCAACTTATACGCCTTGGAATTCTTTCTTAACACCTGCTCAATCAACTTATACGCCTTGGAATTCTTTCTTAACGCCTGCTCAATCAACTTATACGCCTCGGAATTCTTTCTTAACGCCTGCTCAATCAACTTATACGCCTCGGAATTCTTTCTTAACGCCTGCTCAATCAACTTATACGCCTTGGAAATCTTTCTTAACGTCTGCTCAATCAACTTATACGCCTTGGAAATCTTTCTTAACGCCTGCTCAATCAACTTATACGCCTTGGAATTCTTTCTTAACACCTGCTCAATCAACTTATACGCCTTGGATTTCTTTCTTAACGCCTGCTCAATCAACTTATACGCCTTGGAATTCTTTCTTAACACCTGCTCAATCAACTTATACGCCTTGGATTTCTTTCTTAACGCCTGCTCAATCAACTTATACGCCTTGGAATTCTTTCTTAACACCTGCTCAATCAACTTATACGCCTCGGAATTCTTTCTTAACACCTGCTCAATCAACTTATACGCCTTGGATTTCTTTCTTAACACCTGCTCAATCAACTTATACGCCTTGGAATTCTTTCTTAACACCTGCTCAATCAACTTATACGCCTTGGAATTCTTTCTTAACACCTGCTCAATCAACTTATACGCCTTGGATTTCTTTCTTAACGCCTGCTCAATCAACTTATACGCCTTGGAATTCTTACTTAACACCTGCTCAATCAACTTATACGCCTTGGAATTCTTACTTAACACCTGCTCAATCAACTTATACGCCTTGGAATTCTTTCTTAACACCTGCTCAATCAACTTATACGCCTTGGAATTCTTACTTAACACCTGCTCAATCAACTTATACGCCTTGGAATTCTTTCTTAACACCTGCTCAATCAACTTATACGCCTTGGAATTCTTTCTTAACGTCTGCTCAATCAACTTATACGCCTTGGAAATCTTTCTTAACGTCTGCTCAATCAACTTATACGTCTTGGAATTCTTTCTGAACGCCTGCTCAATCAACTTATACGCCTTGGAAATCTTTCTTAACGTCTGCTCAATCAACTTATACGCCACTTAAAGGACCTTCAACTTATTTTTACCAGAGGCACGGACTTTAGAGTGGAATTTACATATGTTCGAGGCAAGTCCAGGGTGCGTTGAGGCGGATGCCCCATTTAATATTGCCATAATAGCCGTGCTTCCCGTGTTGCTCCTTTGTGGACCGGCGCGGTCATAAATATTTTAGATACGAGTAACTACCGAGCAGCACGTGTAGTACGAGTACTTTATAATTTACAATAATGCCCAACTGCTTAGCTTCCTACCTTGCTGGCCAAGTGCACACTGGCATCCGCGGCCAGAACACACTCAGCCGTATACGTGCGCACAGCCATGCACAGAAGCAGCGGCAACATCCTTTAACCATAAATTCCTGGCCGCCATTAAGCATTTCACTCGTCGGCAGCAGGAGTTATTGCACTTTTTCGATTATGCCGAGTAAGGTGCTGCGTAGGCACCTGCTCGCCCCGGTCTCCCCTCCGCCAGCTTACCAACTGCTGGATGCCGCAGCATAGGTGCTTGCTTGGCTGCAGCCGTCTGCGGAGTCTTCCTTTTCGCTTTACTTGAGTTTCTTGTGCTTTGTTGAAATCTTAATTCGGTTGCAGGTGGCTGTGTGTTCGGTCCTGGGTGCGTGTCCTTAAGCGACTGCAACGAGCGAAGCCAGCTCGCTTTAAGCTGAAATTTATGTGCAGCAAAGTTGCTAAACGGACTTGTGTGCACACTTATTTATGCAGTACCCACCACCCCAACCACCCCCAAGGTGAGTGCGCCTTGGGTAGCTTATATTCTGCCCGAAAGTGCGCCCTATTGCTGCTGAGCTGATAGAGGCGCATTAAAAATTAAAAAGCTCTGTTGAATTTTCACTTATGATTTATTAAAAGACAGGTACAACAATGCATTTCACGGAGCTCAGCTCGGAGCAGCGGAGCCTTGACGCACGCTTCACAGCACATATGGCGAGGCGGCATAGTGCAGAGGTGCGGCAAATGATGGGGCGTAAGGGAAGGGCGCCGCAGCATATCTGGCTGCCAGAGGCGCTGCTGAGTAGGCGAACGGGGCGCCGGAGTAAGCCAGAGGAGCGCCAGCCGCAGCGTACCTAGCCACCAGCGGAGTATGGTAGGCGGCAAGTGGGGCGGCGACGGGTGCCACTACCCGAGCAGGAGCAGCAACAAATGGCGCCAACGCAATGCCGTTGTGAGTCCTGGCTACCACTTGGCTGCTCGTGGCGGTCACCACGGGCGCCGGAGCGGCTAGCAGTGCAGCGGGTGCTGCATAGGCCAGCGGAGCGCCAATCAGACTGGGCTTAGCCACAGCGCAGGCGACGAAGGCACAGATGAGGATGGCCTAGAAGGACAAAAAGAACGGTTAGTATATGTTTCAATGCTGGAAGCGTCCCCGCTCCACTCACGTAGTTGAACATGTTGTGTGATTTCGGGCTGGGCTGCGTTGTTGGAGCGTGGTGGTTGGAAGCTTGTTGACTTGTGTTGTCCAGTTGTCGGCGCTGGCACCTTTTTATACAGTGGTGGCTACTGAGGCCGGCGTGCTAGCAGCCTACACACAACTCTGTGCCTCTGGTTTGGGATTTTGTTTTGTTTTTGTTATGCGGACCACGTAATTTGTATGGGCATGTGTGCCTCGCTGCGGCTCTCTGCGTGTCGGTATGGGTGTATGTGCGCGTCGGTATGTGTGTGTGTGTGCTCCGTTGGAGTGCGCTACACTCGCTGCCACTACTGCAAGCACAGTGATCGATTTCTTTCTCAATCAATTTGGTCACTTGCTGCGGTGTGTGTGCGCGTCTTGGCACGACGATGGGCATTGGGCAAGTACCTCCATGCCCACCAGCACCTGATGTGTCCATGATTACAAAGAAGCATCCAAAGGGCTTCACGAAGTAAGCCATAAATGGAAAAACCAATTTATATGGAATAAATATGCAGTAATAATTTTCATTACTGCGGGGTTCGTAGTCTCACGGCCAATTCTTCGTTTGGTGGATCCTTCCATCTTTTTAATCACAACCCAGCTATGAGTGTCTAAATCTGAACCAACTGATAATATGGCAGGGAGTTATCACCAATACTATGCGTTGATGTGCTCCTTCTGACGCACTGCCATGGGAGTTGTCAAGTTTCCATGTTGAGAATTGTAGGAGAGTTCAGTTCTCCGAGCGAAATACAGAGTAATATCAGCCGAGCTTGCTGTGGCTGATGGAGATGTTGGGTTGAGTTCACGATTGGACTTGAAAGATGGTATCATTTCAGTAGGCCAAATGCGACTACTCCCATAATTCGGCTACAGAAGCATTTGAAAGAGTGGACGTACTGCTTCCGCTTTGACCACAACCAAGTCCAGCCTCTAAAGTTGCAAATATAATCACAGTAGCGTCAAAGCAGTGTGGTGGCACTCGCGTCATTGCGCAATGCGGCGCTCGACGCTCCACACGAGTTGACATTGAAAACTGAGTTTGGACTCGTTTCGAGATTGCACAACTCCACATGCTCTGCATACCCATTGGAGGCGTCGGGTCCGGCATATTGCGAGTATTTTTGAGGATTTAAGGTCGTTGATCGAGCGAAGTGTGAGATTTCTGAGGCGTGTTCCTATTTCGTTGGGTATAAATACGTCGAACTCTGCAAGCAGCCAACAATCCGCATTTCGCATTCATTCCAACAGCAAATTAAAAAATCCACCAGCACCATGTTCAAATACGTAAGTAGATCCTTCAAAGATAATATCAGGACCCCGTGTAAATTTTGTGATATTTTCCACTTACAGACCGTTGTCATCTGCGCCCTCATTGCCTGCGTCGCTGCTAAACCTCATCTCATTGGGGCTCCGCTGGCCTACGCTGCTCCAGCCGCCGTCGTGGCCGCTCCAGCACCCGTAGTGACGGCCACCAGCAGTCAAGTGATCGCCAGGAATCACAACGGCATTGCAGCGGCACCAATTGTAGCTGCGGCTCCTGTGGCCACAGTCGCTAGATTGGCGGCTCACGTTCCCGCTCCAGTTGCTGCCTACACCGCTGCTGCTCCGTTGGCCTATTCCGCACCCTTGGCATACTCTGCCGCAGGTCCAGTTGCCTATTCCACAGCACCCTGGGGGTACTCGGCTCCCTTGACGTACGCCGCCCACGTAGGAGCTCCAATTGCTTGGTAAGCCCCAGAGTGGTGGAGGCTGCCTTCGTTGACTGATCTTAATTCGCAATAACCCAGAATAAAATAAATTATAATACGAAATACTTTCACGAATTTTACTTTTTTCATAAAAAATCAGTGGAACGTGTGGGAAAGAGTGAAGAGAGAAGAGAGAATAGGCCGAGAACTGGGCGACATTAGTGAAGGGGGTCACGACATGCCCGTCATCCAACATAGCAACATGCCAATTTAGGCTCATCGTATCGAACTATTCCCATCCCATAACTTACTCCTCATAAAATATGAGAGATCTACAGAAGGGTCCAGAACCAGGTACGTTTTATTAATTCCAATAGATGAGAACTCTTCGAAAAAAACCAGTTTAGTCCTTCTGAAATATTGGCGGCTTCTTTTTGAAATATAAGTGAGAGAGCAGTGACTGAGTTTCCAGAAAGTTTTCTATGCTCCTGCTTCAAACCACTTTCTTTTTACTTCGAAAGCAAATCTTCCAACCGCGCATTGAGCAATGAATCAGGAAAAATAGCAAAGAGTGAAAAGGCAAAAAGTGTGTTTACAGCAAGTCAATCCTGAGACTTGGGTTATTGTGTTGTCAACTGTAGTACCGAGAGATCTCAGTTGGGACTCATGTGGATTCCGTACTGAACAGCACGCTCACGGGCAACTGGCAAGAAGCTCCGGGAGACAGTTTCAACACTCGGCCCACTCTTTTGTGTACTAAATGCAATTAGCAATTCTTGTGGGATGCTTGCAACCATTTGAGCCAAACAATCACAACACCCCGAGGGTCATAGACAGGACGAGTCAATTATGTATATTGCCAGTTAAAGCGAAAGCTCTCTGGGGATAAGGACACAGTTTTTAATCTGAAGCACTGAATAAAAATCGTTTGAAAATCTCACCTATTTCTCTCTCCCTCTCTCTAACTCTTTGTCCCTCTGTCTCTGTTGCTCGCTTACTTACAAAAACCAAACAAAATGCTGTCTACTAATTTCCCTCTCGTTTTTGTGTAAAATCAGTCCTAACCGCTCACACCCACGGAGTGGAGTGAAGAAAATGTGCTCTCCGAGTGAGCGAAAGTCCCTCACATCGGATTGTTTGCCGGGCCTCGAACGAGACAGAGTAATGAAACCACCTTCTACGAGTGCCATTCGCAAGGGATTATTTACTTCCAATAAGAATTCGCGAATACGAGTAAGAATGGTCCCGGGAGCATCATCAATGACAACAACAAAGGAAAATTGATTAACTGGAGCAAGAGTCGAAGTTCCATTTTATTCTTGTCAGATCCGTTCATGGTTTGTAGGAAGGTAAAATTACCGCCAACCCTCGGGTCACCCAATTAGCACTAGTGCCGTTTTGACGTCATATCCTCGTGAGCCTAAATATGGGGATAGGCTATGGATTACAACCAGCCGGACTTCTTTATCAGCTTATAATCTAGAGGAATGCCCCAGACGCTCCAGAAAATGACTTGAGAAAGATTCGAGTCTCATGCGAACGAGAGCTGGGCAATCACAAAGAAAGTGGACAACTGTGTCCTTCTCTTGTGGGCCTTTGCATCTTCTGCAATGGGCTTAAATGAAATACTAATCAGCGTGCGTCCCGTGCCGATAGTCCAATAACCCACGCAAACAGCAGAATGTCGTTAATGGTGTCTTGATTTTTTAAGAAGATCAGTCGATCTTCTTGTCCTGTGAATGGCGACGTCCTTTTCGAAATGGCAAATGGCGCAGTGTTTTTCCACCTCTCCTGTACCTTGCGGAGGAAGCGATTGTATGTGCTTTCCTTAATAATGGTTCAGAATTGACTCGGTCGGTTTCTGACGAGCCTCTACGAGTGAATTCGACCGCAGGCACGTGTCCTTCAATGTCCCTGTATTCCGATACCCCGACGAGAGATACTTTAATATTGGACGATAATGAATGAAATTCCTTCTTACAGAGGCCGACTACCTTAGAGCTGATAAACGATGAAGCCAGCGCCCATATTGCTGCTTGGCTGTCGAAGTAAATCGACATGTTTTGGGTCAGCTCCGGCCCCTTCACCCTCCAATATGTCTTCGAAATCCCAAAATGCCTCCACTTGAAAGACCCGAGATGCCGGTGGTAATTTGAAGGATAGTAGAAAATTTGGGTACCCCCGTCCGCGAGAACCTTTCCCTTCCTCCAGTCGCTCTTACTTGGTAGATCTGTGTTTACACATCTCGCAAAATCCAGTTCGCGATCGAAGAAGTGAGTTCGTCCGTGGCAATTCGTGTGAAACCACAAACTCAGATCTTCGAACACGGCAAGAAGTGGCAAAGATACAAGAAACAACCACAATTGGGATCTGCGAGTATTTACAAAAGTGTTTGGGCGATTCCTCGTCCGTGGAGGATACACCCAGGCAGACGCAAAATGAGAACAACACCACAGATCGGTTTAAATGAGTTTTATTGTAGATAGAGTAAGGATCTAGGACACAAATTATCCTGATCTCAAGCACCAAGTTACCACGCCAGAGGCGCATGGGCAGCTGCAGCGTACGTCAAAGGCGCCGAGTAAGGCGAGTAAGCCAGAGGTGCCGAGGAGTACGCCAAATGAGGAGCGGAGTAGGCCAGTGGAGCAGCAGCGTAGTTGGCCACAATGGGCGCATTGTAAGCGGCAAAGGGAGCGGCGACGGGTGCTACCGCAAGTCCATTGTGAGTTCTGGCCACCACTTGGCTACTCGTGGCAGTCACCACTGGCGATGGAGCAGGCACGAGCGCAGCGGGTGCGGAGTAGGCAAATGGAGCCCCAATGAGTCCAGGCTTGGCAGCGGCGCAGGCAATCAAGGCAGCGAGCAGGATGACCTAAAATGGAAATATTATTATTCATAGATGGCTTCCCCACTGGAGTCCTTGAAGGATCACTTACGAATTTGTACATTTTGAGGAGCGGATTAGGTTCGGTTTGTTGATGGCAGCAGTGCTAAGGAGTGATTGTGCTGATTGTCAGTTTTCAGATCATTTTTATAGCACTCGGTCAGCTCAACTCGCACGCGTGCTGGTCCGTGCGCATGACTCACGCCTCAATTTGCGAATTCGCGCTCCGCTTCCACCAGTTCGCGACTCAAATTTGCCCGTTCGAAGTAGTTCGTTAATATGCAAACCGCACCCCCAAATTACCCATACAAGCAATTTTAAGAGCACTTTACCCCACTGACGCCTCTTTCGAGGTGCTGAACCGGCCGAATTTCAGGTTTGCAAGTCAATTTCAAGGACATGGACACACTCATTGCCCGTCGTAGGTCAGTCCACGTATAAATAGAGCGGACATTTTGTGAACTAGCATCAAACACAGAGCAGCTTTCCACCAAAGAGCAATCAACACCAACAGAAACCAGCACCATGTTGAAATACGTAAGTAGATCCTTCAAGGATAATATCAGGACCCCGTGTAAATTTTGTGACATTTTCCAATTACAGACCGTTGTCATCTGCGCCCTCATTGCCTGCGTCGCTGCTAAACCTCATCTCATTGGGGCTCCGCTGGCCTACGCTGCTCCAGCCGCCGTCGTGGCCGCTCCAGCTCCCGTAGTGACGGCCACCAGCAGTCAAGTGATCGCCAGGAATCACAACGGCATTGCAGCGGCACCAATTGTAGCTGCGGCTCCTGTGGCCACAGCCGCTAGATTGGCGGCTCACGTTCCCGCTCCAGTTGCTGCCTACACCGCTGCTGCTCCGTTGGCTTATTCCGCACCCTTGGCATACTCTGCCGCAGGTCCAGTTGCCTACACAGCACCCTGGGGGTACTCGGCTCCCCTGACTTACGCCGCCCACGCAGCAGCTCCAATTGCGTGGTAGATCCTCGACTCTCCAGTGGCAGTTGGCGGAGGCAGCTTTCGATGATTGATCTTTCGAGAAATTCCCAAAAAATAAATAAAAATGTGAAATAAGAAAATTTCTGTTTTAATTGTTGAAAAACGGGGCATGGAGGGAGGAAGAGGAAAAGTGAGGGATTTGGTTGGAAAAACAAAGTTATAATATTGGATCTCCTCGGACATATGTTCTTAGAGCATTGGTCACATCCAAAAATGTTAGTACACGCATCCATGTCCTGGTCGGGAGCTCCTAGCCAAAGCAATTGAATCTGTGGGTACCAATGAGGTTCCTACCACTTGGTTATTCATCATAAACTCCTCTTCTGAATCTCTCTGTTATCTTTTTTCTTCTGGCACTCTAGTTCCACCTCTTTAACAGGACTACAAGCAAGGATACTCCATTAAAAGAGGCGCTAGTGAGAAAGACGACAATTCTGATGAGATGAGAATTGTGCAAACCTTGCAGCGGAAGCGATTCAAGCATCTCCTCCTTTGCCGAATTCTCGGATTGCACTCAATCCGACAAACCCGCCCTTCAGACATTTCTATGTACATTCCTATCCAACTAAAGCATTAGAAGAGATTCTCAACCTACCTACATTAGAGCTGGTAGGGAGACAGGTGGCCGCCACATCAGCACTAAGGCTGAAATATACGGCGCTATGGCATGATCGACAGATTGGTCACTCGACTACCCTGCATACCTGGAGTAGTTTTATCCAGCACATTGACCACTCTATATCTAATTTCAACTTTGATAGGCACTTCCAGACATATCTTCCGTATAGAAGAGAGTGGCAAACACTCATGCCATGGAGAAGGGGGGAACTGAATTTCTACACCGACGGATCCAAACTTGACGATAGAGTCGGCTTTGAAGTTTTCTCAAAATAACTGGGACTGGAGCTTTCGTTCCGTCTCCCCGACCACTGCAGTGTTTATCAAGCAGAGGTCTAAGCCATAAAGGAGGAAGCCGTCTACTCAAGTCAATGAACTCGGTGGCACTGAAATCAAAGGTTGCTCAGGTCTGTCGGGCAGCCCTAAATGATATCAGTACCGCTTTCAGGGTACGCCTAATATGGGTTCCGGGACATAGGGATATTGAGGGGAACTGTAGGGCTGATGAGTTAGCCAGACGGGACCTTCCTTTATGCAAGGACATATGCGAGGGTGGAATAACAATTGCCACCTGTACACTAATGCTGAAGGATAGGGTCGTGTGTGCGGCCAATGGGTCTTGGGCACACGAGGGCACTTGGTTAACGACTACGCTAGTGTGGCCGGAGCTTAATAGGAGGAAATCTAGAGACTTGCTTGCCCTGTCGAGAGAAGATATCTCTAACTTGGCTGGATTTACAGAATTCTGTGGCAGGATTACTCATCCGATATTTCCCTCATCCCACGAAACCTTTTGAACAAAATACACTGCGTGAAATGGAGGCTCCGCAATTGCATCTGGAGAAAAGTCTTCTTGTGATGGAATCTTTGCTTGGAAGTGTACATTTTCCCTCCCACTTTCCGGATCAGACATACGAGTACACACATTTTAAACCTGGGTTGAGAGAACTTGGAGTATAGGAGTAGAAACATGATCCTCGACGTAGTAGTGGAAGATTACAAGGGCCATATTCGGAAGCAGCGTAGCATTGTCACGATAATGCAAGGGTCTGATTGCGAATAAAGGGTCATTGTGCTCAGGTTCGACTTTCCTGGAGGGTTTCCAAATTTGTAGTGCAATTTCTCTGGGAACTAAAATCAACTTTTTTTGTATTTTAATTTTCTGTTCCAGTCTTAAGAATGAAGATCGGGGGACGGAAAATAGAATGAGAGAGGACAGGGTATATAAGGGTCAAAGTTATTTTTGTTACGGAGCCAAATTCTTTGGAAAACACTCCGATGTGTCCGATTGGTGGCTTCAGGTTCTCTCTGTCCGCAGCACGCAATGTGCGGAACCATCCAGAGAATCTACTTCGGCTCACTATCAGACCCAATTAGATTCAAGTGTGGACTCCCTCATCACTCCCTCCCACCAATTCTAATCACCGCTGTCAAGCACGAGGACTGACCCCATCTTTCTTTATAAATTACGACTACTCTTTCCAACCTGAAATACTCAAGATTGGATCTTCAGCTTTAATCTGCAGGAGGCGGACCCACCAAAAAGGAACCTCTTTGTTTGTTTGTCTTTTACTTCTTTTTATTTACAACCTTTCATCGAATCAACCAACACAACAACTCAGATCAAGACGGGAGCAGCATTCACGGCATGGGCGGCAGTGTACTTCAAGGGCGCTACAGGAGCGATGGCGCCGGCAACTGGAGCGGCAAGTGGGGTGGCGGCGAGTGGAGCGACAGCGGCGAAGGTATGTGGCAGGAAGGCGGTGCGATAGTTCTCGTTGATGTCCACACGGTGGCTGGCGTAGGCGGAGTCGAGGTGGGCGTTGGCGTAGGGCCAGGGCGCGGCTGCGTACGCGAAGGGAGCCGCAGCGGAAAGAGGAGCGCTGTAGGCCAAAGGCGCCAGCAACGACGGCTCAGCAGCGGCACAAGCAACGAAGACACACAGGACGATTATCTGAAAAAGTCAGGAAGTTGAAATAAGCCCGATACGAATCCTGGGCGGAAAATGGCAGCCTTACGAATTTGGCCATTTTTGGTTGGTTTGGTTAGTTTCGGTTTGCTGTGGGTGAGCGGCGAACTGGAAGTGTGCTTTTCCAGCGGTCGCTGCTGGCTTTTATACCGTCTTCGAGACATGCTCCGCTAAGGCTCGGACGCGTTTATACTCCCGCCTGCGGATGACCTCACTTGCTAGTTTGAAATGCAAGGCGAGTAGTTTTTGCCGATTACCGCTGTCGACGCATCGGAGCACCGCAGCAGCAGCGCAAGTTCACACCGGTTGCCATTGTTGCAGTTTCATGAATTCCGAGAGTTTGAAACCTTGCCAAATGACAATGGAGAGGACTCTTCCAATAGCAATATCCTTCTATTCGTGCCCAGCATCGCTTCAAAGAGCAGAGAATGAGAGATCCTCCAAGAGACCCGAGGAGGTTCTAGTCATGCCGAAGCCTCACTTCTAGAAACTTGCAGAAACATTGTAAGCGATCGATCAACTGCAGTTCGTCGCACTTGCGTGGAGTTTTTTGCTGTGAAATTTGAAGCTCCGTTTTTAACAGTTCGCCTCAGGTGTTTGTTAAAACGCCACACACACACACATATACACTTAAACTCTCACACACACACAAGCATACTCACACACTCTCACCGCAATCGCTTCATTTGTATGGACATTTCGAAACTTCCGTGACCGACCCTGAAATTGTGCGATTCACCGAAGCCCCAAAGCGGCAAATTGAGAGCAGGCGAGTGCGCACGGGTCCAGTGCAGACATGACCGCCATACCAAATGGACCTGCAGCGCGCGTAGCGGTACAATGCGACTCAGCATTAACTGCTGGCTTAGTATAAATGCCGCCCAACCCGCCTGCAGTAAGCACCACACCCGTCCGCAATCTCAGTCACAGCAGTTCCACTCGACAAGCCCAAACCCACAGTCCTCAAATGAACACATACGTAAGTCATCCTTGCCAGGATGCGTCAGTGACACATATTTACATTTTGTATTTTACAGGCCGTTGTCCTCTGCGCACTCATCGCCTGCGTTGCCGCCAAACCTGGACTCATTAGCGCTCCCCTGGCCTACGCTGCTCCTGCCGCCGTTGTGGCCGCTCCGGCTCCCGTGGTGACAGCCACGAGCAGTCAAGTGGTGGCCAGAACCCACAATGGTCTTGCGGTGGCGCCGGTTGTAGCTGCTGCTGCTCCTGTGACTCCCTTGGCTAAGATTGTGGCGCCCGCTGCCGTTCCATTCGCCGCTCCTGTGACAACCGCCTACTCCTCACCCTTAGTGGCCAGGTACGCAGCCGCATCTCCTTTGACGTACTCCGCAGCTCCTTTGGGTTACTCTGCGGCTCCATTGGGTTACTCTGCAGCTCCATTGGGTTACTCTGCGGCTCCATTGGGCTACTCTGCGGCTCCATTGGGTTACTCCTCAACTCCTCTGGGCTACTCCGCAGCTCCTCTGGCTTACTCTGCAGCTCCAATAGGATATTCCGCAGCTCCTCTTGCGTACTCGACGGGTTTGCGTTACTCTGCTCCTTTGTCTTACACCCACTACGCTGCTGCTCCGTCACTAATTTTGTAAACTCTAAACAAGTGCAGTTGAAGAATTTCTTCAATATCGAATAAAAAAAAGGATTTGAAAAATTAAATGATAAATTTTTTCAATCGTAGTTCGCAGTTCACTGCGAGGACTTTAGAGCTTTTTAATCTCTTTCTCTTGCTCCGTTACTGTGCAATTACTGTGCGAGGCGTATCCTTCCAGTTCAGCCTGGCCGTAGAACACAATTGCCAGTAATTGCGTTTGCTATTATGATCGACTGTTGCAGCAACAGCTGTTGCTGATGCTAACGGCAACAAAAGCAATTGCAACTACCAAGAATGAATCCAGCAACAAGGATAATAACAGCAGCTTCCACATCACAAACTTCATTCGCTTTTTGCTCCTGTTCATCGGTTGATTGTACACAAGTGTCTGAAAATTAAGAAGTCAAAGTGCACTGCTTCCACTGCACTCCACTCCGGCCCCCGCACCCACTCTGCATCAGCGCCTTAGCAATGCACACTTCTGCTACGGATTCCAGCGTCACTCCAATGCGAGTTGAATGCAGTTGCAGCGAGCCGTGCAGCATGATTTGCGTGTGCTTATTTTCACGTATTTTCAGTGCGGGTGTGTGTGTGTGTGCCTGAGTGAGTGAGAGCTCAGTTGTACTTATACGAGTAAATCCTTGCCAACATTGTTCTTGTACGTCTTCTTTCACTGCATTCTTAGCTTCAGCGTCCCAGCAATAAAATTTTGCTTCTGGCAATCGTTCAATTGTGAACCGATTCTGGTTATCCTGGAAGCAAAAGGATCGAATTGACTGCTGAGATTATCGGTGAAATAGAGAGATGAGTGAATATTGTTTCTTATTGACCTCTCACTTTTTTAAAAAAGAAGAGCCGGATCCCTTTAGTTTAGGAACAAAATAAAGAAAATGCGTGCAGCGAAATCAGGACTGACCCTTCCAGACTTGATCAATCCAGACCTAATTGAGCAAAGTCCTACATTATGTAGCTGTGTTTTTTAGTCGCTCATCGACCGTGAACTTCTCTCTCGAAGTCGGTGATCCATTTCTCATCCGCCTCCTTTAGCTGGAGTTTACTTTGTTCTGGAAATGATTGAAGGGCAGGAAAAAGCTGTGAATAGGCATGGGGAGACTAAACCGGACTGATAACGGCGGCTACGTCTGAGAGTAGAAAGAGTAAAGAATTTGTTCTTGTCGAGTGAACGCAGCCTTTCAGCTGCTCTTCGGTAGTGCAAACTGAATCGGTTCCACAGATAATTTACTATAAGTCTCTGACACTCGTATGAGAGACGTCGCATCTCTCGAGATATAACGAATTCCAATTTCATAGGGCCTAGTCTCCCATAGCTTCAGAGAATTAGTGCGAATAGTCTGGCTTAGTGCAGCCACACCTCCTATGAAATGACTTAGTTAAACTAAAGTCCACATACATACCGCAATTCAGAGAGTGAGCGCCGAAGAGGATTCTTCTTTCTTCTTGGGTACTCAGGATTCACTTCTTTCTTCTTGGGTACTCAGGATTCACTTCTTTCTTCTTGGGTACTCAGGCTTCACTTCTTTCCTCTTGGGTACTCAGGTTTTCGGCTGGGGTGTTGAAACCAAACAAGCTATTTTCCAAGTGCTTGGCATCTTCTTGCCGCATATACAAGAGCAAAATGCGTGTCGCATTTGCATGGTGCGTTGTCATGTAAATTCTGTGAGAATCTCTTTGTCTGCAATTTTCTCAATTTTTGTTTGTTTGGTTTCTGCTGCGCGGCAGAATTTACGCTTCGCATATTAAAATCTGAAATTTGACGGATTAATTTACTTGCAGCTTTTGGTGGAATTGTTTTGAAATCCTTTGGAAAGCGGAAACAGTGCTCGGAATTGAGTCTGGTCCAATCGTTCACAACGACGGAACAATTAAGGAGTTTTCTGAAGCCTGAGAGAAACGACAGTTGCCATTCAACATACCTGAAGGCATCGCCTTGTGCTCGGATCTTACAAGTTGCTGTGAGGCCGGCAAATGTGTGTAAATATACTCTATTAAAAAGTTCAACGTCTTTGCTGGAAGAGCTTAAAAACAAAAACAGGACTTATTTGCAAATAACCCAAACCTCCAATACCCAGACTTCTGCAAACAATTCATGTTAAGAACCGATGCTAGTATTTTTTCCTCAGGTGCTGTATTGTCTCAAGGGCGTATTGGAAATGATAAAGGTCCGTACCGAAAGGTCCGCAGTCTGTGATCAGGTGCAGTGAGGTCTCGTCACTTTCTCTACAAAATCGACAGATGGTCTCTGAAGATAGACCCAACTTATTCGTGTGATAATTGAGTCTACAGTGTCCGCTTAAAAAGATCCTGTGATGATTCTCAACATATTCCGATGGAAGATTTATAACTCTTTAGCTCTTTTTGGATTAAACTCCCCCATAAGAGCTTTGGACTGACTTAATCCCGGAAGATTATTCCAGGTTTGACTTATTTTTGCAACTGAGCACTTCTTCAGCAGACCTCCAGTGGTGTTGGATGATAGTCCACAGAAGTGTTCAGGCCGTTGAACTCACAAACTCACCCTTCCTTGCTAAGCTATCAGTCTTCCCATTTCCCTCTACTCCTATGCAGCCTGGTACCCATAGCTTGCTAATACTGCCTAGGGAGTTCAGTTTCCCAATACAGTCCCATACCAGTTTAGACCTCAAACTTTTTAGTGCTGCTTGACTATCGGATAGTATCACGATGTTTTTCCCCTGTACTTCCTGCTAATGTGGAACTGGGCATATCTCTCAATCGCGTGAATCTCCGCATGAAAATTGCAAGGGAAAGCACCCATTGGCTCCCAGTAGTTGGTTCTGGGTCCAAATACTCCTGCCCCTGTTCCGTCTATAGTCTTAGAACAGTCTGTATATCATGAGAGGGATCTCTACAAACATAGTAAGACTAAAACTTGCAGGACTCGAAAACAAACTAAACTTGTTGACATCAATAAAGCAAACCAAAGGAGGACTAATAGATGGACTAGGGTCAAAAACATCCTATTCGCTCCCGGCTATCGGCAATATCGGTCCAGCCCCATCGACTTCGCTATAGTCTATTCTCAAGTGTGGGGGAGGAGTTATGGAACCCACGACGGCCTAACCAACAACAACCACCAACACCCTACAACAACAACCACCAACACCCTGCAACAACAACCACCAACTTCCTACAGCAAGAATCAACATGCAAGGAGGCAAATTGGCCCGAGCAGCTACGATGAAAATGCAGCAAAGCCAACCGAAGCAGTTTAGTTTTAGTTACACATTTTTATTATAATTTTTCCCCCATAATTTTTTCATACCCAGAAAGTTTAACATTAATTCAGTACACTGGAAGCTTTGGAAGCATTCCCACAGTTACTTCAAGGTTCTTTCTACGTGCACTTTTTAAATTGTCAAGTACGAGTGCGGTGGACTGAGACAGAACATGGATAGAATTTGATCAATGAATTCACCACCTGCGATTATCCTAGTTATCTGGATGGACAAATGCAATAGCTGAAGCCTAGATTCCTGGGAGGGTTCATAGTTGGTATACTCTTGATTTCTGCGACATAACATCTACTTGGGGAAAAATTGCCTTTCATTGAAAGTTCTCTGATGAGGACAAGTGGCGTGTCCGAAATAGCTAAAAGATCTGCCAAAATGTTAATAATCTGCCAACAATAATAATTATCCTTCTGACAATTATTACGGTATCATAACCACAATTGCACATCTACAATGTGCACTTGTCAGACCACAAATTCCAGAAGTCCAAAAAAACACTTTCATACTCAAGTAATCATAAGTGAATCAATCATAATCAGAGTAAACTGGTATTGCGCGTGAGCAACGTTACTTCTTTGCTTTCTCTCATTATCTGAAGTATGCCCACAACATAAATCGCTCTGCAGGTCCATTTGGTATGGCGGTCATGTCTGCACTGGACCCGTGCGCACTCGCCTGCTCTCAATTTGCCGCTTTGGGGCTTCGGTGAATCGCACAATTTCAGGGTCGGTCACGGAAGTTTCGAAATGTCCATACAAATGAAGCGATTGCGGTGAGAGTGTGTGAGTATGCTTGTGTGTGTGTGAGAGTTTAAGTGTATATGTGTGTGTGTGTGGCGTTTTAACAAACACCTGAGGCGAACTGTTAAAAACGGAGCTTCAAATTTCACAGCAAAAAACTCCACGCAAGTGCGACGAACTGCAGTTGATCGATCGCTTACAATGTTTCTGCAAGTTTCTAGAAGTGAGGCTTCGGCATGACTAGAACCTCCTCGGGTCTCTTGGAGGATCTCTCATTCTCTGCTCTTTGAAGCGATGCTGGGCACGAATAGAAGGATATTGCTATTGGAAGAGTCCTCTCCATTGTCATTTGGCAAGGTTTCAAACTCTCGGAATTCATGAAACTGCAACAATGGCAACCGGTGTGAACTTGCGCTGCTGCTGCGGTGCTCCGATGCGTCGACAGCGGTAATCGGCAAAAACTACTCGCCTTGCATTTCAAACTAGCAAGTGAGGTCATCCGCAGGCGGGAGTATAAACGCGTCCGAGCCTTAGCGGAGCATGTCTCGACGACGGTATAAAAGCCAGCAGCGACCGCTGGAAAAGCACACTTCCAGTTCGCCGCTCACCCACAGCAAACCGAAACTAACCAAACCAACCAAAAATGGCCAAATTCGTAAGTCTGCCATTTTCCGCCCAGGATTCGTATCGGGCTTATTTCAACTTCCTGACTTTTTCAGATAATCGTCCTGTGTGTCTTCGTTGCTTGTGCCGCTGCTGAGCCGTCGTTGCTGGCGCCTTTGGCCTACAGCGCTCCTCTTTCCGCTGCTGCTCCCTTCGCGTACGCAGCCGCGCCCTGGCCCTACGCCAACGCCCACCTCGACTCCGCCTACGCCAGCCACCGTGTGGACATCAACGAGAACTATCGCACCGCCTTCCTGCCACATACCTTCGCCGCTGTCGCTCCACTCGCCGCCACCCCACTTGCCGCTCCAGTTGCCGGCGCCATCGCTCCTGTAGCGCCCTTGAAGTACACTGCCGCCCATGCCGTGAATGCTGCTCCCGTCTTGATCTGAGTTGTTGTGTTGGTTGATTCGATGAAAGGTTGTAAATAAAAAGAAGTGAAAGACAAACAAACAAAGAGGTTCCTTTTTGGTGGGTCCGCCTCCTGCAGATTAAAGCTGAAGATGCAATCTTGAGTATTTCAGGTTGGAAAGAGTAGTCGTAATTTATAAAGAAAGATGGGGTCAGTCCTCGTGCTTGACAGCGGTGATTAGAATTGGTGGGAGGGAGTGATGAGGGAGTCCACACTTGAATCTAATTGGGTCTGATAGTGAGCCGAAGTAGATTCTCTGGATGGTTCCGCACATTGCGTGCTGCGGACAGAGAGAACCTGAAGCCACCAATCGGACACATCGGAGTGTTTTCCAAAGAATTTGGCTCCGTAACAAAAATAACTTTGACCCTTATATACCCTGTCCTCTCTCATTCTATTTTCCGTCCCCCGATCTTCATTCTTAAGACTGGAACAGAAAATTAAAATACAAAAAAAGTTGATTTTAGTTCCCAGAGAAATTGCACTACAAATTTGGAAACCCTCCAGGAAAGTCGAACCTGAGCACAATGACCCTTTATTCGCAATCAGACCCTTGCATTATCGTGACAATGCTACGCTGCTTCCGAATATGGCCCTTGTAATCTTCCACTACTACGTCGAGGATCATGTTTCTACTCCTATACTCCAAGTTCTCTCAACCCAGGTTTAAAATGTGTGTACTCGTATGTCTGATCCGGAAAGTGGGAGGGAAAATGTACACTTCCAAGCAAAGATTCCATCACAAGAAGACTTTTCTCCAGATGCAATTGCGGAGCCTCCATTTCACGCAGTGTATTTTGTTCAAAAGGTTTCGTGGGATGAGGGAAATATCGGATGAGTAATCCTGCCACAGAATTCTGTAAATCCAGCCAAGTTAGAGATATCTTCTCTCGACAGGGCAAGCAAGTCTCTAGATTTCCTCCTATTAAGCTCCGGCCACACTAGCGTAGTCGTTAACCAAGTGCCCTCGTGTGCCCAAGACCCATTGGCCGCACACACGACCCTATCCTTCAGCATTAGTGTACAGGTGGCAATTGTTATTCCACCCTCGCATATGTCCTTGCATAAAGGAAGGTCCCGTCTGGCTAACTCATCAGCCCTACAGTTCCCCTCAATATCCCTATGTCCCGGAACCCATATTAGGCGTACCCTGAAAGCGGTACTGATATCATTTAGGGCTGCCCGACAGACCTGAGCAACCTTTGATTTCAGTGCCACCGAGTTCATTGACTTGAGTAGACGGCTTCCTCCTTTATGGCTTAGACCTCTGCTTGATAAACACTGCAGTGGTCGGGGAGACGGAACGAAAGCTCCAGTCCCAGTTATTTTGAGAAAACTTCAAAGCCGACTCTATCGTCAAGTTTGGATCCGTCGGTGTAGAAATTCAGTTCCCCCCTTCTCCATGGCATGAGTGTTTGCCACTCTCTTCTATACGGAAGATATGTCTGGAAGTGCCTATCAAAGTTGAAATTAGATATAGAGTGGTCAATGTGCTGGATAAAACTACTCCAGGTATGCAGGGTAGTCGAGTGACCAATCTGTCGATCATGCCATAGCGCCGTATATTTCAGCCTTAGTGCTGATGTGGCGGCCACCTGTCTCCCTACCAGCTCTAATGTAGGTAGGTTGAGAATCTCTTCTAATGCTTTAGTTGGATAGGAATGTACATAGAAATGTCTGAAGGGCGGGTTTGTCGGATTGAGTGCAATCCGAGAATTCGGCAAAGGAGGAGATGCTTGAATCGCTTCCGCTGCAAGGTTTGCACAATTCTCATCTCATCAGAATTGTCGTCTTTCTCACTAGCGCCTCTTTTAATGGAGTATCCTTGCTTGTAGTCTTGTTAAAGAGGTGGAACTAGAGTGCCAGAAGAAAAAAGATAACAGAGAGATTCAGAAGAGGAGTTTATGATGAATAACCAAGTGGTAGGAACCTCATTGGTACCCACAGATTCAATTGCTTTGGCTAGGAGCTCCCGACCAGGACATGGATGCGTGTACTAACATTTTTGGATGTGACCAATGCTCTAAGAACATATGTCCGAGGAGATCCAATATTTGACCCATTATAACTTTGTTTTTCCAACCAAATCCCTCACTTTTCCTCTTCCTCCCTCCATGCCCCGTTTTTCAACAATTAAAACAGAAATTTTCTTATTTCACATTTTTATTTATTTTTTGGGAATTTCTCGAAAGATCAATCATCGAAAGCTGCGTCCGCCAACTGCCACAGGAGAGTCGAGGATCTACCACGCAATTGGAGCTGCTGCGTGGGCGGCGTAAGTCAGGGGAGCCGAGTACCCCCAGGGTGCTGTGGAGTAGGCAACTGGACCTGCGGCAGAGTATGCCAAGGGTGCGGAATAGGCCAAAGGAGCAGCAGCGGTGTAGGCAGCAACTGGAGCGGGAACGTGAGCCGCCAATCTAGCGACTGTGGCCACAGGAGCCGCAGCTACAATTGGTGCCGCTGCAATGCCGTTGTGATTCCTGGCGATCACTTGACTGCTGGTGGCCGTCACTACGGGAGCTGGAGCGGCCACGACGGCGGCTGGAGCAGCGTAGGCCAGCGGAGCCCCAATGAGATGAGGTTTAGCAGCGACGCAGGCAATGAGGGCGCAGATGACAACGGTCTGTAATTGGAAAATGTCACAAAATTTACACGGGGTCCTGATATTATCCTTGAAGGATCTACTTACGTATTTCAACATGGTGCTGGTTTCTGTTGGTGTTGATTGCTCTTTGGTGGAAAGCTGCTCTGTGTTTGATGCTAGTTCACAAAATGTCCGCTCTATTTATACGTGGACTGACCTACGACGGGCAATGAGTGTGTCCATGTCCTTGAAATTGACTTGCAAACGTGAAATTCGGCCGGTTCAGCACCTCGAAAGAGGCGTCAGTGGGGTAAAGTGCTCTTAAAATTGCTTGTATGGGTAATTCGGGGGTGCGGTTTGCATATTAACGAACTACTTCGGACGGGCAAATTTGAGTCGCGAACTGGTGGAAGCGGAGCGCGAATTCGCAAATTGAGGCGTGAGTCATGCGCACGGACCAGCACGCGTGCGAGTTGAGCGGACCGAGTGCTATAAAAATGATCTGAAAACTGACAATCAGCACAATCACTCCTTAGCACTGCTGCCATCAACAAACCGAACCTAATCCGCTCCTCAAAATGTACAAATTCGTAAGTGATCCTTCAAGGACTCCAGTGGGGAAGCCATCTATGAATAATAATATTTCCATTTTAGGTCATCCTGCTCGCTGCCTTGATTGCCTGCGCCGCTGCCAAGCCTGGACTCATTGGGGCTCCATTTGCCTACTCCGCACCCGCTGCGCTCGTGCCTGCTCCATCGCCACTGGTGACTGCCACGAGTAGCCAAGTGGTGGCCAGAACTCACAATGGACTTGCGGTGGCATCCGTTGCCGCTCCCTTTGCCGCTTACAGTGCGCCCATTGTGGCCAACTACGCTGCTGCTCCACTGGCCTACTCCGCTCCTCATTTGGCGTACTCCTCGGCACCTCTGGCTTACTCGCCTTACTCGGCGCCTTTGACGTACGCTGCAGCTGCCCATGCGCCTCTGGCGTGGTAACTTGGTGCTTGAGATCAGGATAATTTGTGTCCTAGATCCTTACTCTATCTACAATAAAACTCATTTAAACCGATCTATGGTGTTGTTCTCATTTTGCGTCTGCCTGGGTGTATCCTCCACGGACGAGGAAAAGCCCAAACACTTTTGTAAATACTCGCAGATCCCAATTGTGGTCGTTTCTTGTATCTTTGCCACTTCTTGCCGTGTTCGAAGATCTGAGTTTGTGGTTTCACACGAATTGCCACGGACGAACTCACTTCTTCGATCGCGAACTGGATTTTGCGAGTTGTGTAAACACAGATCTACCAAGTAAGAGCGACTGGAGGAAGGGAAAGGTTCTCGCGGACGGGGGTACCCAAATTTTCTACTATCCTTCAAATTACCATCGGCATCTCGGCTCTTTCAAGTGGAGGTATTTTGGGATTTCGAAGACATATTGGAGGGTGAAGGGGCCGGAGCTGACCCAAAACATGTCGATTTACTTCGACAGCCAAGCAGCAATATGGGCGCTGGCTTCATCGTTTATCAGCTCTAAGGTAGTCGGCCTCTGTAAGAAGGAATTTCATTCATTATCGTCCAATATTAAAGTATCTCTCGTCGGGGTATCGGAATACAGGGACATTGAAGGACACGTGCCTGCGGTCGAATTCACTCGTAGAGGCTCGTCAGAAACCGACCGAGTCAATTCTGAACCATTATTAAGGAAAGCACATACAATCGCTTCCTCCGCAAGGTACAGGAGAGGTGGAAAAACACTGCGCCATTTGCCATTTCGAAAAGGACGTCGCCATTCACAGGACAAGAAGATCGACTGATCTTCTTAAAAAATCAAGACACCATTAACGACATTCTGCTGTTTGCGTGGGTTATTGGACTATCGGCACGGGACGCACGCTGATTGGTATTTCATTTAAGCCCATTGCAGAAGATGCAAAGGCCCACAAGAGAAGGACACAGTTGTCCACTTTCTTTGTGATTGCCCAGCTCTCGTTCGCATGAGACTCGAATTTTTCTCAGGTCTTTTCTAGAGAGTCTGGGGCATTGCTCTAGATTAGAAGTTTATCAAGAAGTCCGGCTGGTTGTAATCCATAGCCTATCCCCATATTTAGGCTCAAGAGGATATGACGTCAAAACGGCACTAGTGCTAATTGGGTGACCCGAGGGTTGGCGGTAATTTTACCTTCCTACAAACCATGAACGGATCCGTCAAGAATAAAATGGAACTTCGACTCTTGCTCCAGTTAATCAATTTTCCTTTGTCGTTGTCATTGATGATGCTCCCGGGACCATTCTTACTCGTATTCGCGAATTCTTATTGGAAGTAAATAATCCCTTGCGAATGGCACTCGTAGAAGGAGGTTTCATTACTCTGTCTCGTTCGAGGCCCGGCAAACAATCCGATGTGAGGGACTTTCGCTCACTCGAAGAGCACATTTTCTTCACTCCACTGCGTGGGTGTGAGCGGTTAGGACTGATTTTACACAAAAACGAGAGGGAAATTAGTAGACAGCATTTTGTTTGGTTTTTGTAAGTAAGCGAGCAACAGAGACAGAGGGACAAAGAGTTAGAGAGAGGGAGAGAGAAATAGGTGAGATTTTCAAACGATTTTTATTCAGTGCTTCAGATTAAAAACTGTGTCCTTATCCCCAGAGAGCCTTCGCATTAACTGGCAATATACATAATTGACTTGTCCTGTCTATGACCCTCGGGGTGTTGTGATTGTTTGGCTCAAATGGTTGCAAGCATCCCACAAGAATTGCTAATTGCATTTAGTACACAAAAGAGTGGGCCGAGTGTTGAAACTGTCTCCCGGAGCTTCTTGCCAGTTACCCGGGAGCGTGCTGTTCAGTACGGAATCCACATGAGACCCAACTGAGATCTCTCGGTACTACTGTTGACAACACAATAACCCAAGTCTCAGGATTGACTTGTTGTCACTCCACTTTTTGCCTTTTTCGCACTTTTTCATTTTTCCTGATTCATTCCTCAATGGGCGGTTGGAAGATTGCTTTCGAAACAAATGGAAATTGGTTTGAAGCAGGAACATAGAAAACTTTCTGGAAACTGAGTCGCCGCTCTCTCACTTATATTTCAAGAAGAAACCAATTTCCGAAGAATTAATCTCACTTTTTGCCTTTTTTACTCTTTTCATTTCTTTTGATTCGTGTTTGGAAATTTTTCATGGCAAGTCCCCAATCAGTCATTGCATTCTCAATTGTGTCCGGAAATAGTTAACAGCACAAGCTGTCAGATCTACGTGCCGGCATGGATCCCGCTTTCAGCTTCACTGGCTCAGCCATGTTGATTCCGAACTGTGTTCAAAGCTGTACATGCAATGGTGATCAGAGCAGACAAGGGACACTTCACGTATGTTCTCGGGCTCTGGACAGAGTTTAGGATGCTCAACCGATCTCCGTGGACTAGTGGTAAGCATGTGAATCTTACAGTCATGGTATCGCGGATTCTGATCCCTCCGACGGCGTGGTTTCGAAATGTGTTTTTGTAAATATTTGTCTCTTCGAGTCGAAAGCTCATGTAGCTAGTATCAATTCCCACAAATCTTTGCAGACAGATTTAATTATATATGCTATAAGGTATAATTACTATAATAATAATAGAATTCTCAATTTCCGCCAGCGCGTACGTGGTTGAGAGTTCTGGAACTCGGCCTCAATCTTTTAACGCTTTTGGTGTCTATTAAAATAGGAGTAGGTAAACACGAGTATTACCCTGAAAAACCTCAGCGGATTGACCAAAAATCGAGGAGTAGAACAGAAAGAAAGAGGAATAGTAGGATAAAAAAAAGATAGAGAGAGATATAGAAGTAGAGAAAATAGATAGAGAGAGGAATAGAAGGAGAGAAGAAGAAAAAGATATAGAAGGGAAAGAAAGAAGTTGGGAAATAGTGATTGAGTAAAAGAGAAAGACACAAGAAGTCAGAGAGAGACTAAGAGAAAGTAAGGGGAAGAGAAAGACAAATGAAGCGAAACCGAGAAGAAGAGAAAGTGAGAAGCATGAAAAGACGGAAAAAGCGAAAATTAAGAAGAGAAAGAGAAAAAAAGAAGGGGAAGAGAAAGACAAATGAAGCGGTACCGAGCAGAAGAGAAAGTGAGGAGCATAAAAAGAAGGAAGAAACGAAAAAAAGAAGAAAAAGATAAAAAGAGAAACAGATAAAGACAGCAGCAGATAAAACAGAAGGAGTGAAAAAACTTATGGAAGAGTGTCTTGAGAGTGAAGTCTGTTCAGATCAGAGAACACAGAGAAAATAAACTTAAACGTCAAACGGCAAAGCAGCGAAATATAGCAGACGGACGTTGCACACGAATCCACTCAAAATCGTGGTGAATCAACTCAAAATCGTGGTGAATCCACTCCAATCGTGGTGAATCTACTCAAAATCGTGGTGAATCCACCCAGAATCCTGGCGAATCCACTCAAAATCGTGGCGAATCCACTCAGAATCGTGGTGAATCAACTCAAAATCGTGGTGAATCCACTCCAATCGTGGTGAATCTACTCAAAATCGTGGTGAATCCACCCAGAATCCTGGCGAATCCACTCAAAATCGTGGCGAATCCACTCAGAATCGTGGTGAATCTACTCAAAATCGTGGTGAATCCACTTAGAATCGTGGTGAATCTACTCAACTCGTGGTGAATCCACTCAAAATCGTGGTGAATCCACTCAAAATCGTGGTGAATCCACTCAAAATCGTGGTGAATCCACTCAGAATCGTGGTGAATCCACTCAGAATCGTGGTGAATCCAATTAGAATCGTGGTGTGTCCGCTACGGACGCTGGCAGCGAAAAAGAGTTTCCTTTCTCTGTGTTCTCTGGTGCAGATGGACACCAAAGCGTTCACTGGCTTCAGCAGTCTCTGTCCTGTTGTGCATCCAGCGAATGATGAGGGACCAACTGCACTGGCGGAACATATACAAAGTGATGCAATTGTCAGTGTTTGTTTACTATTGCTTTGCATCACCGAGTTTTCCGCCGCAATTTGGCTGGCGTCGCTCAGTCACTCGCTCTGACTGCCGCATGTCACTGTTTAACATTTTGACTCTGTGCTGCTAATACCGTTAAAGCCAACCCAAACACTGCCAGAGACCCACGCGAGAGTCGCATCAGCAGGCGCAGCACGTACACGAGTCGAAAGTGCAGTAAACATGTCTGGCTACTTGTGGGTTCGCTTGGCTTGGCTTGGCTTAGTTCGGTTTTGGGTTGGTTTGTTTTGCTTTCGCATGGTCGCAGTGGACCTAGTGGGCGGTGGGACGGCCAGAGTGAGTGCGAATGTGTGGCAGTGCCGGAACACGTACGCTTCGTTGTTCTGTTCGTTGTAGAGGACGTGTTTCTGCGGCTGTTTGCATTCGCCACTCTTGTGCAATGGAAGTGTGTCAAGGTTGATGGCGGCGTGAATGGGTTGAGTGACCTTTTCACACTCAAATCAAAATGAAATCAGCTCAATTAAAATAAAATTTGTGATTCGTGGTCGTTCGCGGCAAATTCAAATGAGTGCAATTGGAAGTTTCCAGAAGAAACCGCACAGCTGAGCAAATGACGAGCATTTGCGTGTTATTTTTTTTCTTTGTTTTCGGAATCTTTTTAATTTATTGCACTTGCGAGTAACGCTGAGTAATACATCAGAAAACACGGTTAATTAAAACAGCAACAACAAACCACAGTCTTATAATTAACATTAAAGTAAGCGCACCCGTGGAGAGTAGAGCGACCAACTGGCTGCGATTGATAGGCGCCCAAGGAAACGAGTTGCCACACTTCCAGGGACCGCATGCCTCGCATTACAACACTTCACTGCACTTGACTTCACGGCACTTCGCATGCAATTCACCATAAAGCGCTCCCATAGCCGTAGCCGTAGTCGTAGCCATAACCGTAAGCCGGGTAATAACCGTAAGGATACGCGCTGTATTTGTACACAGCGCTGGGATATGCTGGGGCCGTGTACACGTGGCTGTGCGGATATGCGGCCGGCAGCGGCAGTGCGGGCACGTAGCCGGGCACATACACTCGGTTAAAGTTGCGCGCCACCACTTGGTGGCTGTGAGCGCTGACAATGCCAGAGCCTGCAGCCAGGGCGTATGTGGGTGCGGCGGGTATGATGCTGGCGTTGCTGGTCGCGAGATAAACGCAAATAAGCGCACACACCTGCATGTAAAAGGTTAAAGGTTAATTAAAATTCATTCGCGGCGATATTCAAGCATATTTTCACACATTGGCACGCACGATTTTCATGTTGATCCTCGGCTCTGCTCCTGCCAATTCGAGAATTCGAGACTTGATGCGGTTTATTGTAGGTGCTGCCGTAGCTGTGGCTGAACAAAGCACTTCGGATACTGCTGTTCGAAGTCACTGTCAAATGCACTTTTTATACAATTGAGTATTGCGTGAAGTCTCGCAAATTGCACTAAAAACCCCACCCAACCCCTACTCCGATCACCATTGTCGCCAACGCATTGGAATACCTGTGTCATCATCGTCACTTCCTTGTTAGGGAGAAATGCATTTGATGTGGTAATCTATGACTGAGCCGCACAGTGGGGCAAATGCCACATCTAGCTGCTCAAAACTGCTCCAAAGTGGATGGCAATCACTGCACAGACAGATCAGAACCAGACCACACGACGACTTCTGTTCCCCCCATTCCCTAGATTCGAGTTCCTCATTACTCGCTATGTGAAAAGTGGGCGTAGCTGGCATCTGACCATGGCCATTTTTCTTAGGGGAGCATTCACAGAGATTAGAACTGTATTGCTGTCACATGAACTCCCACTCAGTTCTACGAACAGAGACCGCGACAGTTGCCCAACCCTGCCCGTTTCTCCTATCATCTTCGGTTCGGGCTGGGTTTGAGATCCATTCCACAGTGGGGCGTGACTCTAACGTTCAATGGGCTGACAATATAACAAACATGTTGCACTCTTATGATGAACACACATTGCGCGGCGTGTGCCGTGCATGTCAAATTATGCATTCGCCCGTTTGGAAATTTCGATTTTGGCCACGCAAGTCCTCGCTTTGGTGTGGCTCACTTTGATATGCGTTCCGGTGCTTCATTGTATCAAATTATGAGTTATTTGTTGGCTCTGTTGTTGTTGTTGTTGTTGTTGTTGTTTCTGTGGTGTAATAATTTGTTTCTTTTAATTTGTGCTTACGACATATATTTGCAAATATTTCGTCCAAAAGCTGTGCAATTATTTCGCTGAAGGTCGTTGTCGCTTCTGAATTGTGGGGTGGATGGACTATTTTTGAGCACCCTGCCTTCAGAGTAGGCTAAGTCAGGTTAGCGTGGCAGCTCACTCAGACCACCATGGGTCCATTGTGATACAACGCACCTCCGATTCACTCGTCGAACCATTTCGAAGCTCTAATAAAGCACAGGATTTCAGAGTAAGTTACAATGTTGATTGGCAAAGATTACCAAATCCACA
Source organism: Clusia tigrina (assembly GCA_920105625.2). NCBI lineage: Eukaryota > Metazoa > Arthropoda > Insecta > Diptera > Clusiidae > Clusia > Clusia tigrina. The sequence goes on along the minus strand of OV050032.1, from coordinate 14,595,863 downwards.
TGTGTATGTCTGCAAGTGGAGATTGGAAGATAAACCTCCAACTGCAGCTCCGTCTTCTGCATTCACTGTTTTCAGTCTTATTCCATTCAAGCTTTCCCATTCTCTAGAAGAAAGGACACAATGCTCTATGGAAAAAAGCAGAGTCGTAGCATGACTTCAAAATCTGAACTGCCACTGAAACCACATTGTAAAGCCTTCAGTTAGAATGTGGCTCCTGGATACAGTCAGTAGTGTACGCTCCATTATTTGCTGAAACAGGCTCAGTACATGTCATGCATGTTTGCACCACCCCCAAACCGGCGGTGGACCTGGGTGTGCGCTAAACTTACACAGCGCGTATGGCTGGTGCCGCTATCTAGGCGAGGAGCCTGCCTCCCTTCTGCCTTGTATCCTCCGCACAATTATAACATCCGTTTTCCTATTCACGCTTTCGTGAAATATTGTTCCCGTTTCGAGCTTTTTCACTTGCCCGACATGCAATTTCAATATTCCGTTTTGGTGTTTCTTCTGTCTGCTGCTTATGCGTCCTACCTACACCAAGCGACCATGCGTGTCCTTTCGCCAGGGGTACTTGGTGCGCGGCTGCCGTCTTTGCGTGGCATTTGTGAAGCGATATTGCGTTACCCATTTGCGGCCTGTCGCTGGCAACTTAACTGAAATGGATGTCTCCGCTCGAAGTGGGTCATATTTCCGGCGTCCATTCTTCTCGAGCAACTCTATTCAAAATCCCCATCGAAATATGTGTGCGCAGCAAAAAAGGACCAACTGAAGAATAAAAAATGAGCGCTTGAATTTAAATTGCCTGCAGCAAACCGGGAAGGCCTCGTTCTTGCTCAGGGCGTTTGTGTGAAGTGCTTAAAGTGTCGCGGAATCGCAACATTTTGCGAATTAAATTCGATCAAAATTAATTTGCACTGATTTTCCTCAAATCACTCCTCATGAATAATTTCCAAACTTTCCTCTGCGCCGTCATCCTTTGCGAGGACTCTGCTCATAAATCGTTTGTGGCAGAGCATCAAGTAATCTCTTTTCTTTGAGCACCTTTCAGAGCACTTATGCAGCTGAGAGACGAGGAGCCTTTTTGAGGGACAAGCAATGAACTAAATTATTTGTGTGCACGCTACATTCTAAAGGAACGGCATTCAAATTCGTAGTAGATGGTTTTGTTAGAAATCTGAGACACGCCTATCCCAGTATGTCATACACACTGAGTGCCTTCATTGGTTTACGAAGAAACTGGAATAGAAGACACGCCCATCTATACACACAACTGTTTAGGTGTCAAAATCTCGCTTCAAATGAACTACGAGTATGTCCATGATGCGAGTGTATGGAGAAATTGTGATGGTATTCTTCTTTAATTCCATGTTAAATTGGGGCCATGCCACGCCTTTTAATATACATATTCCTAATTTGACACCTGGACAAGAAGTCAGAAGTCATTTGATAGAAGTCGTAACGAAAACATTAGTGTGGAGGTCCATTAAGGAATCCTTGTGAAAGGTTTTAAAATGACTCCATCTCAGCCTCCAGTGTGAACTTTTGATATACACTGGGCTTTTTGACAACACCACTGCCACGCCCAAAAGTCTCACCTATTCGAAACTGGGGATTCATGTAGGAGTCAGACAAGGGATTTCACATAATCCATAGCCTCGAATGTTTTTTGACAACACCACTGCCACGCCCAAACGTCTCACCTATTCGAAACTGGGGATTCATGTAGGAGTCAGACAAGGGATTTCACATAATCCATAGCCTCGAATGTTTTTTGACAACACCACTGCCACGCCCAAACGTCTCACCTATTCGAAACTGGGGATTCATGTAGGAGTCAGACAAGGGATTTCACATAATCCATAGCCTCGAATGTTTTTTGACAACACCACTGCCACGCCCAAAAGTCTCACCTATTCGAAACTGGGGATTCATGTAGGAGTCAGACAAGGGATTTCACATAATCCATAGCCTCGAATGTTTTTTGACAACACCACTGCCACGCCCAAAAGTCTCACCTATTCGAAACTGGGGATTCATGTAGGAGTCAGACAAGGGATTTCACATAATCCTTCGCCACTAATGAGGTATGGGCATGTGGGAACTCGATGAAGACTGACGCATAATCGGCGGATGACCCTTTGTGTTAGTTTGCGAATGATATTTCAATTGTCACGCCCACTTTCCAGCAATATGAACAAAAAGGTTCCCAAAGTTTGATGTTTGGAATTAGGCTCCACTCGTATATGACCAACATAGGTGTTGCAAGTACATTCTGCTCGAGCCGCCCTCTGTGGTCTGGTGGCAAGCATGCTAGGCTCACACCCCGAGGCTCGCAGGTTCAAATCCTGCCAGGGGCTTGGTCTCCAAAATGTTCTTTCTATAAAATCCTTTTCTCTTCGAGTCGAAGGCCTCTGCAGCCAGTACTCATTCCCCTAACACCTTGTACTCATAACTAATTATGGTGTAAGATAATATTTATAATACAGTCTCTTCGGGAATAGAGTATATCGCAGTCGGCTTAACCCAATCTTTAATAGTTCCTTAATATTTGATGCTAAAATACGACAGAATAAAAACCTTCTGAACGAAACAAAATGTATTTTACCCCATCACAAATCGAAGAAATCTCTCTAACGTCTCCAATGGAGTTGAGGTAAAGTGCTCGCTCAGACTGGACACCATTGTTTGTTTGTTTGTTGGGATCTTACTCTATTATTAATTTATGAGTGCAAGGTGTTGGGGGAATGAGTACTAGCTACAGAGGCCTTCGACTCGAAGAGAAAAGGATTTTATAGAAAGAAGCATTTTGGAGACCAAGTCCGTGGCAGGATTTGAACCTGCGAGCCTCGGGGTGTGAGCCTAGCATGCTTACCACTAGACCACAGAGGGCGGCCTGGACACCATAAAGCACCACAAGCAAGCGATTCACTTTTCAATCGAGCAGAATTCGTGTGCTTCAACTGGTGTTTGTCCAGACTACATCACTGGATGTGCCCACTCGTGAATGTATGTACAGCACTCGTATCAGCATGGACATAAACCACTCACAACACTCGCTTCGACTACACTGAGTTCGGTTTGTGTATTGACTTTGCGGCTTAAATAAGCAAATAATGCTGTGCTATGAGGGACGCCAGGATAGGGTTATCCTTTTTGCAAAAACCCTCAAACTTTTTACATGTACGGCAAACTTTTTGCGTTGTCATGGAAATTGCTTTTCTTCCTTTGCATACAAATTGGACAAATCAAATGGTTCGAAGTTCGAACTATGAAAGTAAAGTACTCGTAGTTGGCGCTGCTTCAATATACTTAGCAAAGGCACTGCTAGATGGCGCTCGCATTTCAGTGGCTCCATCTAGCCTTAAACTTACTAAGCTTCACTTTACGCATAGCAGAGAACACAACACAGAGAAAAGAAAATTAAACGTCAAACGGAAAAGCAGCGAAATAAAGCAGACGGACGTTGTACACGAATCCACTGAAAATCGTGGTGAATCCACTCAGAATCGGGGTGAATCGACTCAGAATCGTGGTGTGTCCGCTACGGACGCTGGCAGCGAACAAGACTCCTTTCTCTGTGTTCTCTGCAACTGCCTCTGGCTGCTCGTCGTGCCTTATAAGAAAACTGTTTGGCAATCTTTTACGTTGCCATCTGACGTTGTTGCATATCCTGCCAACTTAGTTCCAATATTTACAGCTATACAAGAGAGGAGGGAGTCAAGTCATTGGTCGACCAACCAACGTTTTCGTGGACAATCTCTATGAAAAATTGCTCATAGAGACAGTTCGTGGCAACACCATGACCCTGCAGAGGGAGGGAATCGACTTTGTTGAATATATTACTCGAGTATTTTGGATATGAATTGCATTCAAATGGCTTCCGAAGGGCAATGGGGAAATATATTTAAGAAAATCTTCACGAGAAGCAAAATTTCCGTGTGTGTCATCAAGAAAAAATTCCCTAAAATATATAAATAAAAACAAATGAGACTTGTGGGGAAAACCCTACTCGGAGAATTCGATATCTCAGCCTACTTGAGAGTCCTTAAGCTTCCTCACGACACGAATAGCCTTGGAAGCACCAATGAAACACAATTTATACAGTTTTATTGGTTTCTATATTTATAAGTATCGTTACAACTACACTACTATATTCTAAGTCTTAAGTGACTAACAGCGAATGTGCCCCAAAAGATTACAAATTGATATAATTCAATTACACCCCAGCGGACACATTTCATATGCTCTTCCAGTGCGGCCACGTCTTGATTTCATTGTACAGCGCAGTGCCGGGACAGGCGGTGGCCTTGGTCTGTCTGTGACCCAGCAGCGTGTAGTCCTCCTTTAGGTAGCCGCCCTGCACCGCTTGTGCTATGAGATCCTTGGCGTTTTGCAGCATTTGTGCCGAGGGAGCAGCGCCTAGAATACAATAAGCAATGGTGTGAAAACTCTTCGACTCGTATGCCTGCTTTTAAGGAGGAAACTCACTCTCGAAACTGCCGAGGAAGACAATGCCAATGCTGTTGCGATTGTAGCCGGGCGCATGGGAGCCCTGCATGCCGTAGCCGCGGCCCTCGTAGACGTTGCCATCGCCGCCGACAATGAAATTGTAGCCGATGTCGCTGAAGTTGCGTCGCCCCTTGTGGTCCGTCTGGATGTTCTTGATCAGCCGCTGGCACTGCTGGGCCGAGCTGCAACCATTCGGATTGTCCGAATGATGAATTATCACATAGTCCACTTTGCCGCTGATGCGGGCCGGCGAGCGGGCCGAGGCGGCGCCCCACGAACTGCGCGGTTGTATGGTCACGGCATGCAGCGAAGCGGGAAGCACTAAAATGGGGAACACAAATCGAGGCGAAGGTAAAATTTAGCTGTGCGCGTAGACGATGGTGGCACAGAGATTACTCACCGGTGGCCAAAACGGCGTAGAGGGCGAGTAGCTTCAAGTGTGGTGCTGATGAGGTCATTTCGCTTATCGGCTGAGATTGCTGCGAACTGTTGAGTGGTGTGCTAAACGAGTGACCGACCGTGTTGACCGTTGAAATAGCGTCAGTGGATTGCTGGATGTGCTCGTCTAGAGAAAGTTTTTATAGAGCCGCGCTCGTCGCGCTGTCGCTGGCTGATAAGGGAATGTGCTGCAGTGATGCTGCGCTGCCCGCATTGATACGGCTGCGGGGATTTTTCACAGCACTCGTGTTGTTTGATAGCGTTGTTTACGCAAACGTTGACATTCTGCAGAAATCACCGTGTCTGTGTGAGTGTCAAAGTTTTTGTGAAGTACATTCTACAAAAATGTGGGTATTTCGTTGCAGTCTCATCGTTGAATAAGCAATTTGCATTTAGCGTGGACAGTGAACTGAATCGTGTTAGGGAGGGTCCATAAAATACCTGGGGTGCAATGGGTGTGGGGAAAGAATCAGTGAAAGCATTATTCTCGATTGTGGTGCTTCGGAAAAAACCCACCCATGTACACTTAAAGCGTGAAGGGGCTTTGCGAATTGCCTCTAGCGTCATCAGGTAAATAATAGACACGATCAGATACCGGACTGAAGAGCAAGGGGAGTTCCAAACTCAATCGAAACTTAAGTTGGTATTGGAACGAACATTTGTAGGCTTTTGTGCAGGAGGGAGATGAAAACTAAATGGACGGTTATCACAGCTCTATATCAGATCACAGGATATGCCAACTCGGATTCAAGTGAAGACTCGAATACATCATTTTTGGGGCAGCATCTGCCAGCGCCATTTTGTTGGATGTAAACACCATCAGTGTCTTGTGTGGGTCATGCATTACAGAGAACACAGAGAAAGGAAAGTCTTTTTCGCTGCCAGCGTCCGTAGCGGACACTCCACGATTCTGAGTGGATTCACCACGATTTTGAGTGGATTCGTGTACAACGTCCGTCTGCTTCATTTCGCTGCTTTGCCGTTTGACGTTTAAGTTTCCTTTCTCTGTGTTCTCTGATGCATTAGACCCTCACATTAAAAGCCAACAACACCGACACCACTAAAGAGCTTAGATCCGCAACATGTTCAATACAACTGAGAGAATGGAATGGGAAGTTGCGAGTGAGTATTCGAAGCAGTGTTGGATCAGAAGAATCCAGCATAAGGTGTCACAGTTTCGGAGCTCGGGTTTTAAGTGTTATGGCATCAGGCATGGCAAAAGGATTGCATAAAGTTATAAAACCCGTATACGAGTATATATAAAGATGTTTCTCTCAGCCAAAGAAGACTAAAGTGTGTCCCGAAAACACAGCGAAACAAAATTCATTCGATTAATACAAGAATTTGGACTGGTGTTTGGTCCAGAGAACACAGAGAAAAGAAACTGTTTTTCGCTGCCAGCGTCCGTAGTGGACTCACCACGATTTTGAGTGTATTTACCACGCGTTTGAGTGGATTCACAACGATTTTGTGTGGACTCACCACGATATTGAGTGGATTCACCACAATTTTGAGTGGATTCAATACGATTTTTAGTGGATTAAACAGGATTCTGAGTGGATACAACACGATTTTTAGTGGATTCAACACGATTCTGAGTGGATTCAACACGATTTTGAATTGATTCACCACGCTTTTGAGTGGATTCACAACGATTTTGTGTGGATTCACCACGCTTTTGAGTGGATTCACAACGATTTTGAGTGGATTCACCACGATATTGAGTGGAGTCACCACGATTTGGAGTGGATTCACGATGATTCTGAGTGGATTCAACACGATTCTGAGTGGATTCAATACGATTTTGAATTGATTCACCACGATACTGAGTGGATTCAACACGATTTTGAATTGATTCACCACGATACTGAGTGGATTCACCAGGATTGTGAGTGGATTCAGCATGATTTCGAATGGATTCATGTACAACGTCCGTCTGCTTTATTTCGCTGCTTTGCCGTTTGACGAAATTTCCTTACTCTGTATAATCTGGTTTGGAGTTCATTTGAAAACTTGATTCCCATATTGCATAAGGAAGGATGGGCGATGATAAAAGTTGGGATGTTCTCGATGCAATTTATTGGCTGTCCCCACCACTGTCGACTTTGCTCATCAGAGTCTTTTCTACTTACTTTTTCCGTTCTTTCCCTTCTTTTCTCTTTGAATAAAAAGACACATTTTAAGTTAAATACTTTATTTTAATTAAACTCTTTCCGTTTAGTGTTTTTTTATACTCTCTTTCTTTGATAATCTTTGTAATTACATTATAATTTGCCATTCGCTTTGCGCGTGCGCCCTGTTTCATTCAATTCGCATTGGAATTGCTTGCAAACGTTCCAATTACTAGGACTAAAAACTGTTCAATCTTTCGCTTATGTTTATATACTTCACTTAAATTTCTAAGCATGCAACTATTTAATAAGTAATGAAGATTTAAGGTTAAATATTGTGTGTGAAATTGTCAAGTGACCCAAAGTTCAGCAAGAGTGGTTCGGAAGGTCTATGAAAAAGTTCCAAATTTCGCCTGGCGAATTGTCAATATTTGAAATTGATTGAATGAGCATGAGTTATGTTAAAGTTATACGAGAGATTCCCGCTGGCCACGCCCTTGCTTCCCCTCTATTGCTACGCACTCCTACGCCCCCAGCTGAAACCCCCCAAAAAGTTAAGTCTAGTATTATACGAGTAGTTATAATTAAGCTAACAACACTTCCATTTGCGGTTCCCGCCGCATCTCTTCATCATCTCTTCGTTTGGGGAAACATCGAACTATATACTCCAGGAACATGTTAACATCTTCACCGCAAATTTTTTGTTTTGAATTCAAACCGAAAAATGAATTATTTATGAGAAGTTGAGCAACGTGAAAGCGCTGTTTCAAACGAAATGGATCCCGAGGAAATTTCCGGAGAGACAAATGATGAGAAACCAACGCATAAAATGCCATCCAGTTTACTCCACCAGAACCAGAGATACTCCAATTCAGGTAGAAACTGTTTTCTTTAAAAAAAAACCCAGAAAACCCAAATAAAAACATGGTCACCTCAGCAATACTCTCAGTTGATGGGAAATGTTTTCCAATGTGATCGTTCTTCATTGAGAATTTGTTCGACCGAGTGCTTTCCCTACCCGCTAAGTGGTTTAATGCAAGTATCAGCACAAACTGTTCCGAGTTATGTATGTCGTCCCACAATCGCCACGACAGTCGTACTACGTAAATGAGTCGAGGCCACTGGTACCCGCCGACCGTCAAGCGTTGTTCTGGACAGAGTATACAGAGTAAAGAAACTTAAACGTCAAACTGCAAAGCAGCGAAATAAAGCAGACGGACGTTGTACACGAATCCACTGAAAATCATGTTGAATCCACTAAGAATCGTGGTGAATCCACTCAAAATCGTGGTGAATCCACTAAGAATTGTGGTGAATCCACTCAAAATCGTGGTGAATCCACTCAAAATCGCGGTGAATCCACTCAGAATCGTGGTGAATCCACTCAGAATCGTGGTGTGTCCGCTACAGACTCTGGCAGCGAAAAAGAGTTTCTTTTCTCTGTATTCTCTGATTCAGACACCTCAACAAAAAATTAAATGCGGCACGCTCTCGTGCAACCACCCTCACTATCTCTCTCTCCCGTTCTCACATCCTATCTCTCTCCCCCTCTCTCTCTCCCTCTCTCTCACCCCCTCTCTCCCCCTATCTCTTTCTCACACTCCCCTCCCTCTGCCTGTATTTCTCCACCAACTACAGTGCGAAGCGTGTCGGTGATTGCCCTCCTCACTTCTTTCCGCCACACTCTTGTTAAAATTATTCACCTACACATTCACCTGCACATATTTCTAGTACTCCCGTACAATCTCCAGATTGAGATGTTTGTGTTGTTTTCAAAATTTTGGTTTCCGTGTGTGTGTGTGTGTGTTGTTTGCTTTTCTCAATGCTCTCGTCTGTTCGTGATTTACTTTAAGTTCTCATTCACTGTTGTTGTGGTTGTTGTTGTTGTTGTGTCTGTTTGTTTGTGTTTCTGTTTTGTGTTCTCCTCGAATCGTTTTTGTTAGTTTCTCTTCTTGGGAAGAGTACAATTGTTGCTACCAATGCAATTCTCTACGGCTGCTTTGTTCTGCAGTATTTGAAAATCCGATTGGTTTGATTTCAGAATTTCACTGATTTCATTGATTTGCTTCCCTTTTTTGTTTCGTTTGTATTTCATATCCTTCGGATTTTCGTATTTTCATTTTGTATAAGATTCATAATTTGCCAGACATCTTCCACCTTACATGCTAAAATACACAATACACATTTCAATAGCATTATTGAATTTAAGAATACTTTTTGCTCGATGCTTCTCCTGGCTGCGGAGGCGGCAAAATGTTTACTTAAACTTAAGGATGCTATGCTTGAATGGAGTGATCGAGGAAGAGAATGTCAATTGCCTTTCCATCGTCAGCTCCGTTTTCAAACTTCTCCACTTTATCTTCTTTTTCATCGTCATTTAAAAGGTTCTTCTTCTTGTTCTGCACTTTAGTTAATTTATATTTAATTTTAACTTATGAGAGAGTTGCGCCATAATTTATATTCTTTATAATTTACAATCTTTGTTTTTCTTTTTGTTTTTGTTTTTGTTTTCTTTTTGTTTTTCGTTTTGTTTTCTTTTTGTTTTTCGTTTTGTTTTCTTTTTGTTTTTCGTTTTGTTTTCTTTTTGTTTTTCGTTTTGTTTTTGTTTTTATTTTCTTTTCTTTTTGTTTTTGTTTTTGTGTTGTATTTTGTGTTTCGTTTTATGCTATTTTCATTTTGTTTTGTTTTCTTTTTGTTTCGTTTTCTTTTCTTTTTGTTTTATTTTTGTGTTTCGTTTCGTTTCGTTTTATTTTATTTTCTTTTTGTTTTGTTTTGTTGTTGTGTTGCATTTTATTTACTTTTGCAAGCAAAATTATAAAATAGGGAAATGTACGCGCTTGTTCTGGTTTAGTTTGTTTTGTATTATGGGTTTTTGCGTTCATTCCGTTCCAATTTTCCACGTACTCCTTGCAATTCTGCAATTTTCTGTTCTCTTTTAGCTCATTAAAAACTATCACACTGGACCCATTTATTTTCTTACCCTGCGCTAATTTTCTGACCTTAATTTATGTGGTTGTCTCAATTAAATTAATTTATTTGTTTTTATTCATTTTCCCCCCCTATAATAACATAATATTTATATATGGATTTACCAGTTCGAATACTCGAATAGCGATCTCCGACAGTTTGAAGCGTTCCCTACTGTTCGTTTCGTGGGCAGGGAAGTGTCATTTAGTCTGTCATATGATAACCGTGGAATTCTTCAGTTTGTGTTTCTTGATGTCATTGTGTCAAAGCCCTCGGTTCAGTACACATAAATGATCCATTCAGAAGATCCACACAAAGATACCATCTATACTCCTACTTAAGCAGTTTCCACATTGTCAGATCATGATTGAAAATTGTTGACGATTTGGGAGAGAGGAGAGAATTTCGTCTTTTCAGCACAAAAAATTACTATGAAGACTTGAATGCAGAAAACGAGGAATAACGAAGAAAAACATAGACATAGACATAGGTTCGAAATGGCACGAGGGGAATACTTTTGGCGAAGATTCTTCGAATTAGTTCATGTGAGAATTCTCCCGTATGCATCATGATTAGTTCTGATTTAAGTTCGCTACATTTGTGCGTCCCTTTTGGTACATTATTCGTGTCTATTCTTTGACAACTGAAGAACACCCCTGTATATTATGACCTAAGAAACCTTTTGTGGTGATAATGGTGGTAGGTTGCGACGGGGATTCTTATAGGAATCCCTAGTAATACTAGATCGTGCATTAGAAGCATACTCTGTTTCAATGTCGGAATCTCTTCCCATTCCCCTGCTGGTGCATTCATTTATTTGTTCTCAGTTGTACCACTCCCGCTTCTATGAACGGAATGACCGCAATTCGTGGAGTTGTTCGTTGTTTACCCAATGATACTTTCCAAGTGATTCTTCCTTTTCTTTTTTTTTTGGGAGGGAAGGGGGTTATCTATATTTATATATATTATAAATTGCATAAACATTTGTTTTGTTTTTGTTTTGTTATGATTACTGCAGCATGTATAGAAAATATAAATGTGATATCTATTTAAAAATGTTACTCTCTTCATGTATTTTGACGATATGTACAAATTTAGTCCTTGAAATACTTCAGCGTGTCTGCGTGTGTGTGTGAAGCTTTGTGCTTCATGTGTGTGGGTGTGTGTGAACGAAGCAAAGAATGGAAGGAATAATCAGCGGGTAACATAAACAAAAACATATTATATTGAAAAAAAAAAACAATTATATTAAAAATCTAATTATAAAAAATATATAAAAAAGTATATAAAAAAATATATAAAAAAGTATATAAAAAATATATATGTATTTTTATATGGGTTCCTTTACTCGTATATATACTCGTATATTAAAAACTGTTTCCGACGTTTGGAGCTTCTTCGAGTTTAAATATAGTTGCATTTGTCAACCAAACAGATGTGCGGATAGAGTATGTCAGAAATATGGCGAGAATAATTTTTCCAACTGAGCATCTTCCAACGAAGCACTCAAGTGTTGCTCCTGTTGGTATCAAGTTGCAAATGGTGCGCACAAAAGCTTTAAAACGTGATGAATCTTTTCAGGTCTTCAACGCTTCTTGGCCGTGCGAAGTAGTCTCCACAAGTCTCTAACGTATGGTTCCAGAAATTAGAGTCTTGCTTCCTTCGTTGCCATAACTTGTAGTTGCGTAATTGCGAACCCTGGGTACTCACGGGTGTAGGCTGGGGATTGCCTCTAACGACTTCTGCAGGAGTTGCTTGGAAGAATCCATTGTACATGCACGTGTCCAGTGATGTCCAGAAGGAGGCCCACTTTTCTGTGCGACCACTTTCGGAACTCTTTGGGAGATATTGCAAATAAAAAGATTAGCTCCATCAACTGTCTCACTAAGAGCCACAAATAGCGGGACCTTTGAAAGAAAAGGGGCCTATTGTCTCATGCGGTATTACAAGGAGTCAATGATGGACTAAGTGCGCCGCTTTACCTACCCATCTACTTCGTTGCCATAATTGCTTTTGTCTCACATACTCTTAGTCCCTACATATTGTTGAATTATCAATCTCTCGCTCAGTGGTCCTGAAGACAATAGAGTGTCATTTTGTTCCTATGCAGTCCCTATGAGTAATTTGTTCTAGGTAACAAAAGCAGTCACGACATACAAATCTTTCTTCGACGTTTCTAAGCGTATCGAAATGGCATTTCTTAGTCTTCGACGTTTCTAAGCGTATCGAAATGGCATTTCTTAGTCTTCCACTGTTTATCCGAGTCACTGAAATTAAAGACTCGTCTCTGTCGATATCATAATTTCAGTGACTGTGATATCTCTAATATAAAATACCTTCGTCTCACATAGTCCCGAGATGCTACTGAGAAGGCCTCCGACGAATCAATCAGAAAATCGCTGAGGAACTGCTACTCAAGTAACTCGAAGCAACTTATAGTCTTCGAATTAATTCATTCAGTGAAACTGGGGAGACTATCAATTTGTAACTAAGCCAATACGGCTATAATCCACCCCGACTTTCAGGCAATGGGGTCATCTTTCTCGGCTGGATTATGTCAGAGATGGAAGCTACTCGTTTTTCTTCTCCTCTAATCCCTTAAAAGTTCCTCAACTCTTTGAATTTTCTTTAGCGCCTGTACAGACTGCCAGAGCGTCTCACAGTCTCCAAGTCATAAATCATCTGATTGAGTGTCACATACTGTAAAACTAATTTCCAAATTATTTCACGGAATTCAAGGACATAAACAAAGTGTAAAGTGAAATCGTTTAGAAACCCGGCCCTTCGGTCATAGCTCTGTAGGTCGAAGTCTCACGGTCAACACAGACTATATGCGACTCCTATTCTTAGCCTGCGGAAACAAATAAAAAACAACTATTGAAAAGGAGGGATGGCAGAGGGGCATGAATGCTAAATGCAAAACCACCTTCAACCTATTCACGGGGTTGGAGCAGGCGTCTACTGCCCCCAACAGCGGTTCAGTCTACCAAACTACTGCAGTATCTTTCAAGTGGAAGTGTCTGCAGCATGGAAAAGCCGCAGAGCTTGCATGCAAAGCAGAAACCACGAACTCCACAATAAACTTGTACATAGACAGCCAAGCTGCGATCAAAGCTATATCTACATGCTGTGCAGCTTCCAGAAATGTTCTGCAATGCAAGGCAGCAATAGATAGACTGGCCACCAACCGGCAGCTACATATCTACTGGCTGCCAGGGCATAAGAATATAGAAGGAAATGAGAGTGCGGATGCCATTGCAAAAAGCGGAATCTTACTACCAAACGAACAAGTAAGTGCCGTACCGATGCCTCCAAGAATGATCAACAGCCGTATTGAAGATGACACGGTGAGAAAGGTGAAAGAACGGTGGAGTATTGCCTCATGTAAGATCGCAAAGCTCATGTGCAAACCGTACGGCACTCAAACCAAATCGATACTGGCACTTCCGAGGAATGATTGGAGAACGGTAGTAGGAGTACTCACAGGTCACTGTCTAATGGCGGTACACGCTAAAAGGATGGCACTCACAAACAACAATGAATGCAGGAAATGTGGGGAACAAGGCACAAGAGAATCTCTGGAGCATCTAATATGCCTATGCCCCGCAATATCTAAAGCGCGCTTATCACATCCGGGAGCTCCATGGTTTGAAGGACTAGAAGAGGTCGCACAACTAGGTATAGTTTCTCTCTTAAGATTTGCTAAGAGCATCTCCCAGTTCAACGATTCATACTATAGCTCTTAAATGGATATCCAGCTGGCACCGCAAAGGACCTTGTAGGTCTATGTGTGGCCTTAACGCCCGGCCAGTCTAACCTAACCTAACATAGAAACCCGGCTGGAACTCATATTTAGCTAGGACAATGCATCATAATTATCAACTTTGTACATCAGGACAATGAGAACTGGCAATTAGTTCTCATTGTTCTGATGTACAAAGTGAGTTTGCATGCAAAGGAAAGAAACGAAAGAAAGACACATTTGCGGACCATAAGCAGGTCATGAACCTGAACCAGTCTGCTGGGAGCAAACTTGTTCTGCAGAGAGCCCCTCTGATGACTCACCATCGAGAATTATTACGCCTATGAACCAGAGAGTACAGAGAAAAGAAGGTTAAACGTCAAACGGCAAAGCAGCGAAATAAAGCAGACGGACGTTGCACATGAATCCACTAAAAATCGTGGTGAATGCACTCAAAGGCGTGGTGAATCCACTCTAAATCGTGGTGAATCCACTTACAAACGTGGTGAATGCACTCAAAATCGTGGTGAATCTACTCAAAATCGGGGTGTGTCCGCTACGGACGCTGGCAGCGAAAAAGACTTTACGTTCTCTGTATTCTCTGACATGAATTCACTCAAAATCGTGGTGACTCCACTCAGAATCGTGGTGAATCCACTCAAAGGCGTGGTGAACGCACTCAAAATCGTGGTGAATCTACTCAAAATCGTGGTGACTCCACTCAGAATCGTGGTGAATCCACTCAAAGGCGTGGTGAATCCACTCAACATCATGGTGAATCCACTCAAAATCGTGATGAATCCACTTTGAATCGTGGTGAATGCACTCAAAATCGTGGTGAATCTACTCAAAATCGTGATGAATCCACTCAGAATCGTGGTGAATCCACTCTAAATCGTGGTGAATCTACTCAAAATAGTGGTGTGTCCGCTACGGATGCTGGCTGCGAAAAAGACTTTCCTTTCTCTGTGTACTCTGATGTCGGGCAGAGCCTGATATGGATGGTTGGGTACTGGGTATCAAGAGCGGCGAAATGCAGCGAAATACCATTGTAAAGAAGCGGTGAAAACCATTTGAGTGTGCAGCTAATCAGCAATTTCCTGGGTCTTGTCTGAGGGTGCCAGAGCGAACCCCAGTACCAAACACTCAAGTAATTATCATAAAAATATGTGTAAGAAAATTGTTTGATCTTTTTACTTGTCTGTTGTGTATGATTGTGTGTGTGTGTGTGTGTGTGTGTGTGTGTGTGTGTGTGTGTGTGTGTGTTGGCAATAAAACAAAATTGTATTCACTTGGCTGTTATTTTATTAAAATAATGGAAACATCATAAAATCGTAAATCGTGTCAAATCATAATCAAAGCTAAACGATAAAATCAAATGTAAAATTATTCAAAATACGAATAACGCAAGCGTTAAGAACCTAAAAATTGGAAAGAATAATTTTTTAATATTAAAACGTTTGTTTCGCTCGTACAACTAAAACAAAAATCAAAGATAACGATCAAATTAAAACAGAAAAAACACAAAAGGAGTTCTTGTGCTCTTTTGGAGGGGGAGGGGGAGGGAGGGTTGTCTTTTTTCTTTTCTCTTGTTTCTTGGCACACTTTCGCTTCCTTGCTGAATGTTGATGCACTTGTCACTGGTGCTGCTGTGGTTGTAGTTGTGGGTTGGTTTCTTTCCCCCCCCACCTACAAAACGCGGTAAGGACGTCTTACTGCGTTGGTTCGTTCGTGTGTGTGTGTGTGTGTGTGTGTTTTTTTTTTTTTTGTTGAGATGAAAAATCTTCCTGTGTGTGTGTGTGTTTTCTTTTTGTTTGTTTTTTTTTGTTGAGATAAAAAAATCTTCTTGTGTGTGTGGTTTTTTTTTTTTTGGTGAGATGAAAAATTTTCGTGTGTGTGTGTGTGTTTTTGGTTTTTTTTTTTGTTGAGATGAAAAATCTTCCTGTGTGTGTGTGTCTCTCTCTCTGTGTGTGTGTGTGTGTGTGTCTCTGTGTGTGTGCGTGTGTGTGTGTGTGTGTGTGTGTGTGTGTGCGTGCAAGAAATCAATGAGAATACAGTAGAGGAAGGAAGTGAGAACGAAAACGCTCGCATTCATTCTGTTTCGGTGTTTCTTTCTTTGTTTTGTGTTTTGTTTTGTGTTTTGTTTTGTTTTGTTTTGTTTTGTTTTGTTTTGCTTTGTTTAATCGTATTAAGGACTATGTTTATATAATTAATGGAAATAAACGTGTGTATGCGAAAAGAGTCAAAGTAAGTCGGAAAGCGGAAATGGGGAAACAGATTTGCTTGCTGTTCTTTTTGTTATTCTTCGTGTTTTCCTCTTATTCTATCTCTCTCTCTCTCTCTCTTCTATGTTAAATTTTAGCTACTCAGAGTTGGCCGTGATGCCGTATAATTCGCTTGGTTTTCGTTTTTAAGTTACAATTAGCTTTAAAAATATATGCAAATGCGTTAATTTGTTGAATGTAATTTTCATATAATTCAGGAGAGAATTGTTGAGTTTGTTCTTTTTTTCTTCAGTTATTCAATTAATCATTTAATCAATTATTCATTTATGCTTTTTAAATATAATACAATTGCGTTTCGTTGAAAACGTGAGAAGCAAATGACAGCTCTTGATTTCCTCCAGTTTCCTCCTGGCTTTCGAATGAGCTCTTCTTTTCTTTAAATTACAAATTAATTAATTAGTTTTGTTTTTCTTGTTTGTTTTCTTTGTTTTTTTTTTTTTGTTATTTAACAAATTTAAATAATACTCTACTACAATAAAATTAATAAAAAGTGAATATATTTACAAATACAAATTTTATTCATGTAAATTTTTAGCATTATACCGCAACAATTGCAACAATAAACTTAAATAATTATTATTATTTTTATGTATGTGTGTATGTGTGTGTGTGTGTTTGTTGTGTATGCAAAGATTTAAGTTTATTATCGCAATTAGTTTTAATTTTAATTGCAAATTACTTTTTTTTTTTGTTTTTATTATTGTTGTTGTTGTTGTTGTTGCTTGATTTCTTATGCCTTCTTCGTTAAGTTTGGTTTTGTTTTTTAGTATAGTAAATATTTTTATTAGCATAATTTATCAAGTATTTATTTTTATATAATATTATTCTTTTACAACGACTTTACATTATTAATTATTTATTTTGTTTTTTGTTTTTTGTATTTTGTTTTTTGTTTTTTGTTTTTTGCTTTTTGCTTTTTGTTTGTGTTTCCTCTCTACGTTGTTTTTCAACACTTTTAACTAGGTAAATCTTTATTTAAGTAATTTAATTTTGGTTTGGTTTCTTTTAGTTTTGCTTTTAACTGTGGAATAATTTCATTTGTGAATTTGAATATTTCTGTCGCTTTGACAATCATTTTTTAACACTACTCAATTTAGAATTTAACTTTTGTTGCTTCAACACTACTTCGAAGACTTTGCTTAAAATTTACATTTGCATGTTTGCTTCCAGTCTGCCTCTTAACAATGTTCAACCAGAAAGCAAATGGAAAAGAAATGCTGCAAAAGAGCACCACGTCCCCCTTCTGTCAAGCGGCACGACTGTGTTGCGCCAGGATACAACACAGCGTTGACAGTGCCATGACAGCGCCTTATGGAAATTGAGGATCTGCCCATGAAAAATGAGGATCAACCAACCGATTACATCACAGGCTTTCGTTTTCGCTCATTTACGCTTTGGCCAAGGGAGACAGTGGCAGCTTAGTTGGTGCAGGCATTGAGTCTTCTTGAGTTGTTGCTCTCAAGAACTGCACCCCCCCACATCATAAGCTTTAAATTGTTCCCAAATAGTCTCGATTTCGCTCATTTACGCTTTGGCCAAGGGAGACAGTGGCAGCTTAGTTGGTGCAGGCATTGAGTCTTCTTGAGTTGTTGCTCTCAAGAACTGCACCCCCCCCCCCCCCCCCCAATATGGTATGTACACAGTGTAGACGCTTAGTTGAGGGACACAGCACTCAAACATACAGACTCAGGGGTACAGCATTACCAGCCAATGGCTGCGGCACTGGCTCTGAAGCAGCGCCTCTTTAGACGGTTTAAGGTGGGTTTAAGCAGATCCTTACACTAGCCTCTCAACTAAGCCATCAGTGTAGAAGCAGAGGAGACAGTTGACCGCGAACGGCTGCTATACTGCTCGTAACTAGCGTCAGACTTTTGCACAGCGGACTCTTCGTTTAGAAGTAGATTGTCATCTATTAGAAACACAAACATTACTGCAGTAAAGAGGAGACAAAGCTCCACTTTGAAATTGTAAGCATTATAAGAAAGTGGACGTTTGATTTATTAACAGTCCGTGATAGTCCGCAGCTCAGTGTGTAGTACTGCCTACAGACGCCTCGCCTCTTCTCTTTTGACGTCATCAGCATTGCTGTGAAATTCGTAGGAGAAGTCAGCGTATGCGGACTATGTGACAGGACTGGGTGGATAGTGGATTAAACTCAATGGAAGCGGGAGTGTGAGGAGGAACAACTGAAGCTGCGTCGATCGTACATGGTAGGGTCCTTTGGTTTAGGGTGGCATCACTTTATCAGGATATATGTAGAGCTGTGTGTTGAGCTCTTCAGCGATTTCTTCACATTTGTTTCGTGGTGAATCGACTAAAACTGCATCCAGAATTGTTAAAGAAGCATTCTCACACAGTTTCCTCGTAGCATACAAGTACGACGATCTCTCTTCATGCGTTTACATATTATAATTAATAAATGGATAAAATTTGCTTTTATTGTTTTAAACTTTACCAACTAACAAGCGAATATTTGAAAAATTGGACAAGTAATAAAAGAGCATTGTACAATTTACAATTGTGTTGTTGTTGTTGTTGTTGTTGTATGGAAACTTGTATTTACAAAGTACACATTTAGCAAAACGTAAAACGTAGTAAGATAACACAGACGGGGCACATGAAGTGGAGAGGGACGCAACCGAAGTTGGAGACAACACGTTGGAAACAACACGATGGAGACGCAAAATCAACATTGGACAGGAAAAACATGTTCATAGATTCATAAACTAAACACGGAACAAAGTATAATTGTACATGATAGTAAAAGTAGACACGTTGCTTTTGTTCTGTGAAAGTGTGAAACAAACTTAAAATGCTCGTGTTGTTAATGTAAATGCCACCAGTGTGGTTGTTGTGGTTGTTGTGGTTGTTGTGGTTGTTGTGGTTGTTGCTGCTACCGCTGCTGCTGCGTGGCTGTTGTTGTGGCTGCAGTCGGCGTGTCGTCGTCCAGCCTACAGGCTGCCGGTAGCATCGGTTGTTATTTCAGTTGTTCAGTTGTTCAGTTGTAGTTGTTGAAACCCAAAGTTGCTGGAAATCTATTTATTATTTGTGTGTGTGTGTATGTGTGTGTGTGTGAGCGTTTGTTTCCAAACAAATTGTTTTTGCTTTTTATTTTGCTTTGCTTTTGTTATTATTAAAATGTTTTGTTTTTCTTTCAATTGTAGTTTTTGTTGTTTTAATTTGTAGAAGTAAAAATATGCATTTGTTTTTTCCTTGCTTTTTTGTTTTTCTCATTTTAATATTATTATTATTTGTTTAAAATGTAATTGCCCAACAATTGTTGTTGTTTTGTTTTAATAAATTTTTGATTTGTTTTTTTTTTGTAAATTATTTTTTTTTTGCTTTAGAATTTTTATTTGCATAAAGAGTTGCTGCACAAAACTTTCTGGTTTTCTTAGTAATTGTCTGCCATTGAAATTGTCATGGCCTGTGGAACCTGCAAGGAGACAAGAAAACAGTTGGATTGAGAACAATTCGAATGCAATGCGAATGAAATTATATAACTATGAAATATATAGTGAGGCACCGCAGAGTCGGACGCTATTGCGCCACAGCTTCCACTACTATCTTGAAAGTAAATGTTTTGTTTATGGAGAAAGATGTACAAAATGATTATAATACAAACAAAAAAATTTTAAAATCAAAATAAAATGTCAATTTAAATTAATATAAAAATAAAAACTTAATATAAAAGCATTTCAAAATATATAAAAATTTAAAAAAAAATAAATAACAAAAAAATTATAATTAAAGAAAAATAATTGATAAAGAAATAAAAACATATAAAAAACTATAAAAAAATCTAGAAATAAAAACATTTAAAAATGAAAAAAAAATTTATAAAGAAAAAAGCTCAATATAAAAGAATTAAAAAAAATATAAAAAAAAAATTTCAAAAAAAATTATTATAGAAATAAAAACTTAATATAAAAATAATTAAAAATATATAAAAAATAAAAAAAAAAAATTAATAAAAAAATAAAAGTTAAAAAAATTAATAGAGAAATAAAAACTTAATATAAAATCTATAAAAAATATATAAAAAATTTTAAAAATAAATAATAAAGAAATAAAAACTTAATATAAAAATATTTAAAAATACATAAAAAATTTAACAAAATAAAAAAAAGAAATAAAAACTTAAAATAAAATTATTTAAAAATATAAAAAAAAGGAAAAAAAGAATTTTAAAAAAAATTGAGAAATAAATAATTAATAAAGAAATAAAAACACTTAAAAATATATATAAATGTTAAAAAAGTAATACATAAATAAAAATTAAGAAAAAATAATTAATAAAGAAATAAAATCTGAATATAAAAGCATTTAAAAATAAAAAAAAATTAATAAATAAAAAAAATAAAATATAAAATAATTTAGAAAAATATAAAAAAATTACAAAAAATTAATATAGAAAGAAAAACTGAATATAAAAATAATTAAAAATATATAAAAAATAAAAAAAATAATTAATAAAAAAATTAATAGAGAATTAAAAACTTAATATAAAAATATTTAAAAATACATAAAAAATTTAACAAAATAAAAAATAAAGAAATAAACACTTAAAATAAAATTATTTAAAAATATAAAAAAATGGAAAAAAAGAATTTATTAAAAAAAAAAATTGAGAAAAAAATAATTAATAAATAAATAAAAAGTTAATATAAAAACAATTGAAAATATATATAAATTTAAAAAAAATAATACATAAATAAAAATCAAGAAAAAAAAATTAATAAAGAAATAAAATCTAAATATAAAAGCATTTAAAACTTTAAAAAAATGAATAAGAAAAAAAATATAAAATAGTTTAGAAAAATATAAAAAAATTACAAAAAAAATTAATATAGAAAGAAAAACTGAATATAAAAATAATTAAAAATATATAAATAATTAAAAACAAAAAATAATGAATAAAACAAAAAAAAAAATTAATAGAGAAAGAAAAACTGAATATAAAAATAAATAAAAATATATAAATAATTAAAAACAAAAAATTATTAATAAAACAAAAAAAAAATTTAAAAAAATTAATAGAGAAAGAAAAACTGAATATAAAAATAATTAAAAATATATAAATAATTAAAAACAAAAAATTAAGAAAACAAAAAAAAAGAAAAAAAATTAATAGAGAAAGAAAACTGAATATAAAAATAATTAAAAATATATAAAAAATTAAAAAAAAAAATTAATAGAGAAATAAAAACTTAATATAAAAACAATAAAAAATATATAAAAAAAAAAAAAATAATTTATCTAGAAATAAAAACTTAATATGTATAAAAATTCAAAAAAATAATTAATAAAAAAATAAAAATTGAGAAAAATATTATTAATGAACAAATAAAAACTTAATATAAAAACATATAAAAAATTAAAAAAAAATAGTTAATCTAGAAATAAAACCTGAACATTTAAAAATATATAAAAATTAAAAAAAAAAATTTTACAAAAATTAAAATTAAGAAAAACAATGAATAAAGATATAAAAACGTTTAAAAATATATAAAATAATAAAAAAAATTTTAATATAGTTAATAAAGGAATAAAAACTGAACATAAAAGCATTTAAATATATATAAAAAAAAAAAAAAAATTAATACAAAATGAAAATAAAAAAATGAATAAATAAATAAAAACTGAAGAAAAAACATCTAAAAATATATAAAAATTTTAAAAAAATTAATACCAAATAAAAATTAAGAAAAAAAATTTTGAAAGAAATAGAAACTTTATAAAAACATTTAAAAATATATAAATAATTTAAAAAAAATAAATTATTAATCAAAACATAAAATTTGAGAAACAAATTAATAAAGAAATAAACACTTAATATAAAAACATTTAAAAATATATAAAATATTTACAAACAATTAAGAAAAAAACAAAAATAAGAAAACAAAATTAATTAGAAAATAAAAACATTTAAAAATATATAAAAAATTAAAAAATATATAAAAAATTCAAAAAAGTAGTTAAAAAAAAATATGAATTCAAAAAAATATTTAATAAAGAAATAAAAACATAATATAAAAACGCTTAAAAATATATAAAAAATTGAAAAAAATTAATAAAAAAATTTAAAAAAAATTAAAAAAAGAATAAAAAATTAAAATTAAAAAAGAAATAATTAATAAAAAAAGAAAAACTTAATATAAAAATATTTAAATATATACAAAAAATTAAAAAAGCACTATTTAATAAAAGTATACAAAATGAATAAAAAAAATTATAAAAAATAGAAATTGAATAAAAATATATATAAATAAAATTAAATTTGAAATATAAATTCGCAAGAAAACAAAATTAGGCATTTTGAGTATTGGCTGAAAGGACCACAATTTGCAACACAGCCTTCCCATGTTTCCCTTCCATCGTTCTTTTAACCCAACTTGAATACTTGTACTTCGTGTACATTCACGCTCTGTTGCCTACATGGGGCTGACATACACGACGCTTCCTAGAGTCACAACTCATTGTGTGCGTTTGCAGGGGAGTAACAAACCCGGCTTCATACGCTTCGCCCTAGGTTAAGAGTATAAAAAAACAGGGAATTGCTGCGAATGCATTCATTTCATGGGTACATTCACATCGCTGCATTCATTTCTTTCGCGGTTGCAGATCCGTTCCAGTGGAAGATTCCGTGAAAAGTGAGCGAGAAGCGAACGGCGCTGTGCCAACAATGGGTATCGGAGGGGCGAACTGCCAAGCATTTACATCGACTCTGCTCACCTTCTTCCGCTTCCACAACCAACAAATGTGAAAAATGCGCTCGCACCCAGTTCAACTAAATTATAGTCTACTTTTAGGGTGTTCCAGTGTCCAGTGGATTAGTATGCCAATTGAACAAACTATTTAGGCTGTTCCAGTGTCCAGTGAATTAGAATGACAATTGGACACACTATTTAGGGTGTTCCAGTGTCCAGTGGATGCAAATTGGACACAGTAAACATATACAAGATTGCCAACTTAACAGTTACTCGTATCTTGCAGTAAAAACATGCAGTATGCTAGGTACTCGGAGTAGAGCAGTGTCCGAAATTCGTATGTCCTCAAAGGTTGGGAAGCTTTTCAAGTTTTGCTTTCGTACCAGCTGCATAACTGCGAAAGCTTGAATGCTACAAAACCAGGCTCCATTGAACTAAGTTTGGTTGCATTGTCATTTCCCGGGCACTGTTGTAGAGTTAGAGTACGAAAAAAGAATACTTTGAATGAGCAAAACTCAGTGGCATGGTTTTTCCTGTTCCAGGGCGTAGCTTGCTTGGAATTAACTCGTGACTGACCGTCATTTGTCCATAATTTGCAAGCATCATCAGAGAAATTTTACGAGTGTTCGCTCGCAAATCGATCACAGTGGTCCAACTGAGCACTGGCCATGCCCATCAACTGCAAGTGTGCCCATTCGTACACAACGAATTCTTCATAGTCCGCCGGCACACAACCGAGAGTAGAAATATACACAATCGTACGGAAACCACAGCATCCTGGCAGTGAGGCAGTCAGGAAGCCGTGGCGCATGCTGCATGCTGCATGCACTCAATGACCACTCAACCGGCAAATTGCACAGTTCCCGTCCACACAGTTCACAGTTGTGTGGGGCAGCAGAAAATTGTTCAATTTTCAGCGTAATTTAATATGCCCAGCAACATAAAACATGAAAAATAAAGGATACGCTCCGACCAGACCAGCTGCGCTGTGGAGATTTGATTTGTTTTTTTGGCGAAGTATTTTCCTGCTGTAAACTGACCGTAAAAAAGCCGTAGGCGCGGCATTAGCTTCAAATCAAAATGTAATCAAATAAATTCGAAATAAAAATACTGCCTGCTTAGGAGGAGGGCAGTAATGCTTCCGTCGTTTACAGTCAGCCAGGCGTGGCGATGCGAGGCGAGGCGTGGTGGCACCAACTTCTGTCAATTTGCGAATTCGATTGAGCTGCTACGCTCTTCGCAGTTTTATTCGTTTTGGTTGTTTGTTTCCCCGCATTCCTGCACGCCCCACAACGCTGCAGTTGGTTGGTTTACTTTCATGTGAATGTGCTTTTCAAGTTTGTCGGGGCCTGTTATCCTGGCAAACTTGTCACTTGCACTTTTCAAGTTTTGTTCATTTTCCGTTTGTTTTTTCCTGGCGTGAACTTTGTACCGCGGTCCATTTTTTGATGGGGGACTTTACACAACTTCAGCGCTCACATTTGACACTGCGCAATAAAAAGGAGCTCGATAAACACGACGAATGGGTGCACTCCAGTCGATTTGAATGCACACATTCACATCCGACACTTAATACTCGTTTAACACTTCAATTTACGAGCACTGTTCAATAAATTCTCGAGTACGTGAGCCCAGTCACGCTGCCCGTGACCCAACACACCACATGCCACAAACTCAGACGGCCATTTGGGAGCTGATGGGAAATCAATACCGTTGTACAAACGCTCCAGCATCAGTTAAATTCGAGTAGCTGTGAGTGGTAAAGCACGAAGGCGTTGAGCAGCTCCTTGATAATGAAACTCGTGCGTGCAATATTTGCTGAATTGAGGTGCTTGCGATATGCGGGTATATGAAGACGTTTTATAGATGAGCCAGTAAATCGTCAGAATCGACGGTCATAGCGACCAGAAGAAGAGCACCAAACCTGCAGCTACAAGTATCAGCGACCAAAATATATGATTGCTTAAGTTGGTCTGCCATGCCTGTTGTTAGGGCATAAAATAGTTCTGGTTGATTATTGGAGATTGTCTGAAGGGAATATGACCACTAATAAACGTCTCACATATCTGTCGAGATCTTTCTTCTTTCTTTTCGTCATGATATTATTTGGGTTCTAGACACCCTCTATTTGAATATGGGAGTACGTATCGTACGTAGGCGGATTGGATGTTCCATTGCTGGAAGTAAAATTTGTGTTCAGCAACTGTTTTGGGTGCTGCAAGGGCGCTCATCGCCTGAGCTGTACCCATACTCGAATTAGGTGGTCAGCACGTGTGCCGGGCCCCAACCGTGGTATCACAATGGGCCATTTATTGTGCCTGAATGTGCTTTTTGCTGCCACTCCAACCTAACCTAACCTAACTGTTTTGGCTCTAGAGATATATCGCTTCAGAAGGGAAACTTGGTTAAGTTCACCTTGGAAGTTCACAGATAGCCACAGGCTGGAGAATGATAATACCCCCTGGCTACCAGTTCCAGCGAACCACTAAAGGAGTCTGTCAATGGTGACATCAATCAGACTGGGAAAACGGACTGTCAAAGAGTAACCAGCTACGTAGCTGGAGAAGTGACGGTGAAGCTACCTGTTCCAGCGAACCACTAAAGGAGTCTGTCAATGGTGACATCAATCAGACTGGGAAAACGGACTGTCAAAGAGTAACCAGCTACGTAGCTGGAGAAGTGACGGTGAAGCTACCTGTTCCAGCGAAGCACTAAAGGAGTCTGTTAATGGTGACATCAATCAGACTGGAAAACGGACTGTCCAAGAGGAACCAGCTACGTAGCTGAAGAAGTGACGGTGAAGCTACCTGTTCCAGCGAACCACTAAAGGAGTCTGTTAATGGTGACATCAATCAGACTGGAAAACGGACTGTCCAAGAGGAACCAGCTACGTAGCTGAAGAAGTGACGGTGAAGCTAAGTACATATACGAGTATGTATGAGTATATATACTTTGGGTGTCCATACCTGCTACGACCCCATCTTAGTTGTGCAGTAGTGCCCTGCAAGTTTCCACACCATTTCTTAGCAAATTCAAGTCTCATGGTGGGTGGTGAGGTCCTGGGCAGTGGCCGATCAATTAAGGAAAGATCAATTTCAATGAATGTGCTGCAGCTGAAGATTCCGCATACGAGTACATCCGTAGTGGGTTTGTTTGTTGACATGTCTTAATTACGGCCACACCCATTGCAAGCGTGCGGAGGGACGAGCAGCTAAAACTGTACAGGCAATTTTTTGCTTTATGCTCCACTTCAATGTTCCCTTTCATAATGCTTTGGTTTTTGTGCTCGTGGCAAGTGAATTGGGTTTTTTGTTGTTCTGTGGGGGTGTGGGTATATGGGTGTGTTCAATGTGTATCTGGGTGTATGGATGTGTGGGTGTGGGTGTGTGGAATGTGTGAATGTGTTCAGTGTGTGTTCGTAGGTCGGTGGCTGGATTTGCTGGTATGTGCTGTTTTGTGTGTCTCCCTCTAAGTCCTCAGTCGGAGTGTCCTGCATGCTTGTCGTCAGACTTTGCTCTTTTTCTTGCAGATATCAGCGTGTGTAGCATTGCCCTCAAGGAGCTGGCTCGTGTGCATGTGTGTGTGATTTTGCTGCTGTGTTTTCTGCAGCGCTGAGTGACACTTCAATGAAATTTTATACTTAAATTGTCGTTCATATGGGAATGTGTGTGTGTGCGTATATTTGTATGTAGCGTGCCAGTGACACGCCCAT
This sequence comes from Clusia tigrina, assembly GCA_920105625.2. Lineage (NCBI taxonomy): Eukaryota > Metazoa > Arthropoda > Insecta > Diptera > Clusiidae > Clusia > Clusia tigrina. The sequence goes on along the minus strand of OV050032.1, from coordinate 14,569,389 downwards.
TGTGGCTGACAGGACAATATATTGTGTGGTCACAGGTCAGGGTTGCCACTGACGCCTGCATACGCGTATTAATGGATGGGTGTGTGCGTGTGTGTGTGAGTGTGAGATAGTGAGGGAGAGTATTTCCAAATGATTTTTTAATTACGGCAATTGTCAGTGAAGAAATCTGCGAGACCTTGCTAGCAACTGATTAGGACCACAATTCCAGGGTGACCCATCCACGCCAAGTGTGCGTAATGAGCCTTGTGCATGCTGTGAAAGTGATGGAGAGTTTATGGCAACCAAGTTGGCTGAGTGCGTTATGTGAGCAAAGACATTTGGACCGTTCCAGTTCTGCTTTGTTGCTCTGTCGAAACCAACACAATAAGCCAGGAACATAGTTGGAGCCGGAGGCGCAATCAACCAGCCAGAACGACCGATGACTTGCTTGTGACTCGAACGCGTTTAATTAGAGTTCAGCACAGCGGGAGTCATGCTTTTGCAAAGCTCGAGGAACTGATTTCATATGTGAATATCTACAGGAACATGTGTCTACTTTGGTAGTTGAGTCTATGATGGTGCGCTTGACATGCGGCAGGCGGGCAGGTGGCCAGAAGGACCTAATTACATGCCTGCACTCGTACATACTCGAGTGCACAGTTGATGAAAGAGGCGGGTGGGGGAATGGCTCTCAACTCAACTCGACTCTACTCGACTCATTCGACGCTTTCGATTCATTATGCAAGTCAGTGGAGCTCTGCTCTCCATTGCAAATGCACGCGCTGTTAATATCGCCCCGTCAGCGCCGCCATCAATCAATTGCCGCGGGCTTGTGTGCGTACATCGGTCAAAGGCGGCACTTAATGAAAGCAGGCATCGGCGCAACAACGTGCAGTGGAGTGAATTGCTTGTGGCTTAATCACTTTTGGTCAGACGAAATTGCGTTTTTGGTCGTTCTTCCACCTTATCCGCTTTCGCCATTTCACCATTTCGCCCGATTTGATAGATTAACATCCCTCATTATTGCAGCAGTGAAACGCGCGTGCAGTTCCTCTTTGAATATTTGAATATTTTTTCACTGTTTTCACTTGCCTGGAAGAGCCGCAGGCAATGTTCTTTATTGCTCTGCTCGCATTTCGCCGTCTTTCTGAACCAAAAACACAAATTTCTGAGCGAAATGCCATATTTGATGTCTCAGGAGTGGGTGTGTAAAGGGTGTGTTGTTCGCCCAGCAACGCGAAAAGAGCAATTGCCGCGAACAAACCTTTTCAGCTTGATGAGCACAAAACAGCACCTCGTCTCAAAGGAGCACAAATACTCGTAAAACAAAACACAAACACCCCAAAAAGCCCACTTAAAACTTTCATTACGAATTGCCACAAATGTTTGGCCAATTTTTTTCCTCTCACATATATTTTAAAGTGGGCGGTGCACAGTGGGTCGCCTACTAACAGGGTCGCGCCATAAACGGGGTTGTTAGAGTTGCTCCGTAACAATGCCGTAGACCCTTAAAGTTTGCATCAATGGGAAAAGCTCCATATTGCAGATCGATTCTCAACCTAACCCCACCGACTACCATCGACATCATACTGGTGCGACATGCTTTGTTTGGGCATGGTTATATGAAATTAACGCGGCACTCTTTCATTATTGTAATTATATTGTAATTCATGCTTTTCAGTTGAGTCTTCCATTATCATGGGCAGGAGTCAGAGACACCTCAGAGCCTGGACAATGTGTGCCTTGGGAAGTTGTTCTGCACGGGTTGAAGATATCTCCTCCCGTTGAGCAAAGTTTTGGCAATCTGCTAAATTTGGAGCAGTGGAATACATTTCTGGAACCTTCAACTGGTTTGGTAAGGTTCCAACGCAGGCTAAACTCTGATTTCTTTCAGAAAGTCTGTAGTAAGAAACCAGGAGGCGACACGTTTGTGGTGTGAGTGGTAGGAAAAATGGATACAAAGTGACCCAGAGGTAAGTTTGAAGCGTTTGCTCAACAGTGAAGCTTAGAAAATGCATCGATAGCGACTGTCAAGCGAGTTTGGCATGGGATCTGCAGGAGAGCCAGGACCAACGATGCAGTCATAAAGAAGTTTCGCGAATACGCTCACATATGGCGTTCATCATATACTAACGCCAAGTAACCTTTGAAGGTCACATCAGCAAAACTGCACTCTGTGAGTATGTTTGCCTCTGTTGTTTCTTTACGACGTAGTCAGGCATTGAAAGTTGTCAAAAAGTGGTTGGGGAAGGTTGTTAAGGATGATGTCAGATAATAATATAATTCAAATTCTTAAGATAGAAGGCATACATAAAGAAAAGAAAAGCCCACTTCGTTTGTTTTTCTGGCTTTCCAACATATTTCTAAACACCGCAGCAGGCGTCCAACATGGTTGAGTTTTGTACCAAACTTTGATTCACCAATCCATATCTTTCCCTGTTTGGCGCCTGGATCAATACAGTGCCACCACTTACAAGCTACTTTTGTTGAAATTGCCCACAGTGCATCAGCAGAGCTGGTGCTAGAACCTGGCAAGGCAAGGCAAGAATCAAGCCGCATGTGGCATGTGGAGTTTTTGATTGCTTGGTGGCGGCGCAAAAGGTACGAGTATGTAAATTTTTTGGCGTCATTTCACTTCGCCAACACTTTTGCACATTTAAACCGAAACACACACACTAATGCGGGAGCAGCTGTGAGAGGATCTCCGCAGCTCGGTGGGTGTCACCTGAAAGCAATTCGTGTATAATTTGCCGCAATTCAGCGCGGAAAAAAAAACCAAACAAAAGTTCGGAGCGAGTTGGTGACGCGTTGAGCGCGCGCAATTTCGAAATTAAAAACGCAACACAAAAGTAGACAAAATGTTTGCCATTGAAACAAGAATACGGGTAAAAAGCGGACCTGAATGGCACAAAAGGGCTCTCGGAGTGGCAGTGGGAGTGACCGTGAGCGCTGCGCCGCAAATTGTGGTGACGTGAAACATTAAAAACGCTTTTAGCAATTTGCCCGCCGGTGGATGTGTTTTCTATCTCTTCCCTTTGTTTATCCTTTTTGCACCTATTTTGTAGATGACCGCATTTTTGTTTTGAATGGAGTTCTGCTTACCTAGTCAAATGTCGACTGCCCTCATGCACTGCCATTTCGGATGATTTGAACTCGTTTAATTCCTTGCGTATGGCGGCCTTATCCTTTGGCGTCAGTCTTGTCCATGGCTTGTCCGCACGCCGATCGTAGTCGTGGGCCTGTGTCACTTCGATATAATCGTTGAAGCGTATGATTTTCTTCTCTTTGAGCTCCTCGACTGTGGGCCGAAAACTAAGCTTACGCAGCAGATACGATTTCTTCTCTTCCTTTTGCTTCTTCTCTTCGGCGGGCGATTGTGCTGCAGAGCAAAAGACCATAAAAATATACATATAGAGAGAGAAAGAAAGAGAGAGAGGGAGAGAGGGAGACAGAGAGAGAGAAAGTGATAGGGAAAGGGAGAGATATCATTAATTACTGGAGTAAATGAGAGGGGAAATGTCTGCATCAGAGAACACAGAGAAAGGAAAGTCTTTTTCGCACCACGATTCTGAGTGGATTCACCACGATTTTCAGTGGATTCGTGTGCAACGTCCGTCTGCTTTACTTCGCTGCTTTGCCGTTTGACGTTTAAGTTTCTTTTCTCTGTGTTCTCTGGTCTGCACTGCTGGAACAATAGAATACAAGATTTCCTTTTAATTTGTGTTTGTTTGATTTTGAATCTCTCAAAAGGAATATAGGGAAAAATACCCGATGTGACGTCATCACAGCTCGAACACACCAAGGTCAAATCTTGTATTCAATCATTGTTACCTAAATTACTCTACACTGCTTCTACACGAGCAATGCTGGTATGCAATACGATCAACATGCTGCAATGTTGCACTGTTTCGCTTGCAACATGTTGACCTTGTTGCTGCTTGGCGTAACTATACCAGTGCAAACGTTTCAATTTCGTCTCATGCTCCACACTTACTCTTTAAAATGTTGCGTTCGACCAACTCCTCTGCAGTGGGCCGCATCGATAGACGGCGGATGAGTCGTGCTCCAATAGCCTCCTTCGACTCTTTGATCTCATTGTCGTTGACTTGATGCAAGATGTTGCGATTGATTAGATCCTGCTTGTCGGGGCGCAGCTGTAGCTTCAGCGAGAGCGACTCTTTGCGTGCGATTTTCGCCTGGCGATCGTTGTCGTCCTCGCGATACAAAATACGACCACCATCCTCGTCGCTGTCGCTGCTGCTCTCGCGTATCACAAATGGGCGCGCATTCTCCTTGTTCTCAACGGTGCATGGTAAATTGATGTTAAACATCTGCTGCCTGCTGCGAGAACGGAAACGAGACAGAGAGAGAGAGAGCAGAATGGAAGAGAATGTTAAATGAGAATTTATAAAATTGTTTGTGTACGTGAATGGGGGTGGGTGGGTGTGTGTGTGTGTGTGTGTGTGTGTGTGAGTCTTTTGACAGAGTGTATGAGTCTTTTTTCCCTCTAACATTCTGTTTTGTGTGGAGGCGCACTTAATTTTAATTAAATTTATCTCATTACAAGAGCTTAATACTAAACGAGTATATAAAGGGTGCGTACGATCCACACGACATTACATGCAATTTCACAAGCATTATCCTGATAATCCTGCGTAATGCCCCAAGGGGAGCACACATGAGAACCCACGCAAAAGAAACCCGAACAACCCGCCAACCAAGCAAGCGTCCTCTTGGCGTTGCATACGTTGCGTTATTTGTTATTTTATCCTTATTTCGCATTAATTTTTTTAATTGCTCTTCACTCAACGCTCCACTCGGCAGGCAGCAGAGTGTGGGCGTGAGAAAAAACCCCTTAATTACATTTCACAAAATTTTCGAAATTTCAAAATGTGTTCACTCATTTTGACAAGCGACATGTCGAGCGGCAAGAAAAGAAGGCAGGCGGCAGCAGCAGAAGGACGAGGCAAAAGCCGTGCTGGTGCCCAGGAGATGGCAATTTGCTCGCTCCCTTCGTTTACTGGTAGTTTGGTGTGGTCTGGGTCTGGGTTTGGTGTGGTCTGGGTCTGGGTCTGGGTTTGGTGTGGTTTGGTCTGGTTTGGTGTGGTCTGGTTTGGTTGGGTTGGGTTGGTTTGGTTTGAGGTGGTTTGGTTTGGTTTGGTGTGGTTTGGTTTGGTTGGTTTGGTTTGGTTTGGTTTGGTTTGGTTTGGTTTGGTTTGGTTTGGTTGGGTTGGGTTGGGTTGGGTTGGGTTGGTTTGGTTTGGTTTGGTTTGGTTTGGTTTGGTTTGGTTTGGTTTGGTTTGGTTTGGTTGGTTTGGTTTGGTTTGGTGTGGTATGGTTGGGTTTGGTTTAGCATATGCATAAAAGCATCCCTCTGCTTAGTGGCGCGTGTACGAGTGAAGATGACTTCAGAGCAAACGCTTCATTTCCGGCGGCGGAAGTGTGTGTAATTAACGCCTTAAATGATTCGTTGGTATTTCGCACTAAGTGCCATTAGCGCACAAATAACCCCACAACCACACACAACCACACACACACACAGACGAAGCCACATACGGAAAACACTCGCTCACTGGCATCACAAGGAGCAAGGATTCAGGACCAACGACTCGGTTAGGGCAATTTTCGGTATTCCCCAAACCTTGTCTAAACCCCACAATTTCTGAGGTGCTTCTGCTTAGAAGGAAAGAGCAAATTGGGTTTAGCGGAAACGCAGTCAGAAAGAATAAATTAAATAAAGTTAAAAAAAAAACCGGACACTGTCGGTTTTGCTGGACTTGCATATTTGTGTTTGTAGGGATGTGTTTGTAGGGATGTGTTTGTAGGGATGTGTTTGTAGGGATGTGTTTGTAGGGATATATGAACGGATCACCGGAAGAGGTAAACCAATCGATCCTCCACACTGGGCGCCTAAATTTAATTGGAAATGTTACTGTCTCAGTACAAGAAAAGTTCCCTCGAAAAATTCCTCTCCTTTAATTCCTGGAATTGAAACCTTACAAGATGACCAGCCTGACTGAATTTTTGCTAAATGCTGAGGCGCTGCCACAGATGTGCACGGCATACAAACGGCATTATAACGAATAATAGGGGTTCTCACTTCAAACTGTACCCCTGTGCTGATAAACTGATTACAAATCAAAAACCTTTCTTATAGCAGTCTCTTTAACATGTTCGAAAATTAACCTGACAGAAGATTTATAGATGAGACTATCCCCATCTTTTATATAAATAGGGGAATCACAATAGATCTTTCAGGTAGCAGTGTATAACACCCTTAAATATATCTATCTATCTATCTATCTATCTATCTATCTAAGGCGGCCTGTCCCCTGTGAATATCTCTAAAATAGACTGAAAGTTAAGAAAATATTCAAAACAAATGCGGCAGAAATCTATTCGCATTACGAGTCCTCGTAAATTCAATCGTCAGCGAGGAGTCTGCCCGCTGAGAGCCTCAAGAGCGTCAAGCGTTGGGGGCTGCTTTTATGCCAGCTACCGCCCTGGGCCGCTTGACTTTTTTATGAGCGTTTGTTTTATTGATGAGTGCCAAGGAGCAGAGCCACACGTTGCTCAAAGTACACGCTATCATGGCTTTTTGCCTGTGCCTTATTTGTTGTTGTTGTTGTTGTTGTTGTTGTTGTTGTTTTGGTTTTTGTTTTGATGTGTTTTATATCAGTGTCATATAAATTCCGAAGTGAACTGATGGCCCTGACAGCTTCAAACAACAACAACAACAACAACAACAGCATCAACAAAACACGCTTGCTAAGGCAGCTAAAAGCGCAGAGCATTTGAGAGCTCACACTCGACACACAAAAACCTTTCAGCAAAACAAGACACAAAGAAAAAATCTCCCAGCGAATTTGCAAGTGTTCAAATTATTTATTCATTTACGTCAAAAAGGATAACGAAGGATGCCAGGCCAGGGACAAAGGCAGCGAATATGCACGCTCGCGCGGGTGAAAAGTGCAAAAATAGCTTTAAATGTATTAAATGCACAGAAGTGCGAATGCCAAATGAAGAAAACAAAAACAAACGCACCAAAAGAAGGCAAACAACCGAGTTCTGAGTAGGGCTCAGCCACAGCCACACATCCTCGTAACGGAACTCGGTTGCGCTACACCGACAGGGGGGAAATTGCATGAAGGCCACCGCTGGATTACCACACAGATTACGGGCAAGGCAAAAAGGAGCTGTTACGCGAAACACCCACAAACTTCTAAGGACCTCAGCTCAAAGGTGACTCACAATAACAATGGCGTAATCGAGAAGGTGAGCCCAAACAGTGGTGCTTCGCTCACTTCCTACTACTCGTGTCGCCACGTTTCCTGCTGGGATACTGTGGGTTGTGACTCGCTGGCGTAGTAGAACTACTACGACCACCACTACGCCGTAAAACTGTATCTCTGCCAGCACCATTTATGTCAAGCGAGTGAGCGAAGGGGATGAGTGTGTGCCCTCTTCGTAGCCCAGGCACAGCTCCAGTCCCACCCGTCTGCACTTTAGAGATAATGCGCTGTACTGCACTTGTGTGCAATTGCATTTCACATACGCTGCGCTCATGTCAAGATGCGCATAAATGCAGCTAATTCGTTGCACTTTGAAATGGTGGCGCTATGTGCAGCAACATTGCAATGGCATTGCAGCAACGGATTAGCTCCGCGAGGACAATGCTCAGAGTAGTGTGTGCGGCCCATAGAACGCAACCTTGTTGCATGAATTCCGTTTCAACGTATGCGACTACAATAATTCCATTAAAATTTAATGTGGCACCAAATGCAGCAGCCCAGTCATGCGTCCTTAATAACTGTTCAGCAGTTCGCAGCGCATACTCATTGATTGGGCCCGCTTGGCACAAGACTCGCAGAACTGCTGCGGTCTTTGATAGCGGAATTGCACGTCTCGTGCACAGTTCTTAGAGGTTCAGTGGAAGAGTAGACTACCTCAGTGTGATGGGGTGGATATTGGGGCTGTTTGAGAGCCCTTCTTCCAGAGCAACTTTTGTGTGTGCCCACATAAAACGAAGCAGCAATCAATATCGAGTGACTGAGGTGATTTCGAGTTTATTAGTTATGCCAACAGCGAGGTGAGATGCTTTCGCTGATCGGTGGACGTATACTTTCACCCAGAATCTTACAATTCTATTGACAAATTATTTGAATATAAACAATATTGTTAAACGATTCTCCATTAATTAAATATATAAACACTTAGTTAAGGGGTGGGAGGGGTGTTTAGGGTCTGGACTATAAATTTTGTGAACGTTACTGTTTAATTTACAAAAGTTGCATAATAATAACTTTTAACAATGCTTTTTCTGCTTTCATATACGGATTTCTCAAAATACTTGGCATATTTTTAGGTGCTTTGAATACGCTGAATAATAGATTCATGGCATTAGGTATCAGAGAATTGCGGTAAGTATCCTATATACATATATATATTTTGACTTTTTGTAGGCTCCAAAATTATGCTGCACTTTGTTGTATAAAATGTGTAGCATACTTTCAGGTGTTTCATAAAACTACCAATTATACTCAGGAGCACTTCCCTACAAAATTGTGCCTGATTAACATAATATTGCAGTCTACATTTAGGGTGCAGTATTATTGTTTGCTAGACGATGCGAACGTTCGTTTCCTTTCATCCGATTACAGCCTGATGGCATAATTCCACTTACAAATCAAAACTTTACAATTGAGTTTTCCCAATTAAACAGAAGAACACACACACACACACACACACACAGACACACATGCAAATCAGCAAAAATATGTACACAGACAAGAGTGCATATATTCACATCAACATGACAAGTGTATTTGCCGCAAAATATGTGCAAAATTTATTTCCATAATCAAGTAAACCGAACTGAAACCACGCAAACTTTAATTCAAACTCAAACAAAACCAACCGCGTACTTGCAAAGTCACAAGTTGATGCAAATAAGACAAATAAAACTGCGGGAATTGCGAGTGCAGCAATGCAGAAAATGCTGAAAATGCGATATATCCAACGGTACAAGCCGAACATGACAGACAACCAGGAACTGCTCGCAATGGAGTCGAGCTTCTTGCCAGCGGGCTGGCGGAGGGTGGTGGTGGCGCTTAAGACTGCAAACCACACAGATCGGGGGAAAGCGAGCATATGCACCGGCAATCACAGCAAGCCAACCAGCTTATAATTCCAAGTGTAAATATAGCAGCGCTGAAAAGTATGCAATAAGAAAATGAACACAAAGGATCCCAAAGCGCACAATAAAAAGTTCTGACTTTCTGACTAAGAGCACGGCAGGAGGAAATCAGCGAGCAGAAGTGCCTGAATTATTTGCACAACACACACACACACACAAACACACACAAACACACACAAACATACAAACCCACATACACACAATACACATGTATAGAAAGAACAGAGTTATGAACATATTTCGCTGACTTTCAAGTTGAAGCATTTGAATTGAATTCCTACAAAAATTGAAGGCACTTCCTCTGGGTCGACTTCAGTTACCGGCAGCCAAGCAACCATGGACTTGCAGAGTGTGTAAAGCTTCACTTAAGCAAATTCCACGCTACTTTTGCGGTCCTTGTACACAACCTGGAGATGGAGTGGTGGAGACAAGAAATAAAAATGAAATTAAGCAAAAGTCGTTCTTTTGAAACGCGAAATGGCTGTCGAAAATTTTTAATTAATTTCATTTAAAGCAGACACACGAGCAGCACAAGGAAAGGTGCAGAAAATGAGGATCAAAGACACACAAAGCCGGTAAATAAATAATACCATGCATGTAGGTATACGACGGGCAGAAGAGGAATTTAGGAAGACATTCACAGAGGATGGTTTCAATTTTCATTAATTAAATAAAATTAATTGAAGGAAACTTTGAACGAAAAAGAGCAAAAAACGCTTTAAATGCCAACTAAACGGCAGGTACGGAGGAAGCCACAAAAAGAGTGGGTGAGCCACAAAAAGAGTGGGTGAGCCACAAAAAAAGTGGGTGAGCCACAAATGAAACCCAAGGAGCAATGCAGAAATCACTCAAGTCAGCCAATAAGGCGTGATCGATTCGCGTGGGAAAAAAAACAATAAAAATTGGCTAAGTCGCCCGGATCGCGTCAATGCACCAGTTCCGAGCACTCTCGAAAACAGAAGAGCGGATCAAGTGTTGAAGGTTTGCTACCTTGCAAAATATAAACATTGCAGTTAAAGGACGGGCCTCAAACTGGTTTCGTTCTGTGTCTGTGCTGGGTATGTACTGGGTCTGTACTAGGCCTGTGCTGGGACTGTACTAGGTATGTGCTGAGTCTGTGCTTGGTCTGTGCTCGGTCTGTTCTGGGACTATGCTGGGTCTGTGCTGGGACTATGCTGAGTCTGTGCTTGGTCTGTGCTTGGTCTGTGGTGGGCCTGTGCTGGTCCGGTGCTAGGCCTGTGCTCGGTTTGTACTGAGTTCGTTCTGGCTCTGTGCTAGGGCTGTACTGGGTCTGTACTGGGTCTGTGCTCGGTCTGTGCTGGGACTATGCTGGGTCTGTGCTTGGTCTGTGCTCGGTCTGTTCTGGGACTATGCTGGGTCTGTGCTGGGACTATGCTGGGTCTGTGCTTGGTCTGTGCTTGGTCTGTGGTGGGCCTGTGCTGGTCCGGTGCTAGGCCTGTGCTCGGTTTGTACTGAGTTCGTTCTGGCTCTGTGCTAGGCCTGTACTGGGTCTGTGCTTGGTCTGTGCTGGGTCTGTGCTGGGACTATGCTGGGTCTGTGCTTGGTCTGTGCTTGGTCTGTGCTTGGTCTGTGGTGGGCCTGTGCTGGTTCGGTGCTAGGCCTGTGCTCGGTTTGTACTGAGTTCGTTCTGGCTCTGTGCTAGGCCTGTACTGGGTCTGTACTGGGTCTGTGCTGGGCTTATGCTCGGTCTGTGCTGGGCCTGTGCTTGAGGCAATCCTGGCTGTCAATGTAAATTGAGAGTAATTTCGTTTTGATAATCAACCCACCTGACACAACAAACAAAATCATATACGCTCCGTGGCATTATAACCATAACAGCAGCAGCTGCAGTTGACACACCCAGCTACACACACACACACATACACAGATATACATATTCATTTATAAGGCAAAATCCCTTCATAAATGACTTTCCTATTAAAAGTCTATCAATCATCGATGTTAGAACGGTAGGCCGTGAAGTGGCAAAGTCTGTCTCTGCCTCCGGGAGAGTGAGTGTCATTTGAAAGCACTTAAATGTGCTTCGCAAAGGATCCGCCCCAAATTTATTACTTGCTCATTTTGGTTAATAAATAATAATTCACAACAAAAAAGAAAAAAAAAGGGAAAAAGAAAAAAATAACGACAAAGGACTTAGTTAAATACAGGCGCAGATGTATTTAGATACGCTGAGCCAAAGCTGCTTAAAAGCAATTTGACGATGAAAATCTTACTTGAAGTAGCAACAAAGAAAAAGTGTCATCATGTGCATACAAAGGACACCCTAGGACACTTGTTAATATACATGTGTAGAACGAAAAGTACACGTATCCCGTAAGGAAAATTACGATGTGTCTGCGAGGATCCCAGAAAATGCTTTCTAAGATGCCTCAACTGGTCATTTTACTGGGTGTTGAGGAAAAACTGAAACCCAAGAGGACCAGTAGAACGATACAAGGTTAGAACTCGATACATAAATGCAGCAGACTCTCTTGAATGGGAGTGTGCTGGCATGTACGTGGGCTCGCCCTGAAACTGAAACCCTAGAGGACCAATACAATGATAGAAGGTTGGAACTTGATACATAAATGGGGCTTCACTGTCTTGAATGGGAGTGGGCTGGCATGTACGTGGGCCCGCCCTTCTATTCAAAACAGAGCGTCCACTTGTTATTCTGCGCTAAGCCTGATCGTTACATTTGTACCCTTGGTATGATCCCAATTCGTGGAACTGTAAGCGATCCACAGATAAAAACGAAGTGTCTGGCTTATGTGATACAACAGGATAACTCTCCTCTTCTTCTACTCATCCAATAGGATTCTGGTTAGTGAGTGACATCAGTAGATGGCAACATTATGACATATCCTTTGAATTTCCTGCTAGGGCCACTTGGAGAGAAGCCCAAAGGCAATTACAAAATTAGAAGTGTCTCTTGAGACAGTCTGTCACCGGGGGTCACACCCATCCCGTCGCATCCCTACGAACCGAGCAACGCGTTCTATTTTCTGTTTGTTTTTTGTTTGCAAATATTTAAAAATGTTGTAACGCGCAAGCATGACCAGATGAGCATGATTAAAACATGCTTACGTGCAGGAATTGATTGATTGACTGAGGACCAGAGTGGAGTAGACTGAAGTGGAGTGGAGTGGAGTGACTCATCACTCTAAATGCACAATCACCGAACTGAAGAACACATCGCAAGCAACTGAGAAAAGAGAATTGAACCATAAATACTCTCACACAGCCAAGATCCTGCATGGCTTTTCTTCTGGTGCGTCTCTATTCAAAGGCACGAGCACACACAAATTGTATTACGAGTAAAACAGTCGCTACAGCAGACGGAGCCAGGATAAGAGCGAACTTCCAACTTGCCACTTTGAAGTTTCCGTTTTAATTATCACGCAGAATGAAAAATCGCTGCTTAGCAATTTAAAGCAATGAACAACATCAACGGCACAGCTCCAGAACTAAAACAATTAATTTTATATGAGCAAAGCGACACCCTCCCCCCTCAGCAGTCCTTCTACCCCTGCCAACATGATGCCACCCACCACTCGTGCTGCCAACAGTGGAGGAAGCACAAAGTTTCCTGAATTTAAAATGTTTGCGTTTAATGAGGGTGTCAGGGCAGAGCATAGCCCGGGCACGCCACGCCAGGCCAGGCCAGAGCAGGGCAGCTCCGCCAAGTTCACTCCGTACAGTTGGTGGCTTCGCTGGCACGATGGCAGAAGCAGCAACAGGAGTAAAGTTGATTGTTTATAAAACAGTTAATGCATATTAGGGTAATGGAAACCTTTTTGTTTGCGCCATTCTCCCACAAATCAAGTAAATTTGTTGTGAAATTTCAACGAAGCTCGGTTTGTGTGTGGCTCGTGTATTGTTTCTGCCCCTTTAAATAGTTTAATTGAAAATAAAAGTTCTCAAATGAAGAGCACTGCAGCGGGCAACTGAGAATTCAAGGCATTAAAAAGCACTCTGAATGCAGTTTGCAACCATCTTCAGGTGCCTCAGAATTATGTGCACAGCTTAAATGGATGAAGTAGAGTAGTAGAAGAGACTTTGTGGCATTAGCAGGGATAATCAGAAGCAGAGCAGCATAAGGAAGGGAGTAAAAAGGATTACAGACGTATAGTCGTCGCATTCCTTGTCTCTAGGAATCTCTGCTTATGTTGTAATGGATTTGCTTAGGGCTCAGGAAAACAGTGAAACAGAAACTTTTGTGCGATGCCTCTCATAGTTATAATCCTGTGTCCACTGACTCACTGTGCGTGGTGCAATTATGCGAGTGGTAAAAAAATCGGTTATACACGCTTCCTGAGAGTAGTTCATATGGAACGGCTTGAAAATGTCTCTCGTCAGACGTCCACTAGTCGAAAAATTTCCTCAACAACCTCCGCAAATGTAGAGTATGTTTGAGGTCTTGGGTGTTCGTAGGGGCCCATAGCAAATGCATCACCGTGAAAGCGTTCCTCAGCTCCACACAAATATGCGTGTGGATCAGAGAATGCAGAGTAAAGAAACTTAAACGTCAAACGGCAAAGCAGCGAAATAAAGCAGACGGACGTTGTACATGAATAGCGGTGAATCCACTCAAAATCGTGGAGAATCCACTCAGAATAGTGGTGAATCCACTCAAAATCGTGGTGAATCCACTCAAAATCGTGGTGAATCCACTCAAAATCGTGGTGAATCCTCTCAAAATCGTGGTGAATCCACTCAAAATTGCGGTGAATCCACTCAAAATTGTGGTGAATCCACTCAAAATCGTGGAGAATCCACTCAGAATCGTGGAGAATCCACTCAGAATAGTGGTGAATCCACTCAAAATCGTGGAGAATCCACTCAGAATAGTGGTGAATCCACTCAAAATCGTGGTGAATCCACTCAAAATCGTGGTGAATCCACTCAAAATCGCGGTGAATCCACTCAAAATCGCGGGAAATCCTGAGTGACGCATAGCGGAGCGTTTACCAAGTGGGTTGAAGTCAGCGCACACCTTGCGTAGAATACAAAATTCACTGAACAAATACTTAAAATACAATGCGAGTATCCTAGATGTGTGTATATACAAAATCGTACCTGGTGCAAGTGTTTACGCAAATAATCAATGGAATGTTCATAATTTTTGCAAGTTATTTTTTACAAGTGGGCATGCAATGGGTGCGTAAATTTGAGTGTGCGTGCGTGTGTAAGACTCGGTGCTTCGGGCTGACATCGAGTTGAATGACAGCCCGCCTTGGGTATACATATAACCAACACATACTAAATTTGCTCTTGCATGCGTCTATCTGGCAGGCTGATGGATGGGGATGATAGGTAGGAGAGCTACGGGCTATGGGGTACGGATAGGAGTAGGGGTAGGGTTGGTGTGAATGATGTATGACAAGTGTAACGCGGTTAGTTAAGTGCGCTTTATGTACAGTGTTTGCAATCAAAAACCAAAAATTAGTACAGCACGTGTATGAGGCGTGTAATGTAATATGGGTGAGAAATGTACACAGAGACAGACAGAGTGATAGAGAGAGAGAGAGAGAGAGAGAGAGAAAGGGAGAGAGTGAGTAAGAGAGAGTGAGAAAGAGAGAGAGACAGAGATCTAGAGAAAGGAAAAGGAGGCATGTGGGAGTGGTTGAACACTTTTGGGGCTGGCCTTCCAGCGCTACCTTCAGTTACAACAGAGTTCAAATGACTTTTGCTGCTCGATTTTGCACTCCGATATGAACGTTTTGAGTGTACTCTGTAAAGTCTACAGGAATCTTAGGGGCAGGTTTATTGTATGATCCACAGTACATACAATAAACCTGTACTGTGGATCATACTGTAGTTTATACAATAAAACTGCCCCTAAGAGTAGGCAATAATTCCATGTAATAAGGAAGGCTTATTACGGAAGGAAAGCCTATTCAGGTGCTTTGGACGCACCTAAGACTTCTGCGGTGATTCTGTAAAACGAAACGGAACTTGGTGTCGACACTTAAGCTCCCCTAAAGTCGGTTGCTTTGGTTTTCGTATATAGCACGAATATACTAGACGTTTATAGTCCAGAATAGCGTTTCCACTTGGACCGTTTCGAGTTGAAAATTTCATTAAAAATAAGCGGAAGTACTTTTCTACAACATTTTGGCAGATGGCATGGCATGGCTTCCACCATAGACCAGGGGCCTTCCACTCATTTCCTCTACCGGTCCCTGGTTCCCCATTTTCGATGGATCGTAGAGTATTTAATTCATGGCACCTACGAGGAATACCAAACTAACAAATGCGAGCATTCGGTTCGGAACACTATTTGCGTACAAATAAGGATGCACTGCTTGCGTTCTTTTCGTTTTACAGACTACTGCCACTCATGTCGGGTGGTACCAAGGGGCAGTTTAGAGTATCTGAAGTGCCACTCATGTCGGGTGGTACCAAGGGGTAGTTTAGAGTATCTGAAGTGCCACTCATGTCGGGTTGTACCAAGGGGCAGTTTAGAGTATCTGAAGTGCCACTCATGTTGGGTTGTACCAAAGGGCAGTTTAGAGTATCTGAAGTGCCACTCATGTCGGGTTGTACCAAGGGGCAGTTTAGAGTATCTGAAGTGCCACTCATGTCGGGTTGTACCAAGGGGCAGTTTAGAGTATCTGAACCAGAAACCGGTGTCGAGTCATATCTCCATCGGCATGGAGAATCTCGTTTTGCGGTGGACTGATTCCTTCCATCGCGGCTGCTGTCATTTCAGAGTAGCGCTGAAAAGCTGGCCCCAGAAGTGTGGTGTGGGATGAACTCAAATGGGGGGGAGACTAAAAACCATTCAATTTGTAAATAAATCTATAAATTATTACCATATTCTAATCCGTGGGCGTAGTATAGGCCTAATTCGGGGTAAACAAATTGAGTAAAACAAAGAAAAAGAAAGAAAAGAATTATGAGTAAGTAAGTAAATAAAATTATATGCGAAACGTACTTTGACGATTGTTGACAAAAATCTCACAAATTTTAGTAAATGTTGAAGAAGAAGAAGAAAGAAAAAGAATGGAATAACCGAAGAGAAAAAGCCAAAAAGTACGAAAAACGAACAAAAGATGTTAAAGAATCAAATTAGAACTGTTTCGCTACGCTAGATTTACGTAAAAAACCAAAACAAGAATTGAAACGCTAAAGAATATTCAAAGAAAATTCCAAATTACGGAAACCAAGAGTGAGAGTGGGTGAGTGCGGGGGGCGCTCACGCTACTTACTTCAGCGAGTAGTTGTTGGTGGCGTCTTGGCGCACCACCAACGGGCGCTGATTGGCCGAGGAGCTGCTGGCGCCGCCGCTGCCACTGCTGCCTGCAGCGGCACCCTGCACACTGCCGTTGGCGTTGCTGTGGTCTTGTGTGGGCGTGGCTGGCGACGAGCTGGACGCCTGGTTGGGCTTCTTTTTGAGTGCTGATTTGAGAGGAACTGCATTCGGCTTGGGCTCTTTGGCTGGAATTTCCTCAATGCGTTGCGTATCGACATGGTTGGGATGCTGTTGCTGCTGTTGGTGCAGCTGGAACAAGTACTCCTCATCGGAGTCGATTTCATCGGGATCAGGATCATGATCTGCCAAAAAGAAGAAGCGATATAATTTAAATTTAAGAATTTCCCGAAGCGACCGTAAGCAAAGAAATGGAAGATGAAAGCGAAGTACTGAAAAGAGCTCAATACCAGCGAGAAAGAATGAATTCGCAATGAAATGCAATTAATATACTTATTTGCCTGAAAGTATGCAATAAAAAAAATCAGCCAATGCGCTCATTGCGAAGCCAAACAAATAAAAGTGCAGCGGGCAACGGAGCAAAAGCGCTGGCAAACTGAGTGAATAAAGCAAAAATAAAAACTGCTGCGGCTGCGGCTGCTCCTGCCGATGCAACTGCTCCTGCTTCACGAGCCAAGTAATGTGTGCCGCTGCCTAAGCAGCAGTTAAGTCATGAATGCAAAATTAACAAAAAGAGCATAAATTACAAAGCACAGCACCGTTGAACTGCTTCGCAGGCTCTCATAATTGAATGAAAAAAGCATTTGATAATAATGATGATGACGATGTGAAGGAGGTGCAGTCGCCATTCGAGCCAGTTGCGGCATTTGCGGCAGTGCCCACAAAAGCCATTATCGAGCGCAGTTCAGTTTATTTACAGGCGAAAACTGCATTCAGAGTAACTGACATTGAAGAATGAAAGGAAACAAAAATAAAAAATGGAAATAGAAGAGGAAAAATGAATGGCAGCGCATAACAAAGGCACATTTGAGACACACTGGAAAAGTGCTGTGGCAGGAGTGGGAAACGCAGCGGAGCGCACACTCTGCACAAAGCAAACGCGGAGCACTTAGAGCGCTCATGGCTGGCTGCGTACCATCGTAATCGTAGTCCTGATAGTCCTGATCGTTAATAGCGCCCGGACCGTGCGCACGTCCCGCAATCAGTGTGGGACTCGGTGTGGAGAACATTGGCGGCGGTGGGATGGGTCCAATCTCCGAGACGGGTATGGGTGGTTCGGGCAGCTCCGAGAGCAGCACCTGGCCGCTCAGCTTGCCATGGTGGTGGCCGGCGTCGGCGTACGGTGGTGGTGTGCTGCCCGGTGGACCGCCAATCACATTATTTGCGGCAGCTCCGCCATCAGGATCTGCAAACAGACGGTAAAAAGAAGAAAAGAGAAAGCACGGTGTAAGAGGACAATGGAATGAGTTTATGCTGCATGAATTTACACACAAAGGGCAACAACACTAGCAACACAACTCGCATTCGTACTCGCCACTGCAGCGAATGGTTGTTTAAGTCCTTCTTGTTGGGGTTGTTGTTGTTGTTCGGGTTGTTTGGGTTGCTGTTGTTCGGGTTGTTATGGTTTTTGTTTGGGTTGTTGTGGTTTTTGTTTGGGTTGTTGTTGTTGTTTTCATAATCCTACACAATTTTTCTAAGAATGACGATTTTCCTCATTTTCTGATGGCTTTGGTTGGTTTCTTTTTCTTATAACTGAAAATTTTCTGCAAGAAAATCACTTTTCACGTCTCATTTTTCGATTTTTCCTGCTTGTGGATTTTCTCTTTTCTATTGTTGTTGCAATTGTTGTCCACGAAAGTCGTGAAAATGTGCAGTTTTTGATTTATGAACACATCAAACATTGTTCGTTGGAGTTTGCTGATGGGTTCTCTGTAACAATGATGGAAGGAAGCAGAGGGGACGGACGACACAGTGCTTTCACGTATCGTCTCCAATTGAAAATCTCATGGAGGAATCAGGAATTGCGAAGTGAATATTTGTTAGCGAAAATTGGCTTCTGGCTGTTGTGTTATTACGCTAGGTAGGTAGGTAGGTAGGTTAGGCAGCGGGAGCACCAAGAAAGCAGTGATGCCACTTAGACCACCCGTGGGGTCCGTTGTGAGCCGCGGATGCGAGCCGTTATTAAGCTAACTTTTGAAACACCAATTGCTACAAAAGAAAAGGCGGAGTATCGGGCTCCGCCTTTTCTTTTGTTGCAGTTGGAGCAGTTCCATTTAAAGCGGTGTGTTCTATTTGCCAGTGGGCTGGGCTCAGTTTCGCTAACCGGATTTCACTCTGATTATGGTGATATAATAATAATAATAATAATAATAATAATACCGAAAAAAAGTGTCTCATGAAATAGTTTCCCGGTCTCCTAGGCTACCCTCCTCCTCCTCCTTTACATTTTAGAAGAAGGGGTCTAGCTTGGCAACTTACTCGGAGTATATGAACAACCTTCCAACAACATAAACAACCGAAGCGCAGCAGCAGTAGGAAATACGACTTAAATATTACTTTCTATTGTTTGAAAAATTCAATCAATTCAATTCAATATTCATTAAATTTAATTTATAATTATGTGTTTTAAATATATCGGTAGACAACGACGAGCTGTGACTACTTCAAAAAACATTTAAGACTGGTTGTGAGAAAGCTGCCGATGCAACTGGGTACTTACAATGTTCATTATGATAACAAATATTTACGCGACGGGATAATTTGCTGGAGCCCAGCGTGCTGGGACGTTCCATTTTGGAATTCTGCGAATGTGAGTCGTACTGATCGCGCCCATTGCCATGGGAGTGATTTTGTTGGGTGCCGCCGCCGCCACCACCGGGCGGAGGCAAAATTGAGCCTTGACATGATGGTTGTTCGGTGTTTGGTGATAGTGTGCCATTACCACCGTGTGGCGCATCAGTCTTGTCTTTTCTGGGTTCTGCAAAGAGAAAGAGGAGGAGGATGGTTGTGGTGAGAGCTGTTTAAGACATCATTTATATAAATACAACATGAAACAATATAAAAATCACACGCACGCACACACACGATGCGGCAAATCCGTTTCAGAGATATCAATTAGCGTGGTCTGTGTTACAATCCATCAACAGGACTCTTTCACAGGAATCTTGGCAGTCAATGTGTGCGATATGTCAACAACTTACTTGCAATAAAAATACATAAAAAATCATAAAAAATATAAAATTGTCCTTTGTTAGCAGGAGCAGTGAAAGGCAAATAAAGTTCCCAGCTTAAGTGGCATAAGTGCAGTTCTTAGTGGGCTTGTATGCATAACTCTCAAAACATGAAGGCATAAACGCGAGAACTCAAACACACACACAGATTTTCCTGACGTGACATTCTTTGCTTGTGCGCTCGCGTCTGTCTTCTCCATGCATGAAGCAGTGCGGAGGGCAGGTCCTGCGTAAGCAGCAAAATGAAAAATCACACACAATCACTTTTTTTAATACGACCGACTACCAACCAAAGTCACTCAAACGCACACTTCCACTGAAAGCTTATAATAAAAGTCATTTAGATGTGCGGCAGCCTGCGAGTGAGTGTGTGCCAGGCGGCGTGTGTAGTTTGCGGTACATGTCAGATGACTTTAATGTGTGCCACAAAAATAATTGCTTTATGCTGCAGGACATTTTAAAATGACCCAAATGACTGGTGTACGCCTGCAAGTGTGCATGTGGCTGGCGGTAGTGTGGCTGTGAGCTCGTGCAGCCGGTTGGTTTTGGCAACTGTATATTTATAATTGGTGTTAACCGACCTCAGGCAAGAGGCAGAGAGCGACAGAGGGAGAGAGAAAGAGGGAGAGCTCAAGGGAATCATTAATCACTGAATGTGGACACAAAATTGCAACAAAAGGGAGATGAAAGAAAGGGCTCAGAGATTGCAAAAAAATACATTACAAAATACACAACTACAATTATTTAAAATTTATAAATTTAAGAGAGGAAAACAATTTTTTTTAATATCACATTTTATTAAATTGAATAATTTTAATTAAAATTAAATTCCACTTTAGTTCTCTCAAGTTCAAAAATCTTGAATAAATCAATTTCATCTGGAGATCGATTATGGTGTATGTAGATAATAGAGCAAACACTCTGAAAAAGCCTAAAAGTATGCTTCGTTTATAAAATTTAAGTTTGCTCACCACAAAATGTGAATGCAAATGTAGTTGAAAAATGAATGGAATCTATGATGGAATGGTAAGGGAGACCAGCGAAAATATACTCATGAGGCATTTTGGGTGTGGACGAAGAAGCTCCAGCGAAAAGGTGTTCCAAGGAATCAATAATTTTCCCATAGGAAGGAATCATTCATTTCCCATAGGAAGGAATCATTAATTTCTCATAGGAAGGAATCATTAATTTCCCATAGGAAGGAATCATTAACTTCCGATAGGAAGGAATCGTTAATTTCCCGTAGGAAGGTATCATAATTTTCCCATAAGAAGGAATCATAATTTTCCCATAGGAAGGAATCATAAATTTCCCCTAAGAAGGAATCATTAATTTCTCATAGGAAGGAATCACAATTTTCCCATAGGAAGGAATATTAACTTCCCATAGGAAGGAATCATTAACTTCCCATAGGAAGGAATCGTTAACTTCCGATAGGAAGGAATCGTTAATTTCCCTAGGAAGGTATCATAATTTTCCCATAGGAAGGTATCATAATTTTCCCATAGGAAGGAATCATAATTTTCCCATAGGAAGGAATCATAAATTTCCCCTAGGAAGGAATCATTAATTTCTCATAGGAAGGAATCACAATTTTCCCATAGGAAGGAATCATTAACTTCCGATAGGAAGGAATCGTTAATTTCCCCTAGGAAGGTATCATAATTTTCCCATAGGAAGGTATCATAATTTTCCCATAGGAAGGAATCATAAATTTCCCCTAGGAAGGAATCATTAATTTCTCATAGGAAGGAATCACAATTTTCCCATAGGAAGGAATCATTAACTTCCGATAGGAAGGAATCGTTAATTTCCCCTAGGAAGGTATCATAATTTTCCCATAGGAAGGTATCATAATTTTCCCATAGGAAGGAATCATTAACTTCCAATAGGAAGGAATCGTTAATTTCCCCTAGGAAGGTATCATAATTTTCCCATAAGAAGGAATCATAATTTTCCCATAGGAAGGAATCATAAATTTCCCCTAGGAAGGAATCATTAATTTCTCATAGGAAGGAATCACAATTTTCCCATAGGAAGGAATCATTAACTTCCGATAGGAAGGAATCGTTAATTTCCCCTAGGAAGGAATCATAATTTTCCCATAGGAAGGAATCATAATTTTCCCATAGGAAGGAATCATAAATTTCCCCTAGGAAGGAATCATTAATTTCTCATAGGAAGGAATCACAATTTTCCCATAGGAAGGAATCATTAACTTCCCATAGGAAGGAATCATTCATTTCCCATAGTAAGGAATCGTTAACTTCCGATAGGAAGGAATCGTTAATGTCTGCGCTGGCTTGGACATGTCGTGCGTATGAATGAAGAAGCTCCAGCGAAGAGGAGTACCAAGCGGAAGCCGCTGGACGACAACGTGGCGGACGACTATGCCTCCGATAGAAGGACCAAGTCGAGGAAATCCTAACCACGCTTGGTATAACAGATTGGAGAAGACGCGCGCCAAGCAGAGGCACCTGGCGAGCTCTGTTAAGTTCGGCCGTAACCCGATAGCGGGTTGCTTCGCAGATTCTGCGAATAGGCCACGAAAGTAAGTAAGTAAGAGGGAGCCGCCCTCTGTGGTCTAGTGGTAAGCACTCCCCGAGGGTCGCAGGTTCAAATCCTGCCACGGGCTTGGCCTCCAAAATGCTTCTTTCTATAAAATCGATTTCTCTTCGAAAGCCTCTGTAGCTAGTACTCATTCCACCAACACCTTGCACTCATAATTAATGGTGGTGTGAAGTATAATAATAATAATAATAGTAATAATAATAATAATAATAATAGTAATAATAATAATAATAATAATAAAGTAAGTAAGAGACAATTTGGGGCTACCTGGAAATATGCTCAATGCCGCCCGGTACTCAAACAACACAATTTACGAGTATGTGTAAAATTTGAAGCATATTTTCAAGGGCTACTCATGCATATCACAATTTACGGGTAAGTGTAAAATTTGAAGCATATTTTCAAGGGCACCCAAAGCACAGACCATAGAGACGGGACACAGGCAAGACAGACCCGAGTCTTGAAAAAGTATTCAACGGACACTGGAAATATGTCGATCTGTCACGCAAGGCACAGCCTAGAAACGATCTGGCACTCAAAACCCTAGTCCTGAAGACGTCTTCGCAGATAAATCGCTCCATTTCCAATTGGAATGTGCCATGCTTCTTGTATTCTCAGTTAGATCCTTTTTTCATGTTTCAGATTTTATCAGGCTTGCCTAGGAATGTATCAACAGGCTTTGCTGGTTTATACTTCCTTTAAACCCTTATTCCAGAGGCAGTGTTCTTTTACAGCAATCTCATAGTTTTGTCATGTCCTTTCCCATTACAGCTCAATATAAAATTGCCGGAACTGAACTGCTTCAACGTGCTGCCGATGCTGCTCTCGCCCTACACGCTCTCGAAAACTGAGAATTTGAAGCAGAAAGTTTTCAGCTTCGAGAGTCACGACCGAAAAATTGCCTGAACCGTGCCCGGAACTGTGCAGCAATAATTTTTAAAATTCCTCTCATCTTTTTTGTACAATTTGTGTTTTTAAATTTTCTTTGCTTTTAAATTGCGCAAATTGTGAATCGTTCTTGTTTTAAAATGGTTTCAATATTTTTGCAAATCTATTCCAATTAAGTTACATAATCAAATTCATTAACCCCCTACACCCCCTTCAATTACACAAAGTTTTTATGTATTTACATCAAATTGAATTTAGTTTTCACCCCCATTTAAAATTATTCTGCTGCATTTTTGGAGAGAAAACGACATTTTTGTAGAGCAAGAAACCAATTTCTATGAAAATCCTGAAATGTGGCATAATAATTGTCCGGAGCCCTAGAGAAATATTGTTAAAAAATAATTTTAAATTTCTTAAAAACTGTGAAACTCACTCTACCCCCACCCCCTTGCATTGATTACTATTCAAACATAATTATTATATTAAAATTCCAATTAAATTTAAGTGAAACGCGTTATGTTAAGCACAAAATGCATGCTCTAATAGAATATAAAGTTTAAAATGTTAAATAAAGATTCAATACATTAAACATTAATGAATATGTCTATGCGAGTGAATGAGTGTATGAGTGGGTGAGTGTGTGAGTGCCTGAGTGTGTGCGTTGTGCCTAGCCAGGTTCTTCTGAAACGAGGACCAGGCCTCTCCTGGTTTTTATTCATATGTTTAGATTTGTACATTATGCTTGCATGATCTATACAGTTTCCGAGATTGTGTGTTAAAAAGCTTTTGAAAGGATCCAATGGTCACTCAGGTACTCCTCCACCTGAACTTTCTAAGTGCAATTGGCAACCCCTACAAAAATCCACCAGTCCAGTTTTTGTAAAAGTCAATGTAAGAGACTACTGTGTTGGGAATTAGTCTCATTGTTAAGCAGACTTGGTGGCGATGCTGTAAGATACTCGTAATGACCAAGAGATCAGCAGCTAAATCAAATATGGAATAATGAGTTACAGCATCAGAATGTTTTAAATGAGGTACAAACAGTTCAAACCTGTCAGCTGAGTAATTATTTTAAACATATGCAGCAGTGGCGGCGGTTTGGTTACTTGGAGGTAGCTCTTAACTTTTAAACTCTCAACGGATATTATGTATCTTTTTTTTTACTGCAGAGAATGTTGGTAGTATGAGGAACTGAATTATGTCCCTATTCTGGTCTCATGGACCTTCTTCAAAGACCTGAAAACTATGCTACTACTTTACAATCAGTGGATTCTTCAACAGAAGAAACTTTCTGACGTTTAACAAAAACTGTCTTTGTTTATCATTAGTTGCGTATATGGATAGGTTTGTTTATCACTGGTTAACCAGAATCCTGAAGAAAATCAGTCACACTACTACAGTTTTGGACATGTGTTAGTGTGAGCAGAACAAGAGTCCTTTCTCTGTATTCTCTGCCTAAAGGCTGGTGATTGTATTGTGTCCAATTGTGTGTTTGCAACTGCACACAGTGATGCTGATTTGGAAACGAAATAGAAGCCGAATTTTTCATAAATATACTAATAAATATTATGAGTATATTGAATAGAGTCCAGCAAGCCACGACTACAGAACATTCTGCCAAAAGGCTCAATTCGACAAGACCAGTAACTGGGGCTACCAGTAGAGAGTTTTGTGACCAGGAAGCCCTGACTAAACATGAATGAAGGTTTCCTTAAAACAACAGTTCGTATCTACTTTGTAGAATATTCCTTGTTGCGGCGGTGTCTTTCTCTCACACCGAATTGCTACTGTGAATCATCAATCAGCACTTGCCTTTTATTATACGAGGGCTGCTATTTATATTTCGGGAATAGCAAATAATAACAAATATTTTTAAATGAAAATGGCTTTATTGTATTTCAAAATATTCCCCTTGATGATCAATACACTTTTCCATTTGTTCAAACCATTTGTCATAGCAGTTTTTGCATTCCTCTTGAGACACCTCCAAAACATGGTTTTTGAACGCTTCAACTGCTTCTTCGGCGCTCGTAAATCGTTGACCACGCAGTTTACCTTTGATATTCGGGAACAAGAAGAAGTAATTGGGTGCGCAAATCAGGACTGTACGGAGGATGAGTCATCAATTCGATGTTTAGACAGCTCAAAAATTCACCTGTTTGACGAGATGAGTGAGAGCTCGGATTGTCATGATGGAGAATGATTCGTCTTTGGCGGTTGGTTTTACGAATTTCTCCGAAGACTTCCGGCAAACAAATGGTCGTGTACCACTCAGAATTGACCGTCCTACGTTGCTCAAGCGGAACAATGGCCACATGACCCATTCGGCCGAAGAAACAGGCGACCATTTGCTACGCTGTGCTTCTTCCACGAACAACTTTTGTTGGATTTAGCTCGTCTTGGAATACCCACACGGTCGATTGTTGGTTTGTTTCCGGCTCATACGCATATATCCATGATTCGTCCCCTGTCACGATTTTATACACGTCTTCTGTAGCACCACGGTCGAACTTTCTAATCATTTCCTTACACCAATTGACACGAGCCTTTTTGTGACCGATTGTCAAATTATGTGGGATCCAACGCGAACAAATCTTTTTCACAGCCAAATGTTCATGCAATATTGAATGTATGGAAGTGGAAGTAATGCCCAAGGTGTCCTCTATCTCACGATATGTCACATAACGATCTTGCATTATCAGTTCACGCACTGCATCGATGTTTTGTGGCACAACAACCGATTTTGGACGACCTGCACGGAGATCGTCGGCGACCGAACTACGACCACGATTGAATTCACTATACCAGCGATATACTGTGGTTTTTGATGGTGCTTTATCGCCATACAAAGAACTGAGAGTTCATCGACACATTCTTGTGGAGATAATCCACGTCCGAAAGTTGTGAAAAATAATCCAACGCAAAAACCTTCTCTTGAAATTTCCATTTTTTGGCCAAATTGATTTCCTTAACTCACCGTAAACAAAACAAATAGCACTTGTACATCAACACGTTGTGAGTACGTTTAAGCTAAAAAATGTCAAACTTTATTATGGTGTTGCCAGACTTTAGCTATTGACATTAGTGTTGCCAGTTCCCGAAATATAAATAGTACCCCTCGTATATGAGTATATATTGTAATAATATTCTCTATTACGTCATTGATTCTACGATTCATCGATGACTGCCTTCTCTATTGCTATGAAATATGAGTTCGAAAGGATGTTGTCTCTTTCGTTTCAATTAACGTAGTTGCTTTAAGCTTTCGAATGGGGAGCGGAAAATAGAAATTCAATCAGACAGGACGTAGTGAAAGACTACAGACTAATAGGAGGAAAGCGTAATAGGAGGAAAGCGTAATATGTGGAAAGCGTAATATGAGAAAAGCGTAATAGGAGGAAAGCGTAATAGGAGGAAAGCGTAATAGTGGGAAAGCGTAATAGGAGGAAAGCGTAATAGGAGGAAAGCGTAATATGAGGAAAGCGTAATATGAGGAAAGCGTAATAGGAGGAAAGCGTAATAGGAGGAAAGCGTAATATGTGGAAAGCGTAATATGAGGAAAGCGTAATAGGAGGAAAGCGTAATAGGAGGAAAGCGTAATAGTGGGAAAGCGTAATAGGAGGAAAGCGTAATAGGAGGAAAGCGTAATATGAGGAAAGCGTAATAGGAGGAAAGCGTAATAGGAGGAAAGCGTAATAGTAGGAAAGCGTAATAGGAGGAAAGCGTAATAGGAGGAAAGCGTAATAGTAGGAAAGCGTAATAGGAGGAAAGCGTAATATGAGGAAAGCGTAATAGGAGGAAAGCATAATATGAGGAAAGCGTGAGTGAGTGAGTGAGTGAGGTTTATTTCAATTATTCTTTTTACAATTTTTGTTACAATTTCATGGTATCTCGCGAAGCCTTTAAGGCTTGTCTGCGAGAAAATTTGAAATAATAATAAATTAATTAATTAATAATAACAATAGATATTCAAATAATAAATTACAATAGTTCAATTAGAATACAAATTTAAAGTACGATTATAAGTTATAAATTTAAAGTATAATTATAAAGTACAATTATAAAATTTAGAAACTTATCAAGGAGCAATGTAATTGAATAAGAAGAAGGAAAAAGAGTACAATTTAAGACATTATTATTGGTACATGGGTGACCATTATTTAGAAGCGAAAATAAACATTATTTAGAAGTGAAAATAAACATTAGTTCTGAATATAATGCAGTTTGATGTTTCTATTTCGCTGATGTTTCGGAGCTTGGTGATCGTTCGCTATGTTTGATGGCAGCTGATTCAGAATTTTGGGTATAACAACATCGAGAGTGCGTTTTCCATAATTGTTGTAGAAATGGGCAACTTTAACTCTCCCGCCTGTTCGGTGTCGCGTAATATGAGGAAAGCGTAATAGTAGGAAACCGTAATAGGAGGAAAGCGTAATATGAGGAAAGCGTAATAGTAGGAAAGCGTAATAGGAGGGTTCAAAAAATGGTTGTGTGCTGGCTGAAGACGAACTTAGAAAATTTGCAAGTAATCTTCAGGGCCTCCAGATGCTAGGAAGCCCCTCTCTAAAAGGTGCTAGAGTGAAATAGCAAATAGGTGTGACCAATTCGTAGTACTTTGCAGTATACTTTCAGTTACCTTAGAAAATCCCCCACGAATGTATTGGCTGTTCAGCTCTGGTATGAAATTGAGGCATATCTGGAGGTGCTTTGCGAATTTGCAAGCACCAAAACAGAACTCTCTTTAGAAAAGTTGAAAAGCCGTCTTTAGCGGTGCAATTAAATGGAATATAAACGGGATTTAACAACCTGAACAAGGCCGCATCGCACAGAAGACAGTTTTGCTGCAGCGGTTTCTTCGTTCTTGTTTTGTTTAGCTCACTTGCTGCATATAAATAATTATGCTACTTTAAATTGCATGCCGTTGCCTGCCTGCTTGCTGGCTTACTGTGCTGTGCGGTGCTGTGCGGTGCTGTGCGGTGCGGTGCGGTGCGGTGCGGTGCGGTGCGGTGCTGTGTGTGCCGTTCTGTTGATGTTGGTTTTGCTTGCGTCTTCATGCACTTGAATGCGTAAAAGCATGCCTCATTACTCTTCCGCTGCGCTGGTATGGATAAACATAATTACGGCAGCCAGGAGTAAACGTTGCTAAATTGTTACTCGAGTGCTGCGAGCACTTTTTTACATAACGACTGAAGACGCCGAGTGGGCGGTGGGGGGGGGGGGGGACTAGCAAAAGTTACCGTGGCTTATAATTTTGTTGGCCAGCTTCAAGCATTATTAACTGAAAGTATGCAATAAATTCCAAATTATAATTCACAATTTATTCATACACAGAAAAAAGGTTCATTTTCTTTACAGTTTGTGTTTGAATTTTTAAAGCGCCGGAATGTATGCAATGCTTTCTTGCTGGTTAGCCCAGTGACAGACTCACAGGCATACGAGCATTTCTAGGTAGCGAGCATGTTGACGTTCTGACTGTGAGCATGTGAACTGAAGGGTTTATGAACTGAAATACTTGTGTATTGTATACATGTGTGTGTGTGTGCGAAAGAGGGCGCTCCAGTGTGCGCGTGTGCTTATTGGCGCGTGTTCGTGTAAGTGGTGTAGTATGTTTAAACCAACTGGGGAGATATACAATAAAAATGTAAATTTTTGGGGCAGGTTGGAAGTAGGCACGCACTCGTTTATTATTAAATTGAGGCAACATTAATGGCGCAATTCCGGACTCAAGTATGTGGAATGCAGATAAAGTTAGAGTCGTGCTGGCGTGCGTACGTGCGCGCGGAGTCCACTCACATGCCGGCTTAACGACACCCCCACCACTCGCTGCAGCTTCAAATTTAATGTTAATTGTTTCAAAGTTGCGCAGATCTGAGTAGAAAGATAGGAGCACCTCAGTGAAACGCCAACTGCCTGGAAGGCAACTCCATGCCTGCCTCCGCTTTAAACTTGGCCAGAGGAATTCGCTTTGATATCCACCACTTCTGAACGATTGCACTGCCACATACCGGAGCCATCCACCACATCCACGCCAAGCGATCCGGACCTAGCTAACATGTCTCTTATGCTTTTCCTTTGCCATTCCTCATTTAGAAATATGCGGCAAATCATTTTTGCTCTGACGTCGGCCTTTGATAAATTTCCCATTAGCCCACGTTTCTTCGAATGAAACGCAAATTTCGAGAATTGTTGTTTATTATTTATGAAATGAGATACAACTGTGCTGAAAAAGTCGAACAACAACCACAGCAGGAACGCCAATACCAACAGCAACATCAACATCAACATCAACACCATCACCAACACCATCACCAACACCAACAGCGACTCAGCGTAACCGGAAAGAGCGAGGCACGTGCACACGACAACACGACTGCGGAAGAGTGAATGCTTTATAAAAACACCGGAAATGTGAGCAGAAAAAATTAAACAAAAACAAAACACACTTCAAGATGAAGCTGATATATGACGCGAATTGGAGTGTTCGACGTAGTGGAAAGAAAGGCAATGAAATAAATGCGACACCGCATTGACGCACAGCAGTGCGCCAACCCCCTCCAAATGCTCAGCAATACTCGTGTTCTCACACTGCAAAAGGGCGTCCATTTTTTGCCTGACCCATGTTCAGGTTAAGGTTGAAGTTATCTGCCATATTTAAAGTAAGCACAGAACAGAGAATATTCGTAGGCTTGACTAAGTGTTCGATATCAGCAAGGCCTGGTTCACAGAGGAACATTCTCGACACAAACGTCGATGAAGGCCTCGTTCACTCCTGATGCTTGTATTGCAGATTTCATTAGCCTGAAGGTCTCCTTTTAGGTAACTTCTGTTTCGCTTACTCAACTTGATAGACTTGGATTCTGAGCCACGAATCAAACGAAACACCACCAATCAGGAATCATAAACGGCCTCGCAATATATGACGAGGATAACGGCTTTAAACTACAGTTCGTTAAGAGTTGACGGCGGCAGTCTCATAAACAGGCGAACTCCTTGTGCTCAGAGCTGGCGAAGCTGTTGAAGGACGCAGAATGCATTTAGATCTCCCAACGCCTGAATTGTAGGCAACTTGTGGCTTAACGTGAATGAATTATGACCAATGGACGGCCTCCGAAGCGTGAAAAGCAGAGATCAACAGTGAGCAACTAGATTGTATGGTGGAAAAAGATTGCAACTGGTGGTGCATAACCACGAATTCGGGCAATTTACTGCGTCTCATATACAAGCAGCTCTTTGGGAGGCACATTGAAGCGGGACTTCATTTAAGACGTAGAATAGATTCATGAAAGAGATGAAGAGCTGCAGAGTAATTGCCCTTGAATAGACGTTAATGAGGGGCTTTTAGGCTACTTTTAGAGAGTACGATTCTGCGAAGACCAGGACTAATGCGGGTAAATTAGTTCCTGGTTTCATGGATCTTGGTGCTACAAAAATTGAAAATTGAACTCGCGAATCCGCAAATTAAAAAACACGTTGACACACACACCAAAAATCAGTTGCAGACTATTTTGGAAGCTTGAGTCCTCAAGGTATCAATGAGCACACATTGTGGCCTGCTGCTAGGAAGTTGAAAGGGCCTATAAAACATCAGTCACCACTTCGTAAAGATAATGGCACTGGAGCTAAAAGCGGTGATGAGAAATGCTGTGCCTTCGCAGATCACTTGAGTACTGTCTTCTATACAAATCTCCCCGTTATATCGTTTCAGGAGGTCCGAAATACCGAATAATGGAAATAGTGAGCTCCTGAAATACCGAATAATGGAAACAGTGAGCTCCTGAAAACTTCAAGGAAGGCGGTAAATAACACCACTTAAGGCTTACATCCTAAAAAAGCACCAGGAATGGACCAGATAACAACAAACATGATAAAAGAGTTACCTAATATAGCTGTATCTCACTTAGTCACGGTAGTCAACTCTATTTTACGCACTGGATACTATCCTCATATACGGAAAATATCGAAAATAATAATAATCTTAAAGCCACGAAATTATGCAACACAAATAAGGTGTGGCACAAAGGGCTTATAAATAAGCTTGAATGAATTCTTCCAAAGACATACCACAAACTATTTGAAACCCTCATTATACTACCACTGACTACTTTGACATCAAAGCAGGAGTACTTCACGGCAGTGCGCTTGGACCTGTGCTGTATTTGCTGTTTATAGCTGTTATGCCAACTTCTGATCACACCGCTATATTCGCCATTCCCGATGATACCGCCATACTGAGTACAAGCAAATACTCTATAATAGAGAGTATATCTATAGAGAGTATTTGGTACAAGCAGCTGCTATCTCGTACTCCCACTGGCTACAGAGCCTCTTACTGTCTGTTGAACAGTGCCTTAAGAGTTGAAGGATAAAGGTTAATGATGCTAAATGAGCCCTCTTAACATTTGCTTTAAGGAAGGACACGTGCCCCCTTATTCCCATCACTGGTCAAAAGATATGAGCACCAATGCTCTAACATAAGAAGCACCTGGGAATCCACTTAGGCACACGACTAACTTGGACTAAACACATTGATTCGAAGTGTGATCAGATCAAATTGAAGCTCCACAACTTGAACTGGCAACTGTGTTAAACAATGTTCACAACGTATATCTCTAAGACCAAGATTTCGGACGGTAAAAGAACTAAAAAATTCAGGTTGTGGGATTAATTCAAAATCTATAGTGGAGTTACTCACTGAATTCGGAATATTCTACTCGAACTGGGTCTGGGGTTCTCCAGAGCGGATTCAGAGATATAGAAGCATATATGATTATGCACGCTTGATAATGAAAAATTCCCACAAATTCAATAAAAATATTTTCGGCACAAAAAGTTTCGGGATTCTAAAAAAAACCATGTTATTAATAAAGCAAAAGAATTAAAATAAAATTGAATGTGAGTGCGGCAAGAACAAAAATAGCCACGTACTCGACCCACCTTTGAGTGAGGTAACAAAATTGAATGCAGTACCAAAGAATTTTATGTGTAAACACACAAAAAATAATAAATTTGCATACTGGCCAAAGAGAAACGCCCACTGAAAAATGACTTCTTTGTGTGAACGCAAGGGCGGCGTGGAGGAGGAGCACTTTTGCAAATGAGGTGAAAGAATGCCACAGCCAAAGGCAGGGGTACTGCAATTGCAGATCGAACAGCCACGTACGAATCCGTTTGCCACGGCCAAAACTAATTGAATGGAAAAGCCGAAATTGAATGGAAAATCCACTACACACACACACATGCACACACACACGCACACACACACGCACACACACACGCACACACACACGCACACACAGCTATACTCTTGCAGGCAAGTATATGAATCTTCAAAAATTCTTTGGCAATTGGCCAATTTGCTAATGCGGCGCTGAGTGACGTCACAATTTCATTTACCAACAAGAAGCAACAAAAATGAACACATTTGCACGCACTTCTTTGAGGCTGTTCTCGAATATTTCATGAGCAAGTTCATGATTTTCACTTTTCGTAAATATTCCTCCCGACACTTCTTCGCATATTTCCCTAATGATGTTTATGCACGAAAATAAATATTGTTCGCTGCGTTTGTTGTTGTCGTGGTGGTTGTGGTGGTTGCTGTCTTTTTAGCTGTTCAAGTGACACAGAATGGCAGTCAGCTGCCATTGTCATGTCATAAGGCGGTAAAAAATGTCATCGTCATGGCTCAGGTGCAAATATATGCGACGTACTCGCATTAACAAACATGTCAGCTGTGAGCAGAGAGTGAGGAATTTGTGTGTAGAAAAGGTAGAATGCTTATGAAATGTGGAAAGAGTGGAAAAGTCAGAATATATAAAGAAATGGTATAAGTTTTTCAGATGTAGAAGAAATAAAAAATTTCGAAAATGTCACTCGTGTATAGTATGTAGAAAACACAAAAAGGTAGAAAATGTTGTAAAAATTTTGTGGAAAATGTAAGAAATAAAGTTGTAGAGTTTGTGAGAAATGTAGAATAAATAAGAAAAAAGTTGAACTATGTATGTAGAAAATGTAGAAAATGTAGAAAATATAGGAAACTAAGAATATATAAAGAAATTGTATAATTCATTTAAGATGCAGAAGAAATAAAAAATTCCGAAAATGTCACTCGTGTATAGTATGTAGAAAACACAAAAAGGTAGAAAATGTTGTAAAACTTTTGTGGAAAATGTAAGAAATAAAGTTGTAGTAGAGTTTGTGAGAAATGTAGAATAAATAAGAAAAAAGTTGAACTATGCATGTAGAAAATGTAGAAAATGGAGAAAATGTAGAAAATATAGGAAACTCAGAATATATAAAGAAATGATATAAGTTTTTCAGATGTAGAAGAAATCAAAAATTTCGAAAATGTCACTCGTGTATAGTATGTAGAAAACACAAAAAGGTAGAAAATGTTGTAAAAATTTTGTGGAAAATGTAAGAAATAAATTTGCAGTAGAGTTTGTGAGAAATGTAGAATAAATAAGAAAAAAGTTGAACTATGCATGTAGAAAATGTAGAAAATGTAGAAAATGTAGAAAATGTAGAAAATATAGGAAACTCAGAATATATAAAGAAATTGTATAATTCATTTAAGATGCAGAAGAAATAAAAAATTTCGAAAATGTCACTCGTGTATAGTATGTAGAAAACACAAAAAGGTAGAAAATGTTGTAAAAATTTTGTGGAAAATGTAAGAAATAAATTTGCAGTAGAGTTTGTGAGAAATGTAGAATAAATAAGAAAAAAGTTGAACTATGCATGTAGAAAATGTAGAAAATGTAGAAAATGTAGTCAATTTTTATCTTGTCCAGAGTCTTCCAGGTGAGCTGCCCAGATTTTGTAATTGTTTAATCTGGAAACCTTGCAACTTTTTTGACATCTATGGTGATACGAACATGTCTGGGAAATTACTGGCAGTAGCTTCGTGTATGGTGGAATTTGTGCTTGGAAGGAGTTCGTTCAAGTAGGATTTGCTTATGGGGGAATTCGTTACTACTGGAGGACTTCGTTCAAGGAGAAATTTGCTCTAGAAGGACTGCCTTCATGAAGCAATTCGTTCCTGGAGCAATTCATACAAGCAGGAAACGGTTCTGGGACCAAGTCGTCCATGGAGTTCCCAGTTCATGGTTGGAATTCGTTTATGCAGCAATTTATTCATGGACGAATTTGTCCTTGGCTCTCAGAGCCTCAATTAGCTTCAAATCGTTGCCAGTATTTCTCAAAGGGACAATGTTGAGCAAATTTAAGCATTGCATTGCTGCCTCTACTCTCTCCCCTTTTCTGTGGAATGGCATCCTTGCTCACACCCATTACCGTCGAGCGTTGCATATAATTAATGGTGGTAACAATAATAATAATAATAATACGTTAATTTAGCAATTATCAGCGACACGACGTTCATGATTTATCCAGCAGAATATAGCTTAAAATTGCGTATACGCCCCGTACCACTTCCACTCCACTGTGAAATGTTCACAAATAATTTATTGTGAGGCTTAATAAACTGCACTGCAGAGCCACAACGCTACGGCGGCGGCTGTTTTTGCTCAGACACCGCTAAATCATTTCGTTATCGCACGGAGCCATTAATTACGCTGAATTGTGTGCGCTACGAGTATAATTGCCAAATCACTTGCAGCATAAATCACTTAAAATGCTATGCAAATCAATTAAATTAGGTACGCCACTAATTAGCAGCAGATACGGCCGCACTCACACACACAAAGAGAGAGTAAGAAAGCTCAGACTCAACCGCAGCAGCTGTGCAGCAATTAAATTACAATGAAAACAGGATTCAGGATGCTGCCTTTCACTCAGATTGATTGCGCCAATGTTAACAAGCGACCAATGGCACGAGGTCAGTACCAAAGCTGTTCTAGGACAACCACGGAGGTTGAGGGGCAACCGAGGATGCTGAAGGGCATCCACGGAGGTTGAGGGGCAACCGAGGATGCTGAAGGGCATCCACGGATGCTGAAGGGCATCCACGGATATTGAGGGGCAACCAAAGATGTTGGCGGACAACCGAGGATGTTGAAAAGCAACCGAGGATGCTGAAGGGCAACCAAAGATGTTGAAGGGCAACCGAGGATGTTGAGGGGCAATCGAGGATGCTGAAGGGCAACCGAGGATGCTGAAGGGCAACCAAAGATGTTGAAGGGCAACCGAGGATGTTGAGGGGCAATCGAGGATGCTGAAGGGCAACCAAAGATGTTGGCGAGCAACCACGTAAAACGTAATCGAGGATGTTGGTGGACCAATAGAGCAGCCGACGGATTTTTCTGAGAGATTAGCTTCGTGGCAAGGTTGGACCTGGCAGCTTCGCTATAACGTAGCTACGTGGCAAGTCGCTACTCGACCCGTGCGCACCCTGTACGCATGCAAGGGAGCTCATTTGGGGCTATGGACATTGAAATACCTCTGTTTTGGTCCGGCCATTGTCTAATGATGATGCTGCGATCGGTCTGAGACGTCACTGTGTGCTGGTCTCTGTTACAGCCAGAACCGCTGTGTCGATCCGAGTATAAACGGCGGGAGAACTGTTGCCAAACTATGTGCGGACGAGTGTAAACAACGCTCCCGTGTCCGCAGAGGGAGGTGTATAATAATTCCAATGTGGGCGTTTCAGTGCTAACATTGAGCGACTGAGCTCTTTCTCCCAGCAGGTCCCACTTTAATGTTTACGCATAGTTTCTCCGCCGATCTTGATCATAAATACCACAGAAGCCCCACGTGGTCAGGTATGATGCCTGCCGCTGGGAGCATGCTCTTAGTTTTAGAACAGTCACAATAAACACAATGCACTGCTGCGTTCTAGGGCAGATTTTTATTGTCCACCAATCACAAACAGGAAATTTACTCGTGTTGATGCAATTGCCTTAATAATAATAATAGTAATAACAACAACAACAACAACAACAACAATAAAAAGGAAATTAATATCGAAAAGTGAAATAAACCAACTTGTGGGCAGGATGTAATTTTAATTGATTAACTGTAAACACAGCGCGGGCAGGTAACGCAAACATTTGCTCGCGCTTAATTAAAGCGATTGCGGTGCGAGCACTTCCTCCTCCTCTCCTCTCCTGTCCCCTCTGCTCATCGCATCCCAGTCGGCGTTGTTGCTGCACTCATCCAAGCGTGCGCTTTGTGCAAATTGTGTTTGTTAAAATGCACTGTTTACAGATTTTGTACTCTACGC
Source organism: Clusia tigrina (assembly GCA_920105625.2). Taxonomy (NCBI): domain Eukaryota; kingdom Metazoa; phylum Arthropoda; class Insecta; order Diptera; family Clusiidae; genus Clusia; species Clusia tigrina. The sequence continues at coordinate 14,533,129 of OV050032.1, read as the reverse complement.
TCAGCTGCGCCTCAAAGTATGCACGCACTTCGCAATTTTTCATTCTCTCACACAGACACTAATAACATAAATTTCAATTTGCAGGACTACTGCCTCCATAGACACACAGACGGCAGCGGCAGCGCGCTTTGTTGGCGTGCTTCAGTTTGCATTTGAGTTGCACAAACTTCATGGAAATATTACATTTGCCGAAAGAGCGGTTGCGTCCGGGACCAGCACCGAGCGAGCTGCTGTGTTTGTAATTATGCTTGTACGCACTCAGAAGAGGAAACTTTTAATTTAAATTGCAAATCGCACAAAAGGACTCCTATACATGTCTATGCCTATGCAGTTTAGTGCACATATACAGGGTGTAAGGAATTATTTTGGAGACTGATAATACAACATGCTCATCCCGTGTTGTTCAAGCGCTGAATTCATGTACCTCCGGCAGACTTTAGGACCTGCCAACATGTTTTGTAAGTGGTGAAATGTAAGGTCCCACCAATACCATACCAAGTTCTATCATTTTCTCACTAATTTCTTATACTCTACTCTCTATTTTAGTGCCTCTTCTAATTGCACCGCTTTGATGGCTATCCTCGTTTCTGAATGATCGCCTATTTTGCTGTTTCTCGCAATATTCAACAAACTTTGATGACGGTTTCTAAGAATTTGTGGAGCATCCTCTCCAGATATCCTAATTCAGCTTTGATGGCTATCCTCGTTTTTGAATGATCGCCTACTTTGCTGTTTCTCACACTATTCAATAAACTTTGATGACGGTTTCTAAGAATTTGTGGAGCATCCTCTCTAGATATCCTAGTTCAGCGGTGCACATCTTATACTGAAGCAGTCGCTTTTATGCCCGACTTCAGTTTCTTAGTATTGTTGTCGCCTTTCCACAATTTCCGTTCAGAGTTGTAAGCATTCTTCTTAAGCGGAGAGCTCTTGCTTTCGCTATCTTAATTCTACTCACTATCTCTGAAGCCTTCTGACGAACTCCAGTTCTTTCCAATCCTTTCCTAGTCTCTGATGCGTTGTGTCTACGAAAAGTTTATTCCACGTATACCTTACAAATCGGTGTATAGAATCTCCCACTGCTTTGCACCCTGTATACTCGTCGACTCTCTACCATAGTAATCGAAATAAAGTTTTCATTCTTTTGTGGGGAGCGACTTACTGCATCCCAGCCATGCCAAGCGTCAACATAACAAATGCTTTTTTGCATGCCTGGTGCTCCGAAAAAGAAATCGCAAATAAATGAACTTGTTAAACAACGCAGCATGCATACAGGCGCTCACGAGTGATTGCCGCGTCAGCAACATTGAAAGCGAAAAAATGGCTGCAAAATTGGTTTAGCCAACTTTTAATCACATTAAGGAGCGCCAAAACAGCACACGCAGCCACACACGCGCGCGCACGCGCGTACGTACACGCCCAAATAAACAACAAACAACCCGAAAAGTATGCAATGCTGAAGCGAACAAGGGAGTGATGCGTTGGAATGGAAGATTATAATAACATGAAAATATTTCATAAAAGCAGCCAATTACGCAGAACTGAAATTCTCAAAATAGCGAGCATTTTCACTCGCTTAATAAATATTATTTTCATATATTGTGATTGCATATTTTCGAGTTTTTGCCTCTTTGCATACATTTCGGCGTTCAGGCGTGCCGTGCAACTGCATCCACTCATCGCCTGCACCCGAGAAAAATTAATTAATTGGATTTTATTTTGTGGGCGGCAGGCTGAAGAGGCCACAAAGACCGACCGTAAATATTTAATTAAATTTGCATTCATTCGGGCGCAGCAAGAGCTGACAATGCATCAGCACGTCAGTGCTAGCGGCAGAGGATGCAGGCTGCTAGGTAGGATGTGGGGGTATCGGGGGAAGTGGGCTGTATCTGTCCGTTAAGTCCTTTTGTTTCTGATAGTTTTCAATTTATTTTATTAGCTCGCTCGTCGACATTCTGGCATGAAAGCCGTCGAAATGCAAGTGTGAGAGTCGTGGCGTATGATGAGGTATCGGTGTATTTGTATGTGTATTTGTATGTGCATTTGAGCTGTACAGCCGGGAAGTATGCTTTAATTTGCCGACTCTTGTTTACTTGCATTTAAATTAAATTCGAGAAGCATTGATTTAAATTTATGAGGAGTTGTTGGCCAGTTGAAGAGTTGAACATGAAGCTGGACACTTCTGATCAACAACCTCAAGAGAGCAACGTTGGAGAGTGGTTTCGCAGGGTTAAAAAACCGACACACCCATCTTTACGCTGGACACTGTGCAGCTGTAGATTGCAAATATCGCTAGCATAATATCATCGGTTGTTAAACGGTTTGGGGTTCTACTCCTCCTTCCTCTTCTCACTTGTCCCTCTCTCCCACATAACTCCGCAGTGACTCCACACTCAGCCCAACAGTTTAGTGCCATACTTCGTAGTCTTTTTCTTATTGCATATTTCTGCAGACTCAGGTAGTGTGACATAAAGTGCTGCCGTGACAATTTGTCTCTCTGTGCTTCAGAACTAATCATCATATTAAGTGAGTACTCATTTTTTATACCACTTATGAAAGAATAATTCACTTTAAAGAAACGTCAATCCAAAAAACCACAGATCCTTGATTTCGAGTGCAAAATATGAATGCGGCTCAAAATGAAGGCATTGCTTTACAACTGCCTTGGTTGGCATAAAATGGAGTAGGGAGTTGGTTGTGGATTATTGTATAACTTTGACATTTGTTGACGGCCTTTTCTACAAAGTGCCAGATTCATTAAGACTGAAAGGCTCATAACTGCAAAATACTTAAAATGGTTTCATAAGGAGCTCAGTTTCAAAGCAAACATAATCGTAGAGCGAAGTGTTGGGCTCTTCTCTAGTACCTAGTTTGCCGCAGTCTCTTGTCCTAAAAGTTGGAAGCCGTATCTGCACTTGTTCTTGTCTGTGTCATATGCATTCCTTTTACTTGCAGTAATAATCCTAGTACCACGTTCTGCACTGAGATCCTAGATGGCCAGGCACCTAAGGTACTATTTTCTGGGTTATTATATCATTTTCTGCTATTCTATAAGCAGGGGTGTTGTAATTTGCTGTGCTAGAAGAAAGTTTATATCCCAACTCATCGCTTGGAGATAGCTTGCCAGATGTCTTCTACCCCAACTCATCGTTAGGAGATAGTGTCCCAGATGACTTCTACTCCAACTCATCGTTAGGAGATAGTTTCCCAGATGACTTCTACCCCAACTCATCGTTAGGAGATAGTTTCCCAGATGACTTCTCCCCCAACTCATCGCTTGGAGATAGCTTGCCAGATGTCTTCTACCCCAACTCATCGTTAGGAGATAGTTTCCCAGATGACTTCTACCCCAACTCATCGTTAGGAGATAGTTTCCCAGATGACTTCTCCCCCAACTCATCGCTTGGAGATAGCTTGCCAGATGTCTTCTACCCCAACTCATCGTTAGGAGATAGTTTCCCAGATGACTTCTACCCCAACTCATCGTTAGGAGATAGTTTCCCAGATGACTTCTACTCCAACTCATCGTTAGGAGATAGTTTCCCAGATGACTTCTCCCCCAACTCATCGCTTGGAGATAGCTTGCCAGATGTCTTCTACCCCAACTCATCGTTAGGAGATAATTTCCCAGATGACTTCTACCCCAACTCATCGTTAGGAGATAGTTTCCCAGATGACTTCTACTCCAACTCATCGTTAGGAGATAGTTTCCCAGATGACTTCTACCCCAACTCATCGTTAGGAGATAGTTTCCCAGATGACTTCTCCCCCAACTCATCGCTTGGAGATAGCTTGCCAGATGTCTTCTACCCCAACTCATCGTTAGGAGATAGTGTCCCAGATGACTTCTACTCCAACTCATCGTTAGGAGATAGTTTCCCAGATGACTTCTACCCCAACTCATCGTTAGGAGATAGTTTCCCAGATGACTTCTCCCCCAACTCATCGCTTGGAGATAGCTTGCCAGATGTCTTCTACCCCAACTCATCGTTAGGAGATAGTTTCCCAGATGACTTCTACCCCAACTCATCGTTAGGAGATAGTTTCCCAGATGACTTCTCCCCCAACTCATCGCTTGGAGATAGCTTGCCAGATGTCTTCTACCCCAACTCATCGTTAGGAGATAGTTTCCCAGATGACTTCTACCCCAACTCATCGTTAGGAGATAGTTTCCCAGATGACTTCTACTCCAACTCATCGTTAGGAGATAGTTTCCCAGATGACTTCTCCCCCAACTCATCGCTTGGAGATAGCTTGCCAGATGTCTTCTACCCCAACTCATCGTTAGGAGATAGTGTCCCAGATGACTTCTACTCCAACTCATCGTTAGGAGATAGTTTCCCAGATGACTTCTACCCCAACTCATCGTTAGGAGATAGTTTCCCAGATGACTTCTCCCCCAACTCATCGCTTGGAGATAGCTTGCCAGATGTCTTCTACCCCAACTCATCGTTAGGAGATAGTTTCCCAGATGACTTCTACCCCAACTCATCGTTAGGAGATAGTTTCCCAGATGACTTCTCCCCCAACTCATCGCTTGGAGATAGCTTGCCAGATGTCTTCTACCCCAACTCATCGTTAGGAGATAGTGTCCCAGATGACTTCTACTCCAACTCATCGTTAGGAGATAGTTTCCCAGATGACTTCTACCCCAACTCATCGTTAGGAGATAGTTTCCCAGATGACTTCTCCCCCAACTCATCGCTTGGAGATAGCTTGCCAGATGTCTTCTACCCCAACTCATCGTTAGGAGATAGTTTCCCAGATGACTTCTACCCCAACTCATCGTTAGGAGATAGTTTCCCAGATGACTTCTACTCCAACTCATCGTTAGGAGATAGTTTCCCAGATGACTTCTCCCCCAACTCATCGCTTGGAGATAGCTTGCCAGATGTCTTCTACCCCAACTCATCGTTAGGAGATAGTGTCCCAGATGACTTCTACTCCAACTCATCGTTAGGAGATAGTTTCCCAGATGACTTCTACCCCAACTCATCGTTAGGAGATAGTTTCCCAGATGACTTCTCCCCCAACTCATCGCTTGGAGATAGCTTGCCAGATGTCTTCTACCCCAACTCATCGTTAGGAGATAGTGTCCCAGATGACTTCTACTCCAACTCATCGTTAGGAGATAGTTTCCCAGATGACTTCTACCCCAACTCATCGTTAGGAGATAGTTTCCCAGATGACTTCTACCCCAACTCATCGCTTGGAGATAGCTTGCCAGATGTCTTCTACCCCAACTCATCGTTAGGAGATAGTTTCCCAGATGACTTCTACCCCAACTCATCGTTAGGAGATAGTTTCCCAGATGACTTCTCCCCCAACTCATCGCTTGGAGATAGCTTGCCAGATGTCTTCTACCCCAACTCATCGTTAGGAGATAATTTCCCAGATGACTTCTACCCCAACTCATCGTTAGGAGATAGTTTCCCAGATGACTTCTACCCCAACTCATCGCTTGGAGATAGCTTGCCAGATGTCTTCTACCCCAACTCATCGTTAGGAGACAGTTTCCCAGATGACTTCTACCCCAACTCATCGCTTGGAGATAGCTTGCCAGATGTCTTCTACCCCAACTCATCGTTAGGAGATAGTTTCCCAGATGACTTCTACCCCAACTCATCGTTAGGAGATAGTTTCCCAGATGACTTCTACCCCGATTTCTTCTGTGCTTTGAAGTTAGCGAATGTGAGCGAAATGACAAGGTAGGTAGGTTGGGCAGCCGCATCACCAATAAACCAGTGATGCCACTTAGATCACCAGTGGGGTCCGTTGTGAGCCGTGGATGCGAGGCATGGCTACGCTTCTCCCACCAGATTGAGCCAACCTGAGCCTTTTACAAAGCGAAGAAGGTGGTTAACACCTGACTGGCATAGTCCATAGTCATAGACCATCTATACTTGTTAAGAAATGGGATCCTAGTAAGCGTTCTCTATTTCTAGCAAAAGCTGGACATGTACAGAAGAGATGCTGGATCGTTGCCAGTTCCTCCACAGAAGAGATGCTGGATCGTTGCCAGTTCCTCCTCGTTCCTACAGCTGCGGCAGAATTCGCGTGAAATAGGCGACACGAAATTTTTGGTTTGAAGGCGGCTCACATTTGGTTGACTTATACTGTTGGTTGACTTATAATAAATGTACAAACTCCCATTCTTCTTGCATGATTTCCTATTAGACAATGTCCCGTGAGGGCTCCTATTTAAGTCCTAATTTGTAGTCTATTGAGTCTAATGATATTCCTAGATAGACGCAGATTTAGCCTAGGCCTTCTTTGCTTGGCAATTTCGGAGGTAGTGGCACAGATCCACTGTTGATTGGTAGAAATAATTAGTGTCTCTTTTATGAGAAGCTTACAAGTCGCGTATTACTATGATGGTTATTATTATGAAGGTCCTCCGCTCTGGGACTTGACTTGATTCATAAAAAAACCCCAACCCGCGGAGCGAAATGCTCCGAGTATTTGAACACTCAATTGAATTATGTGAGATAAATGGAACTACAGTAAACGTAATGCCCGTAATTCAATGTTGCTCATACCACACGTTGCACCCCGCATATGACAGAAAATGCAAATGCAGAAATGCAAATGAGAATGCGAACAAACAGCGGTCGAAACACAACAAATTCATAAATTTTAAAAACAAGTACTCTTGACCCAAAAGCACTGAAAAATGTATTTCATTTTCATAATTTAACACACACGGTACGCATCCTTGCGGATTGCTGAAGCGTCCTCGCACTCACTCATATACACACACACACACACACAACACACACACACACACACAACACACACACACACACACACACTCACTCACACAACACATACACACGAGCATCCATTATTTCTCATTAATTTAATTGAATTGAAAATGTGATTCGTACTCGCACGCCGCGTGCGACCAATTCGGCAGAGTGCGGTGGCTGACGCTCATAATAAATTCATTTATTACAATTACAAAATATGAAAGCGAAATATTTACAATGTAATGAGCGAAATTAACTAAGAGTAGAAGCAGCAGAGAGCAAATTAGCATGCGAACGGCGGTGTGTGAGTGGGTGGGTGTGCCTGTGCCTGTGCTGAAGAAATTAATTAAGATATATGAGCATAGAATGTGATTAATCACTCCGTTGGCGATGAGATGAGTTCAATGCGCCGCTTCTGTTATAAATGCAGGACAGCTGCAACGGCGTTGATTGTGGTTGTGGTTGCGGCTGGGACTGTGGGTGAGGCTCGCCTTATCTGTGGCCTCTGACGCCCACACATTCGACTGAGAAGCCAATTGCTGAGTGTCATAATTGCAAATGTGTGCTTGTGCATTGCAGCGGCGGTTAATGAATACCGAGAGCGGTTGCGGTGCTCGTGTTGTCGGATGTGCTGCTGCTGTCTGGCAGCAGATGCTCCTGCTGGGCTAAGAAGAAGCAGACAGTTTTCACTTCCGAACATAATTAATCTGCGCCTGTTTATACTATGAGTGGATGTGTTCACAAGAAAGGATCAAGAGGCGTTACTCTATATATAACAGACATTTTCGTTATGAATCTGTGACGAAGAGATGTAGTCTAAGATAAATATTTAACATAGTGATATTAATTAAACGCTTATCACAGAGTGAATGAATTGAGTTGCTTTATTACAGATTCGCGCTCGAAGAAGAACAAATGTGACTGCTCGCTTAAGTGCTCCTTTTCAAAGGTTCCTTCGATGGAAACCGATTGGCGAGGAACGAGAAGTTTCTTTAAAAAATAGGAGGGTTCTAAGGTCTTCCTTAGCATTGAGTGCTTTACTGCATTCTGTTCATTTCGGCCAGTGTAGACGAGGTTTACACAAAGAGTTTTTGCTTAATCTTGCTTAAAAGTCTGAATATTTGTGCATGGTTAGTTCGAACTCTGCCGGTTCACTTACGCCTGAACTGCTTTGCTGCTCAAAATCAGACAGAAACCGTACACAGCTTTTTCCGGGCGTATTTTGTGGGTGCTGGAAGCTGCGTCAAAAAACCATCAGGATAACAAAACTTTATGCACCAACAAAAGCAGGGGAAGTATGAAAATTTCAATCGTAGCACACAACGAGGCACTGGGGAACACTCCCCCACTCGCATACAGGGAAAGGCAAACAGAAGCTTCGAAAAACGTGTTTGTGTGTGTGTGTGTGTGTGTGTGTGTGTGTGGGTGTGAAGGATATTTGGGCATGAAAATCAAAAGCAATTCCCTGGGCATCAACTAATAACATGGAAATGCCGAGACGCGTCCGGCCTTTGCCGCACCTGAGACCAACTCGCGCTCACTCCTGCCAGCATTCACTCGCCCCCTTGTGTGCCACTTGTGTGCTGCTCGTTGATTATACTTTATGGCCTAAAAGTGTGTGCATTAATCATGTAATAGCGAAAAGGAGGCGTGGCCGGTATTGACATGTGTTTATATGTGAATCTACTTTGGTCAGTTTCTTAACTTTCACTGTTGGAGCTAATGTAAGGAGACTAGGCATGATTGATTTTGCAGAGCCAGTCTGTGTTCCATGTGAACAAAATCGGATGAAGAACACGCCTACTTCCCACATATACACTCGTATTACAGTAGAGATTTCAAATAAAAGAGCCCCAGATTTGCTCCTTATGCGAAATCGGATGAAGAACACGCCTACTTCCCACATATACACTCGAATTACGAGTCGATATTTCAACCAAAAGAGCCCCAGATTTGCTCCTTATACAAAATCGGATGAAGAACACGCCTACTTCCCACATATACACTCATATTACTGTCGAGATTTCAACTAAAAAAGGCCCAGATTTGCTCCTTACACAAAATCGGATGAAGAACACGCCTACTTCCCACATATACACTCGTACTACTGTCGAGATTTCAACTAAAAGAGCCACAGATTTGCTCCTTATACAAAATGGGATGAGGAACACGCCTACTTCCCTTATATACACTCGTATTACTGTCGAGATTTCAACTAAAAGAGCCACAGATTTGCTCCTTACACAAAATCGGATGAAGAACACGCCTACTTCCCACATATACACTCGTACTACTGTCGAGATTCCAACTAAAAGAGCCACAGATTTGCTCCTTATACTAAATGGGATAAAGAACACGCCTACTTCCCACATATACACTCGTATTATTGTCGAGATTTCAACTAAAAGAGTAACTGAGTAAGTATTCATCAAAGTACGAGTACTTCAGCAATGGTTTTACAAAGGCTACGCAGTTATATCAAATCCACAATTTTCACTCCTGACGTACTGAATGGAAACTCAATAAGGGTCTGTAATTTCTCTTATAAATCTTTGACCTTCATAATGAAACATTACAGCGCCATTCCAAGAGCATGCATTGTCACCGTAATAGCTCAATGGAGATTTGCATGGTGTCAGCTTAGATGTAGGGTATCGCTTAGTCGGTGTGGCTCGAATTTAGCCTGCTTTAATGGTTTTTGTTGCCATTTTTGCTGTTTTTTTTATCGCTTTGAGGCAAATTGTTCTGTTTACGTTTTCAGTCGTAAATTTCCCAGCAACAGAAATTGCTCAGAACAGAATTTGCGAAAAATTTGCGAAAAATTTGCACTCCCCCAAGCGCGCTTGAATTGTTTTCCCCTCGTTTTGTTTTTCGCAAAGATTCCGGCGCAGCTTTAATTGCAGCGAAAAAATTTGCAAGCAGCTCAGGTCCATGCACTCGTTCCGACATTTTTAGCCAGCGCTGAGCGTGCGGCGATAGCGCTGCGGGCGGCTGAATCGTTATAATTTAGTCACATTGGACTCGGCAGGTGAGATGATTTGTGTGAGGGAATGAGTAAGTGGTCTGTGCCTGAGTGTGTCCGTGTGTTTGTGTGTCCGTGTGTTTGTGTGTTTGTGTGTTTGTGTGTCGGTGTGTCTGCAGGTGTAATTGTGCGATATATTTTATTTAATGTTTAAAATTGCACCTCGCTTCGTTGGTGGCAAAAATGCCATTGCAATTTATGGCCCATTGGCCTCACGCCCTGGCAAGAGCACTCGCATTAATAGAGTTTGTCTGCTAGGGTGGCCTCCTCAAAAAACTAAAAAATCAGTGGGCAATTGGCCCTCCCACTTCAGACCTCAGTGAACAAATTGAGACATTGTCTCAGCGCTGTCGTTTTATGTTCGCTTTATCGCAAGGCGAGGGAGCCACTTTCGTAGATAGAGTGTACGAGTACGTGGCAAGTGAAGCGTGTGGGTTGGTGTATACGTGCCACACCTGCAGTTATATGCCAGTGCACTTGTTGTTGCTTTTATGAAGATATCGATTGGGTAAGAAGAGAAAAACTTTACAATGAAAAGTAAATTTTCTTTGAATATTCAATGCTGAAATGTCCACTGCTCCTCTCTGTCTCTCCTCTTTCTCCCTGTCTCTCCCCTTTCACCCTGTCTCTCCTCTTTCTCTCAGTCTCTCCCCTTTCTCCCTGTCTCTCCCCTTTCTCCCTGTCTCTAATAGACGCATGCTTGTATAATTTCTGTGTGCATCTGGCAATGTAATTGATTGCTTTTTAACCACAAGATGTTTCGGGGCAGTGAGCTATGCCTCCAACGTATCCTTGTTCCTTGTTCCTTCCTACCGATGAAATATTAACTAATTAATTAAACAAAAAGTGGGCAACAACCTCAACTGAACCATCATCGAGGGTGCCGGCTGCTAATAGATGCCATAGTATGAGCCTGCACGTTGTCAGAAGGTATCTAGCTAAGATGAGTATGAAGAGTCGGGCTTGTTACTCCTCAATAGTATAGCATTTGCGTTCTTGTCATGGTCGGGGGTAAAGGGATGGATCAAGGGGTTATGCGATCGGTGCCGACTATCAGCCAGCCTGTGGGCCCTTTCTCAAAAAAAAGAAAGTCCAGTGTCCAACGTAAACTTACGGATACCTGGCGCACTCCGTAATAATGAGCCTTGCTAGCATAGTTCGGAGCTATGCGCAGGCGGACTCCTTTCCGACACTCGTGGGTCCAAAATATCAACACAATTAATGATAAAAGAACAAATAAAAAGCTCAAGGGGTCCGGTCCTCCCTTTAATAGACCGGGAGGGACAAGCCGTCCCGTGTATAGAGCAACGGTGTTTCCCAACTCGAAATTTGCCTCTACAAGAACAATGGCGAAGCCTGGTGCGAGTAGCGCAACAACCAGTGCTCATGCTAGAGAAAAGGCCACGGCTATCTCTAGGATAGTGGTGCTCTACGAGGCCGCCGGAACAACCAACAAATTCGAAAGCCAGCGAACAGCGGTTGAGATAAAGGCTTATGAAGGTCAAGCCACAGAGAGCATTCTTGCTCTTCGTAGCAAATGGCCAAAAATAAATATCTCTGACCCAGCGAAAGAGTGTTACCACGAGAGACGTACCACCGTAAGGATCTTAAAAAAGGTGTACGAGAAGGTGCCCACTGACGAAAAACTGACAAAGAGGTAAAAAATTCTATCGAGTGGGCAAAGGGCGGTGGAGCCGGAACATGTACGCGGTCGAACGGGTTGCCCACTTCCCATTCTACCGCGTATATGTTCCGACCCACTCGATATAATTTTTTTCCTCTTTGTGAGTTCTTCATCAGTGGGCAAAGATCCTACGAGGAAACAAAGTTAGCAAAAATGGTGAAAACGCAAAGTGTCACTCCAAAAAGAACATTCGCGGAAGTCTCAAAAAGCCGCCTAATTACAGGCGTACTTGATACGAGAAACCCTGAAGGGAAAATTCCACGGTCACAATGGAAAAGGGGACAGGCCGCCTTAGCTACAGTTTTCTTGAAGGTCCTAGCAAGAAATCCCAGTCCTCCACCGACATTGGGCTGGCAACAGGGCCAGATCCAAATGATAGCTTGCGATGCTGAGAGAACGGCGAAGCTGTACAAGGCTGCCATCTCGGTAGTAGGGGATGCGTATCGCACTAAACTGCTGTTGAAATTTTATAAGCAGGATATAAAAATTGCGATAGGGGTGCTGGCAGATCATTGTTTGATTGGTAAACATGCAAGTAGACTGGGGGTACCCCATTATGACTTCTGTAGGATCTGCAAAGATATCCAGGAAGAGGAAACAGTGGAACAGCGGGGTACCCCATTATGACTTCTGCAGGATCTGCAAAGATATCCAGGAAGAGGAAACAGTGGAACAGCGGGGTACCCCATTATGACTTCTGTAGGATCTGCAAAGATATCCAGGAAGAGGAAACAGTGGAACAGCGGGGTACCCCATTATGACTTTTGTAGGATCTGCAAAGATATCCAGGAAGAGGAAACAGTGGAACAGCGGGGTACCCCATTATGACTTCTGTAGGATCTGCAAAGATATCCAGGAAGAGGAAACAGTGGAACAGCGGGGTACCCCATTATGACTTCTGTAGGATCTGCAAAGATATCCAGGAAGAGGAAACAGTGGAACGCCTCCTGAACATAAAACAAATCGAATTTTTCATATGCCGTAATCATATTCTTCCTTACAGCATTCCTTCTCTCTTGGCTATCAGGCTTGGTTGCACTGTCACTGCCTTGGGAATTACCTGCACACAACGCGACACAATTGAGAGACAGACAAAAGGACATTTAAGCTGAAGTTTAGTGGTGTAATTCTTTGGAAAACTACACAAGAATGAAAAGGGCCTTAAAATGGCGTCAATTGTAGGAGTGAATGCTTGACTACCCGGAATGGACAGCGGGCAGTGCCGCAAATTACACACAGAGCAGCACAATACAACAAAAAAGAGCAACCAAAACAAAAGCGTAAGCGAACACAGCCCAAAACAGAACCGAAGAGCAACGGAGAAAGGAAAATTTAGCCAAGCAATTCGATAATTTTTCCTTCTTTCTCCGCTAATTGAGCAGCTGCCAGTTGCGCCGCAGGGAGCCTCTTATACAAACTGTTTAGACAGGACACCACAAAGGGACTCGTTGCAGAGGGTGGATAGGCGGGGATGGAAGTGCTGCTGGTACACCTTCTCCGTGGTTATCTGCGCTAATTGTTGTCTAAATAAAAACAGTTTTGTACGTGTGCGCTACACTAACGTGGTTCGGCGGCATTATTCACTGGGTCGTTCGCACAGGCCAGAGAGCGAGATTCCGTTGGAGCTGCTCAACGCTTGTGATTAGTGTATTCATATACTTGAGATGGACAAATCCTGCCCACAAACTTCTTGGCAACTGTCTTTTCAAAACCCATTCTAAGCTAAGCCCAGTCTCAGAGTCTCTCCTATTCCACTGGTGGAGATGGCTGATATATCAGTATCAACCCCAAATATGAGAAGGTTCTCTGGAGCCTCTGAGAGGGAAATGTCGTGGACTTTAAATGTTGATGGAGACTGTGAGAGATGTGTCAGCCTCATATCTCAAAAAGTATAGTCTCTGAAACTGAATTTGAGATCAGTCAAGACTCGCGAGTTTCTTTTATATATATATACTATATATCTACTAAATACTATATATCTTCTATATATATACTATATATATACTATAATAAACATGATCGAGCAGCCGATAGAAACTATATCCGCTGGCACTGTCCGCTGGGCTCGTCGGAAATCCTTTCATCACAACGTACAATTTTATACTTAGTTTCCCAGGAGACCCAATGCAATGCTGTCACACTCATCCTTTGATATTCTTCTCTCTCACTATCTGTAGTGCTCTTTCTCTGAAGCTTTTCATGGTAAATATTTGAGGAGCTACTTGAGTAGACAGACACGAGAGTGTCTCATTTCAAATGTCATGGTAAATTGTGTCCTATTAACAGAAACCACGCAGATACTCTGACTTAGTGAAGAACGTAACGAGTCCTTCAGATGAACTTGCAAGAATACAGCACTCAAAGAAACCAAGATTTCAAAGCACTTCTTTCTGGAGATAACGGTCTTATGACACTTAATTATACGAGCATTCACTGAGTATCTCAAAAATCTTGCTCCATTTTTGTTTGTTCACCGAGGATGTCTTTTAGTCAGTTTTCTCTCGCCGAATGAATCCGATTCATTTCGAATGTGAGCGGTCTCTGCGTAGGCTCATATTTTCTTCATCTCTTATTACCAGCATAGGAGACTCCATTCACGACCACACTCGATCCTTGACATTATCTTCCTCAGCCACCTGGGTGTGCTTCAGGGAGCAGGGACGAGTGGTGAAGCTAAACTAAAGCACATCCGCAAGTGTAAGCGGATTGTAGGGCACGAGCATCCACTGGCGTCAATCGCCCACTTTACGTAAATTTATACGTTTTTGGGGGGGCGACCAATTCAAATAGTTGCAGTTGACATCAGCCCAATTACGGAACCTGTCAAGTGAATTGGCAAGCAGCGACGGCAGCAGTAGCAGAGCAGAAAATGGAAACCGCAAAAGGGATATCCCACTGGGCGGCACGACACCACTGCAGATAGACTGGTATACCAGCAACAGCATACGAAAATTCCAGCTTGAATATTTGAAGGAGTAAACAACTCTGGTGGTGTCTCTCGGTCTGACAAGAAAAGGGAAGAAGCCAAAATTTGCACACAAAACAAGAGAGCGCAGACACTGTGCGAAATATGTGTCAACATTGCGCCTCAGCAACCACAAACCACCTCCGCTGCAGCTGGCAGTGCTGCTATCGCCATCATCGGCCGCGGCCACAAATGATAACAGCAGACACACGCAGACAGGGGTGAGGCTCGGGGCGCTTCCGTAGGTCCGCCGCCAACGCAAAATTTGAAAATCGCTCTACGCGACCACCAACCAGAACACGGGCCATCACACGAGTGAGTGGGAAGCTGCTGGCGCTGGGCAGTGGCGGGGAGAGGCGTAGCGCGGAGGGGCGAGGCGTAGCGCGGAGAGGCGAGGCGAGGCGAGGCGCGGGGTGGAGCGGACGTAGGCAAACATGCTGCTAAAAATAGCTTGGCTTAAATATTTTGGCAAATATTTTTGTGCTAACGATACTTGCGGGGTACTTAGCAACTGCAGCTGAGCGCTGAGCGCCGAGAGCCGATAGAAATTCCTAGCATTCTATGCTAAGGTAATTAATTATTGAGCAGAGTTGCTGAAAGAGCTGCGACTGCGGCTAATATAGAGGCAGAGACAGAGACAGAGGCAGAGGCAGAGGCAACGACAGTCACAACCAGAGCAGATATCTTTCAATTAATTAAAATTTCGTGATTTGTATGAGAATGTTCACCGTAGTCCGCTGGTAATCTACGTTGGCGACTGCACATGAACGAAGAATTTTCTTTAATTAATTAATTCATTTTTTGGCGCTCCATTTCGTCGTACATTGCGCCACATTTGAAGCTTTCCACTCCCACTCAGTTGGAAGCGAATATCGATTAATATTAATAATTGACTAACGAAAGAAACTGCACAGGATTCGTGGAGGCGGCACGTGAATTGGTTATATAAAACGCCAGTATGAGGTTGAGGTCGGGTCGGAAGGCCACAGATACTATGTAGGATAGTCAAGCAGCTGTGATAGTCAAGCAGCTCTGATAGTCAAGCAGCTGTGATAGTCAAGCAGCTCTGATAGTCAAGCAGCTCTGATAGTCAAGCAGCTCTGATAGTCAAGCAAGCAGCTCTGATAGTCAAGCAGCTCTGGTAGTCAAGCAGCTCTGATAGTCAAGCAAGCAGCTCTGATAGTCAAGCAGCTCTGATAGTCAAGCAGCTCTGATAGTCAAGCAGCTCTGATAGTCAAGCAAGCAGCTCTGATAGTCAAGCAGCTCTGATAGTCAAGCAGCTCTGATAGTTAAGCAAGCAGCTCTGATAGTCAAGCAAGCAGCTGTGATAGTCAAGCAGCTCTGATAGTCAAGCAGCTGTGATAGTCAAGCAGCTCTGATAGTCTTGTCCTCCCCGGAATCTGTAGATGGATGTAAGTGGTCCCACCACTCGTATATGGGTTGCAACCTGATTTCAAACAATGTGAGAAATATATCGAAAATTATGGGTTCAGTTCTATCGGAAGGTGAGTATTTCTTCCAGTTATAGGGAAAAGAACATGAGCGGGTTATCACAGTACTTTTCAATAGTGGGAATGAAGCGTACTACTCGTGAATCCCCCTTTCTGCGGTTAAGATGGCAGTGAAACCGCTCTCGTACTTTGAATCAAGCCTTCAAAAACTCACAGGGTGCGGTTATTAGAGGGTAGTAAACTCAGATTCACCCTCGTCAGTTCATGAGAACTGGCATATCACCTTCGGAGATGTGTAAATTGCATGTGGAGATTCCAGGCCTTTCATTTTTCACTAGTCTACTGGCCTCATTCAGTTCATCAGTTCGTCAGTTCGTCAGTTCGTCAGTTCGTCAGTTCCTCAGTTGGTCAGTTCGTCAATTCGCCAGTTCGTCAGTTCGTCAGTTGGTCAGTTCGTCAGTTCGTCAATTCGCCAGTTCGCCAGTTCGCCAGTTCGTCAGTTCGTCAGTTCGTCAGTTCATCAGTTCGTCAGTTCATCAGTTCGTCAATTCGTCAGTTCATCAGATCGTCAGTTCATCACTTCGTCAGTTGGTCAATTCGTCGGTTCATCAGTTCGTCAGTTGGGGAAATGATAGACAAAGAGTCGCTTTATTAAACACAATTCGTGCCGTACCACCAAACCTCAGGTGATGGAGCTCGATGTACAGGTTCCACATAAAAACCTCACTTTGCACACCCACTGGAATTAATCGAACTGGTATCTCGAAATCCAGAATGAGCGAGATAATTGGATTTACTATAGGAATGAGTGCACTTTTCCAGATCTCTGCGAAGCTAACGTTCTTTCTCATGCTCGTGAAACCCAGTTTGTGACTCTCTCTCCCACACCACGCTAGCACTCTGCGAAGCTAACTTTCTTTCATATGTTCGTGAAACCCAGTTGTGACTCTCTCTCTCTCTCTCTCTCACCACGTTAACACTCTGAGAAGCTAACGTTTCTTCGCATGCTCGTATTGTGTGGAAATGATCAACGACAGTTTCTGCAGCTGTCGTTGATCATTTCCGCGCAATACAAGCATGTGAAAAAACGTTAGCTTCGCAGAGTGTTAACGTGGTGAGAGCGAGAGAGTCACAACTGGGTCTCACTACACTCTATTAGAAATCTGTTTGTTCCTATTGTGCTTTCTGCCTGGAAATATAAGAGAAATATAGGCCCACTGTAGAGGCACAGGCTTAACTTGAAGCGTAGCCTCGAATTACTACGTTGTCTACACTAAAGTTCCCTATGCGGACCTATGCGGACCTATGCGGACCTCTGCTTCCCTCACTTAAACACTGATTAAGGTCTGTCTGGCATTCAGCCTTAAATATGCCATTACACTTCCTTCAATGCTCATTTAGTGACAATTTCAAATGCCTTCGATATCGGTGCCTTCAAATGCAAATCATGCCTACGAGTCTTTCCTACTTGGCACATCATCGTCTTCGTCATTGCGCCAACGGTCGCGAAATACCGTCGCGTCATTCTGCGCATAACTTGCGAGCAATCTTAGGAGTGAATGTTGCAAGACATGGGGGAGGAGAAAATCAATTAAGTCCCCACATTATAATCCCAGTGATAAATTCTATGCTGGCATAGCCATCCTGAGGATTATGGCTGATGCACAAATGCCGCTCGCTCGCTCGCTCGCTCATTCTTCTTCATTCCTTGCTGGCATCCTGCCTTCTGGGGGACCGACCGCTGGCACAATGAAAAATCACAAAATCATAAACTGGCAACAGCCGCCCGCCCTGCTGGCCATGGGAATGTGGTGTGGGTAAGGGTGGGAACGACTCTGCCACTGGGCGTGGGGTTGCGTTGACGATGGCAGTAATTGTTGTTTTTCGGTCTGGTGTAATAAAAATTATAATTTAATGCCCGTTGACGTATCTGACATTCTATTTTTTTGGACGTTATGCTGCGCCATCCTCCTCAAAAACAATTTTCTTCTCAGTTCTTTTTTGCTTTTCATTTTTGAATTTGGTTTTTTTCCCTCCCTGTTTGTGTTTGCAGTGTTCTTTTGTTGTTGTTCCTTTCTTTCTGTTTCTATTGTTAACAAATGATTGTGAAAACAATTTGAGATGTTGAAATCAGCACAAAGGAATGCGACAAAATTGCGAATATTCGCGCTGGCGGAGCTGCCCGAGACCGCGCCGTTCATCAATGTTGGCATCTGATGTGCCGATGGGCCTCAGGCTTAATTAATAATTAAAGAGCATGCATGTAAAATGCAAATTCCTCTGTGGTAAACATGGCAGCATAGCTTAAATTGAAATAAATCTAACAATTTAATGCGAGCTGGCAAGCATTTCGATGTCTTTTTTCAAATTCAAATCTCGCCCAACGATCACTCAGGGTGAGGAGGTTCGCACATGTTGAGGAAACTTTGTGGGCGCCTAATTTGAACGAAAATTAAAGACTTCTGTGAATCAGCGTTCGCTATGTGGGGAACTTTGGTGCGGGTATATCAAAATTATCAATATGTGAACAGTTAAAAGGTAATCTACAGAAGTCGGCGAAATCTTCAATTGTTCATAGAAGGGGTCAACCAGATTCTGGTTCCTTCAATGAGCTGATTTTAATTGATTCAAAGAGCTGATTTTAGTTCCTTCAAAGAGCTGATTTTAGTTCTTTCAAAGAGCTGATTTTAGTTCCTTCAAAGAGCTGATTTTAGTTCCTTCAAAGAGCTGATTTTAGTTGCTTCAAAGAGCTGATTTTAGTTGATTCAAAGAGCTGATTATTCAATCTAAACCATTACCCTCAACACAATTCGGTAATTAAAAGGAATCACTACTTTGTTTCGCATTTATGAAGAGTTTTCGTATCACACACATATTTTTAGGCGTTGAAAAAAACACACTTAATTGTACCATACTTGCTGCCTGCTTAAGCGAATCTATTATGCTTCACTTAATCGAATTTAGTCCATAATGTTGAACCAGCGTACATACCTGCAAATAGAAGAGAGAAAAATAATTAATGCTTTGCGTGCAAACACTGGTACTATATTAGAAAAATCCCCTCAAAGTATGCAGTGTAAATTTACCCACGGGACTAATAAATTGTTTGCACTAAAATCGGTAGCACAGCGGCAATAAATACAAATCAAGTGGGTAGGACGTAAATCCCAATGAATCTGCAATAAGCCCGTCTATGCGCTTTGAAGTATGCTAATAAAAAGCACACTAGCACAGTTATGGCAACAGAGACAAATACCAGAAGATTGGGGTCGCTTTACAGCGACTGCGACTTACCCTACGCCGGAGGGGAATGGCACTCGTATGTACTTATGGGGTGAGAGTTACCGGAGTACGCGTGAAATTGATCGCAAACAGTCAAAAGTAGGCAGTATTGCTTTAGAGAGGGACTTGTAACTCGGCAAATTTTAGATATCAATGTATATGACGATGGGCGTGGCAGTAAACCATCTTACGCAGCTTCATTATCGACACACAAGAATTGTTGTTCACATTAAGAGCTGATATGATAAAATTTCGTTGCTAAATCTCATGGCAAGCTTGATAGCGCTTTGAAATTGAGGGCATGGCAGTTGAGAATTTCGCTCATATTTACCAGCCGCTCTTTTTAGGGTGTAGGGTGGACATATATTGAAAAAATCACAATTCAAAATGCAACAAAATACACAGATTCCTCTCGCACACACACACACACACAAATCCTCACACACACACACACACACACAAATCCTCACGCACACACACAAATCCTCACACACACAATTGGAGGCAAACCTAAACGCACAACAAGGATAATCAGAATTAAACATGTGCGCTGTACGGCGAGAGCGGGCGAGGATGCGAGCTAGGAAGGAAGCAGATGGGTGCGAACGCGGTGGCGAAAAGTAGGCAACTCCCTCAATGGCCTGATAGAAGCAGACAACAAGTCGAGCGGGATTTGTGTACGCGTGTAACTATCTTGATGAGGCAGGAGCCGGGCATACGTAAGAGGACACGAACGGCGTATGGTGTGGTGTTGAATGGTGTGGTGCGGTGTGGTGTGGTGTGGTGTGGTGTGCGTTTGCGTGTGCCTGTGCCTGTGCCTGTGCCTGTGCGACATTTAGCAACACAAAAGCGGTAATGGCAGCTTCAAAGCCTCGACATGGCGTTGATGTCCTTTGTTAGAGAATGTTCGATACTCGTATGTGTGGAGGAGGCTGTGCTTGCTGTAGTTATAGCGGTTGTTCTTGTTGTCGTTTTATTGTTGTGCTTTGCATTTTGACATGTGCTCATGTCATTTTCGATGCTAGTAATCACATCGTTAGCTTGGATATCATACTTGGTTTGACGGTTGGTTATAGCGTGGCAGGATGTGGGGCGACACACACACGCATGCTCAATGTTTCAGAGGTTTCTCACGCTTGACAAAGACAACGTAATCTACGCGTAGCCAATGAATATGTAAAAAAGTGCGCCATCAAATGGTCGCATGCGCCGCTCTGGCAAAGCACACTAATAATGATTCGTATAATAAAATGACAATAATACGAGCCCGAAAGGCTTGAATCTGACTCCCTGTGGCACTAAACTCACGAAAAAACGGCGGCAATTTGAGTGGCTGGCAAACTGAGGAGGCCTTAGGGAGCAGCGCTCCAGCCGGCTATGTGCGTGAGCAGTTGCCATGAAGTGCTGCTAAACTCACAGAGGCTTAGTGGTAGGCAGGAGCAGCAGCCCCAGCTCCGAGTCAATAGAAAGGAGAAAAGCTGCTGACAGCACGTACACCATTTCACTAGAAGACCTTTTCGGAGGATTACGCACAGGCATTGCCAGGAGACCAGTGCAGGGTAATCATGCGGGCGCGGATTATTCCGTCCCCAGCATACGGTTTAGAGGCACTTACTGATTGTATTCAATTTCGTTGGCGAACGCATTTTTTCTCCTCTCACAGAACTGTAGCAGGACACACGAGCCTGGAGCGAGTCACAAACATTTTTATACACTCTTTCCATAAAATCACCCACAGAAGTGCTTGCTCTCTCGTTCTTCCAGAAGCAGACGTTTCTAACCAAATGCAACGTATCGATATGGGTCTTTGAGAACACACGATCATGTCTCCTTCAAATACACGGAAGGAGACATGATAATCACGTCTTAGGAAGCGTGACTACGATCATTGTCCAGAGGTCTGCTGAAGTGTACTTGCACACTTGCTTTACGTTTATGGTATTACCTGCTAAAACGGGATTAGCAAATATGCCACTCACTGATATATGCAGAAATGCAGCATCATTTCTGGCACATCTCTTAGACTAACACAGTCTCCAAACTATCGACAATCTTAATTTTGCTTCTTTGGTGACTTCTTTTCTGTTCTTATTTCTTATTTATTCCTCACTTATTTCTCACTAGTTTTTCAATTGTTCCTCACTTGTTCCTTACTTGTTTTAAAACTGCTCTTTACTTGTTCCACACTTATTCTTCAGTTATTGCTTACTTGGTCCTCACTTATTCCTCTCTTGTTCCTCCCTTGTTCTTCACTTGTTTCTCACGTTTTCTTCACTTGTTTCTCACGTTTTCTTCACTTGTTCCTCACGTTTTCTTCACTTGTTCCTCCCTTGCTCGTCACTTTTTTCTCACTAGTCCATCACTTGTTTCTCACCTGTTCCTCACTTATTCCTCGTTTGTTCTTCACTTATTGTTCATTTGTTCCTCACTTGTTCCAAATTTGTTGTTCCCCACTTTTTCGAAACTTGTTCCAAACTTTTTCCAAACTTGTTGCCTACTTGTTACCCACTTATTCTACACCTATTGCTCACTGGGTTCTCACTTATTGCTCCTTTGTTCCTCACTAGTCCCTCACTTGTTTTTCACTTGTTCCTCACTTATTCCTCACTTGTGCCTCACTTATTCCTCACTCATTCCTCACTAGTTCTTCACTTGTTCCTCACTTTTTTTCACTGATTTCTCACTGGTTTCTCACTGGTTTCTCACTGGTTTCTCAATTATTCTTCACTTATTCTTCACTTATTCTGCAGTTATTCTTCAGTTATTCTGCAGTTATTCCTCACTTATTCTTCACTTGTTCCTCGCTGGATTCTCACTTGCTCCTCACTTGCTCCTCACTTGCTCCTCGCTTGATTCTCACTTGATCCTCACTTGTTCCTCGCTCGATTCTCACTTGATCCTCACTTGTTTCTCATTGGTTTCTCACTTATTCTTCAGTTGATTTTCAGTTATTCTTCACTTATTGGTCACTGATTTCTCAGTGATTTCTTCAGTAAATCTTCAGTTATTCAGTTATTCTTGAGTTATTCTTCAGTTATTCCTCACTTGTTCATCGCTTGCCAATTACTTATGCCTCACTATATTTTAGTTGTTCCTCACTTGTTCCTCACTTGTTCCTCACTTGTTTCTCACTTGTTCCTCACTTGTTTCTCACTTGTTTCTCACTTGATCCTCACGTGATCGTCACTTGTTCGTCATTTGTTTTTGTGTTTTAGACTTTTACAGTTCTACTCGTTTTCTTCAGTCTTTTGTTACTCATCTCTTACCTCACTATCCTCTCATCTGTCTACCCCCTCTCTGTTTCATTCATCTTCTCGCCCTCTAGCTCATTTTTTATGTATTTTATTTTTTCTTCCCGTCGTCTCCTTCCTCTCTCTCACCAAACGTGCCGACATTGCCATTTTATACGTAGGTGCATAACTACGGCCTCAGGTCACATATTTTAATAATAGGAGTGTTCAGTTCAGGCACACAAAGAGAACTCTTTCACCATCTAACTTTCCATTATGAACATTCAACAAGAACAACAATAAACAAAACAATTGATGTGTTAACTTATACAGGAGCGCACACACACACAGACACACTCTTATTCACACAGGCACACTCTTATTCACACAGGCACACATAAATATGTTGAGAAACGCATTGAAACATTCTCGTAACACACCCATATTAATATTAAAGTAGTGCAAAAGCACTTTTTCTGTGTCTTCCGCTTCGCTTATGAGGAGGGCGAAGCGTTGAAGTGGAGGGCACGGAGCCTGAACGGAATGCCGCCGAACAATATATCACTCCACACGCACTTACGACTAAATGTGTTAAGCAGATACAAAGGATACTTGATGGAGACGTTCTCGAAGAGAGCAAACAGGAACATTACAAAACCAAACAAAGGAAGTGCACACAAATGTAACGAAAAGAAAGCAAAGGAAGCAAAATAAAACATAGCAAAAAATAAATCAAAGCAGAAGCAGAGTGCAGAAGTGGATGGATATGTGTATAGGGAAGTCAGGAAACATTGCCACGCTATGAGCATGCTGGCAGTTCAGCACTGAGAGCCGTGCCGGAAGTGAACAGAAATATATTAAAAAACTACCAGTCTAGATTAGGTGTGAGCAGGCGCCAACCTGAGACACATTCAAGTAGAACAGTAAACGAGCATTGAAGCAGGAACTGGAAGAGGAGCAACAGCAATATCAAACGAACCGTCATTGTCACGGGGATATATTAAGTCATAAACGAAATGTCTTCTTATGTGAATGTAGTGAAAGCAAATATAAATCGATGCTTCATATCTCAAGGACGAACAGCGAGAACGAATGGCAGAGACTTCAACGCGAAAATACTTCACTAAGTTGGTACACAATCGGCGATAAATGGAACGGTGGTCGTCCTAGGGAACGACTCTGACCGTATAATTCTTCAAATATGAAGTGAGAAGTTACTGAGGCGAAATGGGAACAGACCTCGAAATACCAGTGTAATGAGTATAAAATAGTGTCTGTAGTTTCTTGATATTGTCTTTAGCATTTCTCTGTTTCATGCCATTAAGGGATGCTTGCAGACATTTTGTGCATGGGTTAATGAAGTGGAATCTTTCTCGACATATGAACCACTTGTGAACTTGGAATTATGGGGATATGTTAGGGTACTTTCTAGGGAATGATCAGAAATACATTCGCAAAAGAGTCGACGTCCAGAATTAGAATAATTCGTATGGAATATCGTATATCTTGGAATGAGCAAAGAGCCACCAGACCAGCAATGGAATAAAGTGCGTATTATCAGGTAAATGGATATGATTGATTATATACATGTTGAATAATGTGTGGAATAAAGAGACTGAACCCTGGCATACAATGGAGAAAAAGTGCGTATTATAAGTCAGCAGACGCAGTATAAATGGATATGATTGAATAATGTGGAATAAAGAGACTGGACCCTGGCATACAATGCAGAAAAAGTGCGTATAATAAGTCAGCAGACGCAGTATAAATGGATATGATTGAATAATGTGGAATAAAGAGACTGGACCCTGGCATACAATGCAGAAAAAGTGCGTATTATAAGTCATCAGACGCAATATAAATGGATATGATTGAATAATGTGGAATAAAGAGATTGGACCCTGGCATACAATGCAGTAAGAGGGGGAAACAGAGTTGAGCAGATGGCTCATGATTGGTGGTCATGTTTCAGCAAAAGCAACCCTGGAACTAGAGGCCTGTGTCGTTCGGAAACGATCCAGTCTGACTCTGCAATGCAGCGAAATCAATCAAAGATACCATTCTTTCTTCTAGGCATGACCCAGCACAGGAACTGTAAAAGGACATTTTAATAGCAATCGCTTTCTTAGGCAGAAGAGAACTGAAAGCAATCAATTAAGGCAGGGACGACATTGGCAAGGAACGATTGTATATGCTAGAAGAAGGTTATTATTATTATTATACCTTACATCATAATTAATTATTACTTCAAGGGTATAGGGGAATCAGTACTAGCTACTGAGGCCTTCGTCTCGAGAAGAATAGATTTTTCAGAAACACGCATTTTTGAGACCAAGCCCAGGGGAGGATTTGAACCTGCAACCTTCTGAGTGTGAGTCTACCAAGCTTACCACTAGGCCAGAGAGGGTGGCGAGGAGTAGGTAAACTGAAAAAATTAAACAGATCACTTGTAAACCGATCTATCCAGTACAGTGAAATGAACTGAACCGATTTGTTCCCAACTCTTATGAAGGCTGAAAAAGTGATCACTATTACAATTGTCTCAAACTGACGCTCTTGAACATTAACACTCTCCTCGCCCGACGAAATCTTGAGTTCTGTTCGCCCACAGCAGCGGGAAACAAAGAGTGACACACAAAGAGGCCGAAAACAGATGAAAATATTGGAAAGTGTGACCCAGCAACCCAGAAAAGTGTGGGATCGGGGACAACAATAAACCCGAAAATACAGAGAGCTGAAAACAACCACTAACGCAGCAACGCTCCAACAACCACAGCAGCAACAACAACAACAATAAAAACAACAACAACAAACGATTATGAACGGTTTTTTGCGTGGTTTTTTTAGCCAATTCTTTGGCGAATTTAGAGGAAGCTCCGCTCAAGGTCACTGCGCGCACCGAAATAAACACATCAACATGTCAAAGAAAATAACAACGAGAAAAAAATAGGAGAGGAAAAAACAAATTTAAAAAATAATAAATAAATACAACTAAATTATAAATTTAGCTGAAACGGAAGAAAAAGAAGAAGAGGAGAATCAGAACATCAACAACAACAACAACACCAACAGAGTAGCAATTTGTATAAGCGCGAGAAATCAAATCAAAATATGAGTCCCGATGAAAAATGCTCGTAAATAAATGTTTCATTCAACACCTTCAAAGCACAGCATGGCAAAAAGTTCCACGAGCAGATAAATATATACTTATAGTATATCTCTAAATACACTCGAGCATGCGAGCCGATATGATATTTGCGGCGCAGTATAACGGTGAATGTGACACCTACGCTAATGGGCGGTGCAGAAAAAAACAACACACTTAAAGGAATTCTTTGGGCAAGCTTCAGACATCAACGAGTGTCAAGTGACGTCACGCAATTACACGAGCTGCGAGCGTTTGATGGTGGCGTACACGGGTTTCGAAGAGTATGTGCCTGAGAGGCTGCCAAGAGGCAGATGAAGAGCGTCTGAGGCAGGGAAATCGGCCGAAAACGCCACCGTGAGTCACTTGGAGCGTCGAAGAAGAATGTGTCACATGCGTCTCAGAAATCTGAACAAATTTCAGATTCATTTAAATTTAGCCCCCCACACATAAAAAAAAAACACACACACGCACACACACAGGCACAGACACTCACACACACAAGCGTGTGCGCAGAGCCAAACGCACTCAAGTCGAACACTTATGAATAGCGAGAGAAAATCGCAGGCAGACCTGTGCGTTTGGAGCACTGAAAAGCGCGCATATTTTCACGGTGGCTGCGGCGCTAGCGGTGACGGCGCTTATGCAAATGCTCATTCAGCCGCCTGTCCACCCGACCGCCCCGGCAGACCGCTCTCACTCGTTCATTAACACTTTTATTTGTGTTGTTTGCGTGAAGGTGAAGTTCATTTGAATTCCACGACGGACGAAATGGCGACGCCGTGTGGGTGAAGGTCGCGTCATAATGCGCATTCAAGAAGGGTGGGGACTGCGGGCGGCAGAGGTGAGGTGATGTACTCGTATGGGAATGTAAACAACATGCGGTCATAGTCGAATTCGGTTAAGTCAGTTTCGGGCGTGTTGCAGGCGTGACAGCGTGAATGGTCCATGTGCGTGCCTGCAAACGAGATCAGTTCAGTTGAAGCCAGTGCGGCAATTGTGTGCGCGCCGCTGATGCTCGTAAAAACGAATTGGGAAAGGTTGCGGAGGGTGGGGAATGGACGTCTATTGCAATTGACACAGATTGACTGAAATTGAGTTACGAGTAATCGGTCGGAGTTACACGGGATGGGAGCAGAACTGGTCACTTTATTGAAGCACAGATACACCTGATTACCCAGATTTCAATGCCATTGCACAGTTCGCAACTGTTAGCCACAGTTGGCACATGTCCATTCCCCAATGTTTGTGTTGAGTTTGCTGGTGAGAAAATCCACATCTACCACAGCTGTTTCAGAACCCTGTCACTGCAGAGGAGGGGTACAATGGAATCTACAAAATAGGGATACAAAGGACTCTACAAAATAAGTTTTCTTAACTCCCAAACTAATAATCCACTTGATAGCCAGATGCTGTGCCACTAAGGAACGAAGCGGGCAAATGGAATTGCTGGGAAAGCGGGCATACTGCAGCAATTCTCTGGCATCGCTAGCGTCAAACCGGGTTGCCTTCACCAGTGAGCCATGCAGTCCCACTACACCGCCAACTGGCATAGAACCGGTTTCTATATTGCCCTGTGAGAGCAGCTCTCTGGCTACTCAGCAACCTCCTCAAGGCCCTGCTACTTAGAATCACAACCTAGGGGGGTCACTTTACACCTCATCAATCGAAATATACTCGTATGTCCATTTTTTCTTTGAACTGAAATCGCTTCTTGAAGATTGACTGCAACTGACTGCAACTGACTGCGACTGACTGCAACTGACTGCGACTGACTGCGACTGACTGCGACTGACTGCGACTGACTGCGACTGACTGCGACTGATTGCGACTGACTGACTGCGACTGACATGATGAGTCATACCACTCTGCTTCTGTTCACAGTTTCTGTATGTGTCTACTTTCGACTCCTAATCGTGAGCTTCGTGACAAGAGTTTCCATTTGTACTCCCATATGAGAGATAGTGTTCATGTTAGTGCTTGGCAGCATACATGCAGAGTGATGACTGAACCATCGAAGCTCAATCACAATCAGAAAAGTTTTACAAGGGATTGCCTGCCTTACTAGCCTAGGCTAAGCCCCAAGTGAAGTGAATTTTGTAGCAAAGTGTGTTCATTGTCCCTCCAGCAGGACATGCATAAATGTGAGTTCGCCCAGGCTGCTATTATTGCCCTCAATTATCTTAACGAGTTAGCAAAAGCGGAGATTAACTCGATTCCTTCCATTATGTCGCTCTAGCTGTTCATTAGTGTGCTTCCAACAGATGCCACGTAAAGGCTTCCAGCACGGTCGGTCCACAACCGCTGTCGCTGCCGCCTAATTATGTACGAAAGCCGTGGTGGTGGCATGTGGCGCACAGCAGCACACAGAGCACAATAACAACGTTCAACACTTCATCTGTTGGCATTAATAATTAATGCAATTATGCTTGGTGCAACACTGTGAGCCAGATTGGCGGAGAGGCACCAGCAGCCGGCAAGTAGCTAAGAGCCTCACATCCGAGCAGTTTGCGAGCGTGTGGACTTAATTAGATTTTGCTTGTTCAAGCGGCAGCAAGCAGTGCTGCAAATTTTCACTGCATAAACACAAACATGAACGCACGCACACACACACACACACACACACACATATATATATATTTATACACATATCCACACACACGCTTTGTAGGAGCCGAATCCATTAAATAATTTTGCCACCACAAGAAGGAGGAAGCGATTTGTAAGCCCATTAGCAAATTAGGAAACCAAAAACAACAACACCAAAAATGATCAGAGGCACAACAGCAGCAGCAGCAGCAGCAGCAACAGCAACAAAGACCAAAACAGCAACAGCATCAACACCAGCAACAACAGCCAACAGCCCGAGCCTCAGTTGGTAAGCTACACCAGACCAAACTAAACACAAACTTTGAAGGAAAGTAAACGAAAAAGACAAACCCGCTTCAAATTGGACAAAATGTGCGTACTTCGAGGGAAGCGAACTTGGAGCTGCAAACCAGTCCAGCTCCAGCTCCAGCTGTAACTCCGACGTCCGGCCGCAGTTGTGCGGGGGTCAGCAAAGTTCTCGCCAAGCGGTGAGCAGCCAAAAGCCCTACTCGCACACTCCAAAAGAAGCCATTTCCATTTAAGTGAGTGAGTGGGTTATTCTGTGAGTGAGCGAGATTGGCGAGTGAGTGAGTGAGTGAGTGGATTGGCGCGTGAGTGGGTGAGTGGCAACAACTCAAAATGAGTAAAACCATTTAAATAATAAATCTCAGCGGACAACATTAGTCACGCGAGCACTGCCACTGCCGCTGCCACTTTGACAGCCCCAGAATGAATGCGTTACACTGCTCGGCAGAAATTGACATACTTAAGAAGTGAAATGGAAAGCCACGAAAGCCCAAAAGCTGAACGAATTCTCATACTCATAGACTCGATTTGATATACTCACATGAGTGCTTTGGTCTTGGGCATTCAGCGCTCAGAGGGGATTTGCTGGGGATCTAAAACAATGCTCATGGATAGAAACCCATCAGAGCGCACACCTCATGGGCAGAGCAAGTTGAATTTGAAGCAGCGTCTGAATGTTGGTTGTTTCAAATACAACTGCATTGTTTCATAAGTAGGGGTGGAACATTTCACCGCATTGGCAGAATAGAACACACACTCCACAGTAGAAGACAGCATAAATGCTCGTAGCAGTGCGTGGAGCCCCATGCAAAACAATGTGCTCCATTCAGACACACCAGCTACACCGTCTTTTTTGCTTATCCTAACTTACAGCACCGATCCTTATAGGAACAGCTTTTTGGCAAGTTAAAGGCGTGCTTCCAACTAGTCCCCCTGACAGGCCTCACCAAGGCCTGCGTAGCCACGTAAACAGCGTGTCAAAAATTCTCTCATTTACGCACCAGCGGCAATAGTTTTTTGATTTTCTGTTGTGTCTCGTTGTTGTTGCTCTGCGCTATGCTCGTAAAAGCACCTCTTAAAGTTGTGTATATTTAAATTTTTAATTATACCAATAAAATGAATTAAGCCCGAGTGAGTGTGGCGTCAAAAGTATGAAAGTTTCTCTATAAATAAATATTTCACACATAAAAACGATAAAAAATTAATTTATTTTCTTGCTTAATGTGATTAAGTTGATGTTTATGGACGTCAACTTCGCATTTAAATAATTGTTTAATAGTTTTTCTTTAATTGAAATCTTCATTTAACACAATAAACGGCGCATTTCTATATCTTCGACAGAGCTGTCAAAGTATGCCAAGGTTTGAGGTGAGAAGTGAACACATTTTGTACACAATCCTCGATTGTACTTTGCTCGGATGCAGTTAGTGATGATTGTTGATGGACAGTTATGACAATGCAGCGCTCGCACGACTTGCAGTTTTTTACGGCAACTGTGACAGATTGAAGTCAATTCAAGTTACTTGAAATCGAGTGAAGTTCTTTCATATCAAATGAAGTCTTTGGAAGTCAGCTCAAAATCGTTGATATAAAATTAAATATTGTCAAATACTTTAAAGTCTTTTGAAACCTCCTGAAGGCACTTCCAATTAATAGAATTAATTGAGATCAGCTGAAGTCTCCGGAAGCATGTTGAAGTCCCCTTAAGTTATGTGAAATCAATTGAAGTTATTTCAAGCCTCCCAAAGTCACCTCAAATGACTTCAAATTAACTGAAGTCAAATGCAATCAAGTGAAGTAATTTAAAGCCTCCTAAAGTCACCTCAAAAGACTTCAAATTAACTGAAGTAAAATGCAATCAAGTGAAGTTATTTCAAGCCTACCAAAGTCACCCCAAATGACTTCAAATTAACTGAAGTCAAATGCAATCAATTGACGTTATTTCAAGCCTCCCAAAGTCACCTCAAATGACTTCAAATTAACTGAAGTAAAATGCAATCAAGTCAAGTCATATCAAACCTCTTAAAGTCACCTCAAATGACTTCAAATTAACTGAAGTAAAATGCAATAGATTGAAGTCATTTCAAGCCTTCAGTTAATTTAAAGTCACCTCAAATGACTTCAAATTAACTGAAGTAAAATGCAATCAAGTGAAGTTATTTCAAGCCTTCCAAAGTCATCTCAAATGACATCAAATTAACTGAAGTAAAATGCAATCTATTGAAGTTATTTCAAGCCTCCCACAGTCACCTCAAATGACTGCAAATTAACTGAAGTCAAATGCAATCAAGTGAAGTCGTTTCAAGCCTCCCACAGTCACCTCAAATGACTGCAAATTAACTGAAGTCAAATGCAATCAAGTGAAGTTATTTCAAGCCTCCCACAGTCACCTCAAATGACTGCAAATTAACTGAAGTCAAATGCAATCAAGTGAAGTCGTTTCAAGCCTCCCAAAGTCACCTCAAATGACTTCAAATTAACTGAAGTAAAATGCAATCAAGTGAAGTAATTTAAAGCCTCCTGAAGTCACCTCAAATGACTTCAAATTAACTGAAGTAAAATGCAATCAAGTGAAGTTATTTCAAGCCTTCCAAAGTCATCTCAAATGACATCAAATTAACTGAAGTAAAATGCAATCTATTGAAGTTATTTCAAGCCTCCCACAGTCACCTCAAATGACTGCAAATTAACTGAAGTCAAATGCAATCAAGTGAAGTCGTTTCAAGCCTCCTGAAGTCACCTCAAATGACTTCAAATTAACTGAAGTAAAATGCAATCAAGTGAAGTTATTTCAAGCCTCCTAAAGTCACCTCAAATGACTTCAAATTAACTGAAGTAAAATGCAATCAAATGAAGTCGTGTCAAGCCTCTTAAAGTCATCTCAAATGACTTCAAATTAACTGAAGTAAAATGCAATCAAGTGAAGTAATTTAAATCCTCCTGAAGTCACCTCAAATGACTTCAAATTAACCTTAGTCAAATGCAATCAAGTGAAGTTATTTCAAGTCTCAAATTACTTGAAACAAATTTAAGTCCTCATCTCTCGAAGTCTACGTAAATCCTCATTACTTGGAGACTAATTAAATCCTTATTACTTGAAGTCAACTTCCTCGTAACTCATCATCTCATGCAGTGACTGTAGTCAATTGAAATCACTCCATTATCTTCAACTTATTGTAAAGAATTCGAATTTCATTGTCATTTGAAAAAATCCTTCCTTCTTGAAGTGAATCCTTTCATCAACTGGCTTCAATACAGAGAAAGTGGAGACAATTAAGTACGGGAATGGCATACTTCACATCCATATGTTAAATGTCCTTTGAAGTTACTAATAAAACTATTGAAAATAATATAAATGCGTTTGACAATAACTTGCAGCTGGTGAGGGAGGGACTTCATACTCGTAGTAGTTAAAATCAATTCGAAGCATACTTCAAACGCCTTCAAGAGACTTTAAAAAATTTTGCTCATGGCTGCCATCACATAAAAGCAAGATTTAAATACAAATGCAGCCTGACCATGACTCCAAATTGTCAATGCGACGATGACATACGATTAAATTTCCATTCACTCAATTCATAAAGGACGAAGCATTCAATATTCTGATCGCAAAGGACATTGATTCAAATACGAATCTAAGGGCGAATTAAGTTCCTGAAAAACCCTCCATTGAATATGATCAAAACTGACTGACTCGAAATGAATGAATCCGTGTGTTTCGAGACCACCATGGTCAGATTGAACAAATATGACTCTGTGCGTCGGTGGATACTGCCCACATATGAATGATATGGTCTCCAATAAGCAGTTTGATAGCGTAAGTAGTCTATAGTACGTATGTCCTGTTAACATATTATTGGGCCTGGTTTTGCTGAACATGAACAAGAGAACATTGATAGGGGCAGTGAGGGACGTTCGTGTGGGGCGCGAGCCAGTGACAGACTTTTGCTATCTTCCTGCGATTGGTGCATATTGTTCCCAACCCATTTGCTCAATTTCCGGCAGAGCTTGTTCACCAATCTACTTCGATTTAGTCAGGTGTATAGCAGCAAACGTTTCGCAAGGATTTCAAAAATGTATATAAATCCATTTATGAAAACTAAAGATGAATAGGGAAGAAGGAGAAGCAGAAGGAGAAGCAGAAGAAGGAAGGATGATAATCATTTATAGTCTGACTTTCGTTATTAAAACAAACAAAATAATACCTAAGGAGGAACAAATTGAATTGAAATCAAACTGAAATAAGAAGAACCGAAACCCGACGCAACGTAGAGGTCCTATGAAACGTGGCGCACTAGGATTCCACGTCGTCCTGGTGCTCCACATTTCAAAGGACCTCTACGACAGTACTAAATTCTCTACAACTTTTGAAATATAATTGATTATTGGAGTAAAATAATCTGAAAATGTCGGACTGGATCTGAGTAATTTAGGTTATACGCCCAAAAGTATGTGAAAAAATCGTCCACAGTACTTCAATATTTGTTGTAGTTATTTATTATGTTATATACTCGACGATGGCACGTTTAGATACGTCCTGAATAGAATTTCCTTGAAAAGCTTGAGAATCCGAATAAACGAATTGCATGTGCTCCTTGAAGTATGCCAAGGAATCTTCAACAGTAGAGTTTAGCTTTCAGGTAATAGCAACAAATTCAATTTACTTGCAAGGAGTGGATCAATCAAGAAGGAAGAAACTTTGCAGAAGGCACTTTACACTAATTAAAAACACCTAAAACTATGCAATTTCGTTCGTTTCCTACTCAACTCGTCTGCCAGTCTTAATTAAAAAGAATTAATTAAATACAGTTTTACACGCTGCACGAATTTCAAATTCACTTCATTCGAATTTTATTTCATATAAACAGAAGAACCAGAAAAGCCCGAAAAGAAAAGTGAGGGGAGGCAAATACACACACACACACACAGACACAAAATTAAAAACAACTGCAATGCGCCCAAATGTATGCTCCCACGCTGAAACGCATCAACGTGTAATGCAGTATTGGAAATGACTTTTTGATGTTTCCCCACTGACACTGAACAGACAGCAACGGGGTAGGAGGAACTACCCTTAGAGCAAAAGCTCTGCATACTTGTGTGGGTGTATCCAGTGCGCAGAGCGTAAATATTTGATTCTATCTCAGTGACTGCAATTAGAGCATTTTTAATTACAAACGCACACCCACTGCCGTGGGATATTTGCAAAAAGGATACTGCAGATAAGGACTGCGCTTAAGCGAAAAGGATAACACCCACAACAACAAACACAGCATATGCTGAAGTACTCCCACACAAAGGAGCATTTGCCCACTCATAAACA
The DNA here is from genome assembly GCA_920105625.2 of Clusia tigrina. Taxonomy (NCBI): domain Eukaryota; kingdom Metazoa; phylum Arthropoda; class Insecta; order Diptera; family Clusiidae; genus Clusia; species Clusia tigrina. The sequence goes on along the minus strand of OV050032.1, from coordinate 14,499,383 downwards.
GGCCTGCCAACATATGTACGGGGGGGATTTGTGCGATTATCATTATGAGTGACTAACGGACGAAAAAGCAGACAGCGGTTGCGGCAGCAGAGGAAGCCGCAGTGGGGAGGGTGGGATTGATATTCACTCCACCTGGGAACTCATGGCACTCTTCTCATGGCCAGTCGCAAGCGCCTCTGCCGGTTGGCCAGGCAGGATTTGAAGTTATACAAGTTTACTCCATGCAATTTGATGCCATGCTGAGCGCTTTAGATTCATTTTGCCATTGTTACATGCGGAGAAGGAGCGACGGTACTGGCAACACTATTCAATTGGATGAGTTTTTGTGAGTATCCTGCGCTCTTTGTGGGCTCAGATGGAATTAAATTTAAATACTCGTACGTCCATTAAAGGACACAGACGTGGAGTGCTGCAGGAATTCCAGGAATATTGTTCGCTTTCATTGTTTCAATTAAAAGTTTATGGTCACTTTTTCCTATAAATCATGTTGAGTTTTTTATTTTTGCGTTTATTTGGCCAAAATATATTTTACGAATTTCAAAATTTTTGAAACAACACAACAATGCAAACTCACACACCCACACCCACACACACACACACACACACAACACGTAACCAAATGCAAATTACAACTGTGAATATGCAGGACAAAGGCAGAAAATCAGGGAATATGCCAGAAACAAAACTTTTTAATTGCGCTTTTGTGCCAGTTTCCATTGCCATTCTATCATTATATTGCGGGACGCAGTCACTGCAACCGAAGGACCGAAGGAGCGAAGGACCAACGTAGCGGACATGCGGAGGAGTTGGCAGATTAGCCAAATTTGCCGTTGCGATTTGTAAACGACACACAAATGCAAGCTTAATGTGCTGCTAAAGAGAAAATAACTGTCATTTAAATTGGGGGCGTGCGGGGCGACGACGGAGCTAATTGGTGGCAGTCAAATATTAAAAAGCTTCACACAATCTAAATAAAAAATAGAATAAAGCGAGTATGTGTGCCAGCGAAGAGTGTCTGTGTTCATGTGTGAATAGAGCCGTGTCCCTGCAGGGAAATTGTGGACATACTTCGAACAGTTCAAAGGGTACACAATATCCACAGATCGAGTTAACGAATTCAAAGTACTTCTGAAGAGAACCTTGTGTTCATGTGTGAATAACGCCGTGCCCCTGCAGGGAAACTGTCGACATACTTCGAGCAGTTCAAAGGGTCCTCAATATCCACAGATCGAGTTAACGAATTCAAAGTACTTCTGAAGAGAACCTTGAAGTGAACCTTGTGTTCATGTGTGAATAGCGCCGTGTCCCTGCAGGGAAATTGTCGACATACTTCGAGCAGTTCAAAGGGTCCTCAATATCCACAGATCGAGTTAACGAATTCAAAGTACTTCAGAAGAGAACCTTGAAGTGAACCTTGTGTTCATGTGTGCATAGCGCCGTGTCCCTGCAGGGAAATTGTCGACATACTTCGAGCAGTTCAAAGGGTCCACAATATCCACAGATCGAATTAACGAATTCAAAGTACTTCTGAAGTGAACTGGTCTCAAATCATCACCATGTGAACAGTTTGATGCGGACTTTCTTGAACTTTCCAATGGTGCCCAATTTAAAGAACTAAGTATGAAAAACTGAGTGTGAAGACCTTATTGTGAAGAGCACGGTCTGAAACACGGGGAACCAAGACCGCATTGAAAAGGACAAATCGTTGTAACAAATCCCACTACAGCAGAGCCAGGCTCAACCAGTAGCCCACTGAGGCAACAGAATTGCGGTGCCTCAGTAGGTCACTACAATACATTTCCCATGGGTAGAGCAATTTTTTTGTAGACTCCTACAGGATTATTCGCTAAGTGTTCACTGGAATTCGAAGGAACACATGTGAGCAGTGGTTTCTTGCGCTTAAAATTATGCAACAAAAATTATGTGAATACATGTGGAAATTTCGTTGAAAGGACGGCCAAACTTTTTCATTGTGTCTGCGTGTGCTGAAATGTTGCTGCTAGAAGTGAAAAGAAAAAATTGCATTTTATGACAGACAGGCCAACCTTGACCATGGCCTCCTCGGTATCAGAAGTTGGAATCAAAGAACAATGAAATACGACACACGCAGACAAACAAAAAGGATCAAAACTGAAATAACCATGAACATGGAATAAGCAGCGCACGTCTACAAACTATACACCCAGCCAGCTGAGGAGCCGAGCCGAACGGAGCGGAGCGGAGCGGAGCTTAGCATTTGTAATTGCAAATAACCGACGGCACTGTTATTGCTGCGGAACTGCTGCATGCGCCACAACTTATGCAATGCACTGCCTGCGGCCAGGCACGGGTTTGCTTCCATTTCGTATTCGCTTCCGTTTGAGTTTCTTGCGCTGTTCCGGCATAAATTCATGAGATAATAGAGCAGCCATAAAGTAAGTGCATAAACAGCAACGAAAACATTGGCTGCGCAGCAGCAAAGCGGAAGAAAAACGAAAACAAAAGCCAAAGAAGCGAAGGGCCGCAAACAAGAACTAAGAAAAATAGAAAAAACAAAACAAACAAACGAAAAAAACCTTCAAAATAAACGGAAGAAAGGAAATTGTAGCAAATAATATTTAAAATTGACAAATGCCGAAATGATGAGGCTGCGACAGACGTTGTGATGGACACTGAGCGGAGCCTGTGTCCGTGTTGTTATGTCCTGTGCCCTAATTTAGGAAGCCGCTGGGAATTAGAAAATATCATTCGAATGAAAGAATATCCCGAATAGCTTTAAAATGTTTGCATATACTCCGCCCACTCCGCCCACTCCGCCCACTCCGCAGCAAGCAATGTCGTCAATTGCCTCTATGCGTGTGTGGCTGAGTGTCGGTGCCTCTGTTGGTGAGCGACTGCTGCAGGATGTTGAGCCGAGGACAACCCAACACAAGTTGCGGGAATTGATTACTTGCGGGCCTTTGTGGTGAAATGAAGATGACTTCCAGCAGTGGCCATCACAGCCACAGCCTCAGCTACGGCTCAACCACAAACACCGTCAGAGTCGCAGGCGGCCTCACAATGCGGAAAATAAATTATTGTTCATACTCGTATTTGACAGCTGTGAGATAAGTCCGCTGCAGGAGAGGCCTGCCTGATGAGCACCGGAAAACGTGGCGAGGCTCACTTCAGCGAATGGGGGTGGCGCAAAAATAATGACGCCGCTGGACAGTTGTTGAACTAAATACAATATTAAATACAATATTAAGGAGGGAGCAAGGCGCCCGGGCGGATGGGCGGATGGGCGGTAGGAAAATGCGTGGAAATTAAACTCGGCACAGGAAATTAAACTTTCAGCCAACACGGAGCAAACTGTTTCCTCAAATACAAGTCATACAACTCAGCACAGGAGAGGCACACACAGCCGACGGGGCCTCACGACCGTGCGCCAAGCAACTGGTGAGCACAGTTCGTGGTATATTTTTAGGCATCTGAGCCGAGCTATGATTAAAGTGTGTACTTTTGTCTGGCATTATTGAAACACTTTTTCGAAGCACATTTTGCGGCGCACATCTGATCAGTCTTACTGTGCATACCGCACACATAATTCATTCGGCTGCGTTTTGGGAGCAAATTTATTACATGCTAAAGCATAAATTAGGCACAAATTTGCAAAGGCCCCGAAAAGAATATAAATTTATAAATGAACATATTTTGTGTAAACACTGCCCGACAGTCAGAGTGTACGGGCATGGGCGTGTGTGTGTAATCATGGCCACAGCTGCATTTAATGGAGTAGATTTTAATTTAAAGATTAATTTTAATTTATTTCATAAAATGTTTTGCACACATTTAGGCGTTAAAATTAGGCAGAGGCTTCTTTGAGGGCTGCCGTGGAAGTTCTACAAAAATGACAGTACGAGTAAAACAACAAAAAGTGCACACACTCCGTAGACGCATACATTTTAAATACAATTGCCTGCTTTAAGGCGAGCTAAGCTAAACGTTGGCCTTAACTTATGCTTCACTTATGGAAAGTGCTCGCTTGGCTTGAGGCCCCGCTGTTACTTTGAGGGCAACTAAAATGTGTTTCACGTTTACAACGGGACTGTGTTCCACTTTGTGTTGATCCATTATCTGCCTGCTTCATGATTTTGAATCTGAGTGAGCCATGAGAGTATGAATCTACATAAGATATGAGTATGAATCGGAGTGAGCCCTGAGTATAAATCTAAGTGAGCCATGAGTATGAATCTGAGTGAGCCAAGAGTATGAATCTAAGTGAGCTATGAGCATGAATCTGGGTGATCGATGAGTATAAATCTATGTGATCCATGAGCATGAATTTACGTGAGCCATGAGTATGTGTCTGAGTGAGATGAGTATGAATGTGAGTGAGTCCTGAGTATGAATCTGGGTGATCGATGAGTATGTACTTGAGTGAGCGATGAGTATGTACTTGAGTGAGCGATGAGTATGTACTTGAGTGAGCCATGAGTCTGTGTCTGAGTCTGTGTCTGAGTGAGTCATGAGTGTGAATCTGAGTGAGTCCTGAGTATGAATCTGAGTGAGCCCTGAATATGAATTTGAGTAAGCCATGAGTATGTATTTGAGTGACCCATGAGAATGTGTTTGAGTGAGCCATGAGCTTGAATCTGAGTGAGCCCTGAGTATGAATCTGCGTGATCGATGAGTATGAATCTGAGTGAGCCATGAGTATGTATTTGAGTGAGCCCTGAGTATGAATCTGCGTAAGACATGAGTATGTACTTGAGTGAGTCCTAATTATATATCTGAGTGAGCCATGAGTATGAATCTGCGTAAGACATGAGTATGAATCAATATATATGTGATTGAATGAAACTAAATCCGATCAAGTGAAACAGCGTGTCTGCGGTTTTACCAACGCAATTATGAACCGGAAACGAAGCTGGTTCTGGAGAACTGGTTTTTGTTTTCATTGAGGTAGCTGTGCTACCCAATCCGATCTCGTTTGAATGGAAATGAGTACTTCATGAGACTCACACGTGGAGTTCAACTGGTCTTGAGGTCACGAAATCGGTTCAGGCGAAAAAGGAGTCATATTGACGGCGCAAATCGTGAACCGAAAACGAAGTTGGTTTCAATATGCTTTCAGTTCGAGTTCTTCCTATCTTGTGCGCTGAGAATGCAGACATTGGAAATATTAAGAGACTCACTAATTGAGTGTACTGCACGCTCCGAACAAACACAACCAGCTACAAAGCGTTCCCAGCAATTGAAAGTAGCCACGGCGACCTGGTCTGAATTTGATCTTTAACTAAGTGCTCCGGTAAGTAGCTCAAATGCTACCACCGCCGCCTCCACTGCTGCGGCACTCACGCTCCTCTTTTCTTGCTGACAATTTACTCCGCTTCTAATGAGTTAAGCGGCTTTGGCCAGAAAATTAAAAGCAAATTTCATTTAAAAATGGAAAATGAACCGCATTATTTTCATATCTGCTGGTTCTGTTGTGTAAGAAGCTTATTCAATTACTCGTACCTTGGTAAGTAGGAAGCGGAGGTGGTGGGCCGTGGGGCTGTTTTTGTGTCGAAATACGGTAGCGTCCACAAGAGGCAGCAGCAGCAGCAGCAGCAGCAGCAGCAGCAGAATTTCCCTGCAATTAGTGCAACAAAAGACTGCCAACGAACATATTCAGCGAAGCACATTTTAAGGGCGTGTGTGCCTGGCTGTATCTGTATTTTTGTATTATTGTGTGAGTGTGTAGGTGTGTGAGTGTGTAGGTGTGTGAGTGTGTAGGTGTGTGAGTGTGTAGGTGTGTGAGTGTATATACGGATGTGTGCGTGGTTTGTGCACGCGCCTGCCAATTTTCGTGATATTTATTGAGGTGCGGATACAACTGCATTCCGTAGGCAGCACAAATGAAGATGGCTCCCAGTACAGTGAAAGGGACGACGACAAAACAAACAGACAAAAATAAAGTAAAAAATAAACACAAAAAAGGACTGCATCAAATGAATCGCCAGCATTTAAATGTGCGACTCATACAGCCGCAGTATGCAGCTACAATTCCAATTGGTAATGGTAGCCATGGACGTGTGGCAGCATTGGCGGAGCGTGCTCATGTTGCTGCAGTTGCTGCTGCTGCTGCTGCATGCGGTGGTTGTGTCCTTCGGCAGTGCTGAGCCAGTGTGTAAAGTCAGCTCGTGCATGCAGTTGGTATGTGTCAGTGTGAGTGTGTTGGCGATGATGTGACCTCGCACTTGCTACTGCTGTTGCTGCTGCTGCTGCTGCAGTTGGAATTGCCGTGGTGAAGGACACCGGGCCCACTTACACATTCACAGCACATAGCGCTGCCATAAGCTGTAATGAAGTTTATAATACGTGCTCGCATAACTGCTTTTCGGCAGTTGCAGTTGCTGTTGTTGTTGAATGCTGCGCTGTTTGCTTCTGACTCTGCTGTTGTTATTCCTGCGTTAGCTGAAAATTGTTGACGAGAGTATTGCCACAGATTTTCACACAACTCCCTTCAAGTGCTTTGTTATTATTATTGTTATCGCCCTTGTTGGTTGTGGGGGTTGTTTGGAGACTGCAGGGAGTGTTCCGCAAAATCAGAGCGCACAGAAGTATGCAATGGAAAAAGTACGCAAACTAAACTCAAATAATAATAAATAAGAGCAACAGCCTTGCACTGAGCCAATGTTGGTGCCGCCACCATTGCTGAGTGCTGAGTGCTGATGATGATGATGCTGATGATGGGGGCATGTAGCCCCATTGTTGTGTTCCAGCTGCATCTGTGGCTGCATCTGTCGGCGTGTATTTGGGCGTGATTTTCGTCAGTCTTGCGACGGTGGCTGTTGCGCTGCATGTCCACCGTACACGGGCAGAGCGAAGGCTGCTGTGTCCTGAAACATTGAACCATTAACAATGGCGCGGCGTGTGGGAGTGGGAGTGTTCTGCATTTGATTGAGTTACGGGTACCTCGCTTGTTTGTGTTCGCTATGCTCGCATATGTGTGAGCGCGAATTTGGTTTCCCTGCACATCTCGTGCAACATATCAGTTCATTATGAAAGGGTAAACTTTTTCGACCACTCCAGAGCATAATGGCGACCACATTTGCCATCTGCCATCATTTGAGGCCACTGCAATTGGAGGTCGTTTCTGAGGTTGTGGTATGCAGGATATCTGCGTTTGACTCTTACGGAAATTGATGTTTATGTTGAAATGGGCAAAAATCTTTTTTGGCGTACAAATTTGATCTGCTTCACTAGTTTGCGTCTAAGGAAGTGAAACGCTGAAGTACTGACATCACTTGAGAAGCAGTTGAAGCATCTTTTCACTGAAGCCAAAGACACAGGGCACAGACGAAGATGAAGTAAACAAGTTTGTGCACTGACATTCCAGGTTTCTTTTTCAAATTTAATCAACGGCACGACAAAAAGGAATAAGCGGTAGCTTTGAATGTAGTTTGAATGAAGACAGCACTCTTACATTGTGCCAATACGAGTATGATGAAATAAAATGCCAACGATTCCAACGATTCTTGCCTAGGATGCTCCTCTACGATATGTCACGGCAACACATTTCTTGTGAACCAGTCTCAGTATTCCATCAATTCGTCTGAGAGTGTGTATACGTGAGCGTGCGTTCTTTTGGTGAATGGCTTGGTGCACGTGCAACACCGGAGTCTGTCCGAAGGTACGAGTATCGTGCATATTTTGCCGTCTTTGGTTGCCGTTACACACACACACTTGGCTTCCATTTCCCTGTGCGTATGCCTGGCGATTTGTGTGGATGTGTGTGTGTGTGTGTAAAGCAAAAGTGTTACGACTTTCAAAGGCACTAGCTTTGTGGCCTTCTCATGCAATCTGAATGCAAACCGGCAGCCACAGTAAGCGCACATGCCACACACACCCCATTGTCGTCGCTTCTTCCGCAGTTTGACGCTGTAGCCCGCTTTGTGTGGTTAAAACAAGTACGCCCACAAAATATAACATATCATTGACCTGGTGTTGTTGTAGTTTTGCTCTTTGTCACTTTGAATTGCGACTCCAGCGGTCTGGGTCTCGCTCTGGGTCTCGGTCTCGGTCTGGGTCTTGGTGGCTATTACATTTCAAGTTTGCTCAGAGCTCAAACAACCACACACACACACACTCCCAGTACGATGAGTACAAAAACAATGAAAATATATAAAAATATAAATGAAATGGCAGAAACGTACGTCAGAGCACAGAGCAGAAAAGTTTGTTTGCAGCAAATTAGGCAACCAATACAAATGACTTGTCAAGTAACTTTCCACGCTCAACTTTGATTGGGTGTTGATGGCGACAGCATTTCTGTTCGGGAGACACAGTTCCCGTGCAGCTGAACAACTAAGTTGCGGCCGGGCATGCCACATTTGTATTAAAAGTTATCAGCAAAAGGCAGAAAAGTTAACTCAAAAGATTAATTTAAATCCAAAACAATCTGAGAAAATAAAACAAAGTAATATGAAACAACCAGCAGTGCTGCGGGGAGGCCGTCAGGAGGAAAACTAAAGGAAACCACGAGCAACCAGCGGCCAGTCAGTCAGTCATGGCAATCCGAGCAACACAGCAAACAAACACACAATAAAATGCGTGGCAATGTGCGCGTCAAGCCTCCGCACCTCCTGCGCTCCGTGTGAACAAATAATATTGCCGAACCAGCGGAGGGCGGTGTTCGATTCAGACTCCACTCCCAGCAGTGCGCACCAAAGGAGAAATCTTCTGAAACTAATTTTAAATATTAAAAAAACACACAAAAAAATATAAATCCGAACTTTGGAAGCTTTTTAAATGAACGAGGATACGAGCAAATTTAATTTGCGAAAGAGTTGCGTGGCAATTAATACACAGAGGGCTGACGGCGGACCTCGTAAGTGGGCGGCAAGGCAAACGTTATTCACAAATACCAGCGGAGGTTGTTGCTAAGCCAGCGCCAGCGATAGTCCCGCCAATACGCCTCACAAATGGCCACAACTTGAATGGGTGCGAGTAAATGGTTGCATCGGAATTGCTTCGAGCAGATATTGCATGCGCATATGAGCCCAATGGAAGGAGGCACGATTGACACTGGTAAAGTGTTTGCTTGTGAGACTCAGAACGGGTTTGCTGTGGGAAGTCCATGTTAGCTCAGTCCGAAGATGATTGCTTGGCTTACTCACAATCTGTGGATTCGTACATGCCGTGCAGGGCTCACTCCAAGGAGGCAAACAGACCAAGGAGAGTTGTATACGTAGCAAGAGGCTTGGTCTGTTTTCGGACAGCGATCGGTACCTCCTTGGTATATTTGCATCCTTAAGAAGATCGAAAATATTTCTATCCTTTGTAGATCTACTCTGTGGGGGGATAATGCGAGTGTGTTTGGGAACCCCGCCGCAAACTACAAGTAGGTCTGCACAGGATGTCGTCTGCATAGGGAAGATGGCAAGCGACCAATAGGTCTGGACAGGATGTCGTCTGCATAGGGAAGATGGCAAGCGACCAGTAGGTCTGGACTGGATGTTGTGTGCATAGGGAAGATGGCAAGCGACCAATAGGTCTGGACAGGATGTCCTCTGCATAGTGAAGATGGCAAGCGACCAATAGGTCTGGACAGGATGTCCTCTGCATAGGGAAGATGGCAAGCGACCAGTAGGTCTGGACTGGATGTTGTGTGCATAGGGAAGATGGCAAGCGACCAGTAGGTCTGCACAGGATGTCGTCTGCATAGGGAAGATGGCAAGCGACCTCGGTCTCGCTCTCTGTTCTACACACTGATACCTTAATTCCGACTGTCCCTATTATTCTTTATTTCATCCTAATTGGCGCAGATTTATTAAGGAATCTATTTTGGCAAATAAATTCTACATTTTTCATGTTTTATAAGAGTATTCAATCAATTTATTAGGCAAGATTGTCCAGTTCGCAATTGACCAAGCATCCCTCGTATTCACATGCATGCAGGGACAAACACTGTCCGAGTTTGTGTCATTCTTTTTCATTTATCCAAATCCTGGTGGAGAACTTTAAATCACACAAAGTGGCCGATCAGAAGTGAAAGACGGGCATTACTCTCATTCGGTGTTGGTGGTGGAATCATTTTGTTTGGCTTAGTTTGAAGGGGAACAGTTTGGCATTTACTTGTAAAAACAAAAACTTGGAATAAATTGATTTGGAAGTTTTTCTGTGCGCTCCCTGGGGAAATTCCAGCTGGAACAAGGGGTTGTGGGTTCACTCGGATTTCTAGAATATTCTCTCTTAATCATCACCAAATCCAAGTATCAAAGGCAGTGGACAGCTGCATCATATTCTGATGAATTCTTTGATCAGTTTATTGACTTCAGTTGACTTCAATGTGCTTCAGTTGACTTCAATGTGCTTCAGTTGACTTCAATGTGCTTCAGTTGACTTCAGTGTGAAGTGTTGCTCAATCATTAAAATCCCAATTGAAAGGGTTTACTTTGCATATAGTTTGGTCCTCCCACCTTGCAACTATTCCCTTTTAATGCTATGTGATTCCTCTTCATGGTGAGTTAAGGGTCGCGGTGGTTATTGTAGGCCCTCCGAGTATGCAGAGGTACATTTTCCGTTCGCGGATTTTCAGTGGGGGGAAGACTAAGATTTCATTGATCAATAGTCTTGGAAGCCCTAGGGACTTTGTCATAGAGTTGACTATTATCAGTAGGATCCTCTGAGGCGTTGTTGAGAGCAGGCTCATGGAGCTTCCAGTGCAAGTTACGGTAGCCAGAGCAGGTGTCGTTAAGTTAGTTGAAATTCAAATGTTTTAATAGTAAAATATTGCATTCAAAACTTATTTTCATTGATTGTTATGATGCCTAATTATGATGCCTGATTATGATGATGATGATGATGATGATGATGAATGTTATTCAGTTTATAATACTGGGTACTAAAAGGAGGTCTCTCTGAAGCCAACACTCTGATTGATGAACTTACCCTCAATCTAGCTACAAATAAGTTGCGTATAATTCTGATAAGGACTCACCTGGAAATAGAAGAAAGGAATGTGGGATTTAGTGTGGTTGTCAACAGAGAAACAAGCTATTTAAAATTAAAATTAAGCAAATAATTTCTTTAAACAATAATAATAATAATAATAATAATAATAATAATAATAATAATACATCATAAATTTTGAACCGCCCAGGCCAAGGTCTCGAAAGGCTTCATTCGAACAGCATTTTCTACTCGAGTCGAGGCGAAGGCCTCAGTTGCTAGTTCTCACTTGCATTTAATTAGGGTGCCAAGTATAATAAATAAATATATATAATAGTTTTTTTAAACTAAACAGTAGTCTCTCGATAATGCGAGACCACGCAGATCAGGCGATTTGTTAATACAAAAATTGTTTGTAAATATTCATTGTGAGAATAATGTATAAATATACCTTAGTTCACAGAGTTCATTCCCACACCAGTCGCGTTGGTCAAGTGTACAAAAACAACTACTAAACGAAGTTATTCAGAGGCATAAAGGGGAATCAAAGAGTTTGTATACAGAACTCAGAACGAGAACGAGTTTGTAGATAACTCAATTCCCGTAGAGAATACGGTGCCATCTCTAAACCAGTGGACTGTCAGACTACGATCGGAGGTAACAAATTGCAGTAACACCCACAAAATTACAGGTGGAGGTATATTTAAACAATATCATCGGATAAATCAGTCTCCTATGCTGAATGTAGATTAGGTTAGTTTATCGTGGTAGACGGTCCACAGACCAACTCGCTCAGACCGCCATGGGTCCATTGTGATACCACCGCGTAGCAACGCACCTCTGATGTACTTGTCAAACCATTTCGAAGCCCTAATAAAGCGCAGGATTGGTTTGACCTCCACGACGTACACTTCTGTAAGAGAATTAGAAGCGTATTTGCCTAAAGAGCTGAATGTAGCAATGATATAAAGAAATGAGTGAGCGTACGAGTACGATTCACAGTCGTAAGTTCAAATCCTTGTGACTGAGTGTATGATTCAAGCGGCGTTATGCTAATTCTCATGCTTTCCGCCCGCCTCCCCATTTCACCCATTTGCGGCACGCTCTGTTCTTAGTTATTTGATGCGATTTAGAGTTAAAATGAGGTTTCACAATGACGGAAATTAAAGGAAGAAAATGTGGTCCAATTTCACACGCACCCACACAGAAGCACGCGAACTCCTTCTCGCCCATATGATTCAAGCGGACTTTGGGGTGTTAAAAAGGTACTGGTTGGTTGGTTACTGGTACTGGTTGGTTGGTTACTGGTACTGGTTGGTTGGTTACTGGTACTGGTTGGTTGGTTACTGGTACTGGTTGGTTGGTTACTAGGCACTAAACCGCGTGTATTTAACATCAGGGAGGCACAATCTTCGACTGCACCAAAGCAGAGTTCTCACACACACAGCTATATATGCTGAAGGTGGTATCGTGCCTGTGTTGTGGAGACTGAGAGTAACATTTCTGTTTCTACGGTCGTTTTCTCAGCTGCCCCTGGGATTGTGATTATTCGTATTCGTTTTCTTGTCAGCAACAAACTGTACGAAAGTGTTGATCGTTGAAGACGTCGAATTTTGCCTGTTTTTTACGATGCTTTACATTGGGTTAGTAGCAGTTTCTCACCTTATGTTAAGTACAATAAAAGAGGAGGTCTTCTCGTCCACCGCTTGGGCCGCTTTCACTTTGACACTGAGTTTTTTTTATTGTGTCATATCAACGTCGTTTTCGCACACTGTCTCTTTTGTGGTTTAATAATTAAACGAAAATGCCACCTGCTTGGACAAGGATGAGCGTAAAGCCTGATTTGGTAGGACCCTACGAATATGCATATAACTGTAACCGACCAACCGATTCACACGCACCCACTGCCAAACCCCCTTGGGGCAGAGCACTCACTGAAGGGGGCCTTCGAATTGCGCCCCGATATATCGAACACGCAAATGCTCGCTCAATGACCACGGCTTATGCGAAACAAGCGTTTACGAATGTGCTTTCAGGCAGGAAATTGGAAACGAGAACGAACACGAAAACCGCCTCCTTTTTTTTATTGGATATTTACCTTCAATTTCCCAAAGAAAAATACACAATAAAGAAAATTTTCAATTTTCAAAAATAATAAGAGACAAATCTGCTCTTGTTTGCATCGTGTTTGGCCTGGCATTGGCGCACATGGTCCAAGTGGCGTGGCTGTTGCCATTGGCATAAGTGTATCCAACAAGGAAACACGCCCAAACAGACGCAGAGTGACAGACGCAGCAGTTCGTAGGCACCCGGACTGTTCAGCTGGAAAATGTGTCTATCAATCAAGTTAACTTGCTGAGGCACTTGAGCACTAATTCCTGCTGCTTGACGTAGATGATGATGAAGTGGACTTATTAAGCGCGATAGTAGGCGAACACCAGCACAAAGGATGCACGATACACACATCCAGAAGAAACGCCAAACGAACAACAAAAAAGTTGATAATAAAAAATTATCGAAAAAAAAAACCAAACAAGAAAAATAAGAAAAATAAGAAATAAGAAGGAAAATAATAATAAAATAAAGAGACACCTAATATGCCAATAAAAAACAAGAACAAAAACAAAGACAGCGGGAACAGCAACGGTAGAGAAAACACAAGCCAGGATACAGCGTGAGAGTGTATTAAAGTGTGCCTGGTTAATGCCCAATCTCAAGCATCATTTCAGTTTGCTTGTCGGCGTTGGAGACGGTGACGCTGCATCGCTGTCGCGGCTGCTGCTCGTGCGTAGGCATTACGTAAAATATATAAAGCCAGGATAACGGTTTCATAAACATAATCCCCACATTTTGCGCTAAATGAATATCCTTAAGGATGTAAGGGAAGTCGGTGCCTGCTTTGCCGAGCGCTTTTATTTCAGCTGCCAACGCCGCCTGCTTTACAGCACAATAATTGCTCGTTGCTGAAGTTGTTGCTGCTGCTGGAGGATGATGGTGTTGTGCTGCTGCTGCTGCTGGAGGATGATGGTGCTGTGCTGCTGCTGCTGGAGGATGATGGTGTTGTGCTGCTGCTGCTGGAGGATGATGGTGCTGTGCTGCTGCTGCTGGAGGATGATGGTGCTGTGCTGCTGCTGCTGGAGGATGATGGTGCTGTGCTGCTGCTGCTGGAGGATGATGGTGCTGTGCTGCTGCTGCTGGAGGATGATGGTGCTGTGCTGCTGCTGCTGGAGGATGATGGTGCTGTGCTGCTGCTGCTGGAGGATGATGGTGCTGTGCTGTACTGCTGCTGGAGGATGATGGTGCTGTGCTGCTGCTGGAGGATGATGGTGCTGTGCTGCTGCTGCCGAAGTGGAAACTGAATAATGTTACAAAATTTATTTTAAGGGCGTGCGAACAAATCACTTTTGTGTTTTGCGCGCTGTTTTTATCGCGTCAGCAGCAGTTTCAGCACCAGCAACACTCCGGCTGGGAGCTGCTTTGAGCTTTCGTACTCGCTTCTCCTCTGGTCCACTGCGTTACGCTCATTCTCCTGCTTTCCGCCCGCCTCCCCATTTCACTCATTTGCGGCACGGCACAGTCTGTTCTTAGTTATTTGATGCGATTTAGAGTTAAAATGAGCTTCCACAATGACGGAAATTAGAGGAAGCAAATGTGGGCCAGCTTCAAACGCACCCACACAGAAGCATGCGTACTCCTTCTGGCCCACACTGGCAAGGATGAGAAAGCGTAGCATTTTTCTTTTTAATCTTCTTACATATCAAATGATCGCGCAGCAACGGGAAAATTTATGAAAAACTATAAATCCCCACCCCAGCCCCAACACACACACACTAAGGACTCTGTCAACTGATCAGTGGAGGCAAATTACTGCTCACTTTTCACGCGGCTCAGGCACAACGCTGCTCAATAACATCAACGCAGCGAGGACGAAATTGAACCCAACTTAATAAATTGCTCATTATTGTGGCGTTTCTGCCTCTCCCACTCAGAGGACGGTTGGTCAGTCGCACGCGTGGACGGACTGGTCTGCCTGGTCGAAAGTGTTGCTGGCGCTAGTGTTGCTGGTCAGAAAAGGCCAGAAATGGCTATGAGCGCTCGGCTTACTATCTTCGAAAAATGAAGGCGAAAGATCCGTCTTCCTTTACAAAAAGGGAGAAGAAGGATCTCATTAAAAAGCATGAAAAGGTCGTAGCAAGGTTTGAGAAAAATAACGCTGCGGCCAGTACATGCAATAAAATGGAGCAGGGAATTGTTGGGTCAGATAATGACAACGCTTCGACCTCCAGAAATAATGGCAAGCCTGACAAGGCCACAGGTGACCGTGTAAAGGTGCCGCCAGAGCCAAAGCCGAGTTCTTCGAAGGAGCCACATAGCTTGACATCGGGCAAAACTCCAAAAATAGTTCGGTCTGATGAGCAGGCTCAGAGGGCTTCAAAAAAGCCGAAGCCATCGGCCTCCTTCGAATCGCCGATGGAGCTACAGGTAGCTATCATCGACAGAGTCGACCCTGGTGGGAAGATAACGCCGAAGAATTGGTTGCTAGTAGAGGCGCGACTGATAGCGGAGATGGTCGGGGCTGACGGCGGGGAGCTGCAGTTTGATGGGGCCGGCTGGCAGAGGGGTATTTATTAAGATCGTTGATTGCAACAACAAGATGTCTCTGGACTTCTTAACGCGTGCAATTAGCGGCCTTGACACACTCTGGCGGGGCGCTCGGTTGGAGGTGGTGCCTCGTTCTCTGCTTCCGATCCGCCCGGCTGTTTCGGTGTGGATTTCACCTCCGGTTCCGGACCAGGAATCCATACCCAAGCTGATCGAACGGCAAAACCAGTCTCTAAATTCGGCAGAGTGGCGGGTGATCTCCGTGACCCCCTGCAAAAATGGAGTGGGAAGTGACGCGGTGCTCGCAGTAGACTCCGCGTCGCTATCCAAATTAAGGAGCGACAACTGCATTAGATTCGGGACACTTGCTAGGATACTTGTGTGCCATCCTTTAGCTTTCTTGTTCTTGCCACTTCGGCAGAGATGGAACAATTAACAGAGCCCCACAGAACAGGTTGCAGGAGGAGGCAATCATACGATCTTGGCAATCAATTCCATGTCACTACATCACCACTGTAATTTACAAGTACCTGAGCAGCTGTGAAACCCAAAGAAATTCCTCACTGAAGACCCTGAAGGAGTGACGATGTGAAAAGCCGAAAATTCTCATTGGTGTGGTGCAAAAGTTTTTCTACTTCCCGCAGGCGGCATGTAACAATTTTTGGCCACCCTCAGACATACTTGAAGTCAATTATGCCGGAGCAGTTTTTGCGATGTAAGCACAATTGCCGCACTCCACTCCTGTGCGAGTCCGCTTCACTGGGTGCAACTCGCATGTGGTGGGGGCACAAGTTTTACTGCTGCACACTTTGGCACAACTATTTGCAAATTAACATTAAAAATCCTTGGCCGTGCTTCTCCCCACTTGCCACTTGGCACATGGCAAACTTTGCCTGCACCACTGCGTTGTGCTTAGCTTTGTGTACAAATTAATTGCAACAATTTCAAGGGGAGCAAACAATTTTCAAGTAAATGCATTCTCACATAAGGACACACGAGGACTGGCAAGAGCGTGTGTGGCAAACTCAGTTGCAGAATCTGCATCTACCTCAACGTCGATCTCAACTGCTGCCTCAAACACCACTTAAACTCTTACCGTAGTCCCAGAGAGGGCAGGCGAACGCTTTGCATCGACAAGGAGGGCCCAGATACCGACGGCACGTGGCACTTTTTCCTCACAAAGTTGAAAAGGTGCCGTTGCAAAAATGCGGCCGCACAAACACAGTTTCATTGGAAATTTATGAAAATTGCAAAAGTTTGTTCGGTTGCCGGAGTGCAGTGAGAAACTTTGTCAACATTTGCAAATAGCTGCGGCTAAGGCGAGGTTGAGGGGGAGTGAAGGTGAGGGTGAGGGTGGCATCGCATCAAATCTATGAAGAAATGTTAACGTCAACGCACAAATGTGCCTTTTCCACGAGCCAACTTCGAATAATTGCGTCAACGCATTTGCAGCGTGTTCGCTTTCTCGCTGTGATGGAAGCATGGGAATTAGTCACCCAGTTTAGGCAGAGAGCTTTCTGCAATTATCACCGTCGGAAATTGGGAATCATCACAGCGCAACTCGCAGACACCTACAGAAATTGTAGCGAGGAAGAGAACAGAGTACTCACGCCCGCAGCCCAACGTCAAAGGCGTCGAATATTCATCATAGTCGTGGCAAATAACTCTGCCAGCTACAGTGAGCATGAACCGAGGACGCTATTCACGCACCGAAGCTCACAGTTCCAGTTGCACAACGCAACTGATCTACTCCAGTCGCAGTAACCGCGGCTTAAGCGCGCCTCACGGACAACATTTCGCGTGGAATAGATAGATTGGGCAGTCGCATCACCAATAAACCAGTGATGCCACTTAGACCACCAGTTGGGTCCGTTGTGAGCCGCGGATTTGAGGCATGGCTATGCTTGCCCCTCCAGGTTGAACCAACCTGAGCCTTTTACAAAGCGAAGAAGGCTGTTAACACCTGACTGGCATAGACCATCTATACTTGTTAAGAAGTGGGATCCTAGTAAACGTTCCCTATTACTAGCAAAAGCTGGACATGTACAGAAGAGATGCTGGACTGTTTCCAGTTCCTCCACAGAAGAGATACTGGATCGTTTCCAGTTCCTCCACAGAAGAGATGCTGGACCGTTTCCAGTTCCTCCACAGAAGAGATGCTGGACCGTTTCCAGTTCCTCCACAGAAGAGATGCTGGAGCGTTTCCAGTTCCTCCACAGAAGAGATGCTGGATCGTTTCCAGTTCCTCCACAGAAGAGATGCTGGATCGTTTCCAGTTCCTCCACAGAAGAGATGCTGGATCGTTTCCAGTTCCTCCTCGTTCCTGCAGCTGCGTCAGAATTCGCGTGAAATGGGCGACAGGAATTTTTGGTTTGGAGGCGGCTCATATACACACCACTCTCGGTTGACTTTCTCTCAAAGAGGTAGCCTCCCCCAAATAAGTATTCCTTCTCTTACTGATAGGAGGGCAAATACCTGTGTAGCGGGTGAAGAGGGCTCACATCGAAGTATGTTCCTTTTAAGAATCGACGCCCAATAAGATCAATAAAGCCATTTACACGTAGTTGTTCATACTCCGCCCGAGGAACTACTTGGAACAGAATTGCTATCATTGAGTTGAGAAGTTAACCACTTCACTCACACAACAACAAAAAGTATGAGGCAGTGTGGGCGGCAGTTGCTACATAATTTTGCGGCCCGTGTGTGGAGTCGTAGAGAAATGTTATGGGGTTTTGCAAGTTTTGAGCTCTGTGAACACAATCCCGCGTTAAGCACATTTTCTTGCTTCTTTTAAAGTGAATCAAGTTAACTTTTCCACCGCCAATCCTTACAATGCAACGATTTCAACAAAGAGGCTTCCACTTGTGTATATTTAATGATGTTAAACTCGTTCTTTGTGACCGGGAAGACACGGTAAAATGAGGAGAAACTCCAAGTGTGTGCATTTTGGTGAAAATATTTGGTACCTAGAAGTGGTTGTAGAGGAAAAATTACAAAGCGAATTAGATTACACACAAAGAGAGACAGGACATGAAACAGAATTGCCTTGACCAGGCCACCAATGAATCAGTCAGTCATATTTTCAGTCCATTGAACACAACAGTAGCGCCTAAAGCGAATTATATACATACGTACATACTCGTACATATATATATACATACATACATAAATATTTACATACATAAATAATGGAGAACATACACAAATGATGAGAGTGATCCAGAAATATGCGTTGGCAATTGATTTGCTGAGCCAATTGAAGCAGAAAGTGCAGGGCGACCGCATGTATCAACTGTCCCACACACGCCCACGTTCACACCCCAATGCACACGCACTCGGGACGTGCCAGGAAGAACTATTGCTCGTAATTATTTATAAATTGAAAGCCCACGTTCACGTTGTGGCTAAAGTGACTAATGTGCATAATGTGCAGTGACCCGGTACAACCGCACTGCCTTAGGCTTCCATATGGCTGTGTAGGCTGTACGAAGGAGCAGCTCCGTGGGAGCTCTGCTCTGCTCACCTGTCCTTACAACTGAGTGGATACGTTTGTGGTCACATATGCCACATGAGAGCTGCAACACCGGCATTTAATATCAATGCAAATGCAATAAAAAGCCACACACACCCACACCCACAGTTATTGCAATGCAATTTTAATCAATTTCTACTTTAATATGAGTACGCAAGAAGTGAGTTCTATTCAACAGTTGCAAGTACGAGTAAAGCAAACACGGGTTCACCAGAGCGAAGGCCATGACAGGCAGCAACAAGACGAGGAGCGAGCATAAATTGACATTGCATAACCCTGTGGCTCGGGAAAATTTGAGGACCCCTGGTTAACGCACGTACACGGTGTGAATGCGAAGCAAATCCTGACCAGGAGAGGCCGGGAGCAGTGGCAAATTTCAATTTGCTGAGCAGTGCGGAAACAAAATGGCATAAAATATGAGCTCAGAACGCTATCATCAATTCGGCAAGAGCAAGCGGCGTTCTGAAGGAAACACGGACAGACAGAAGGTGGGACTGCTGGACGGTTGTGCCGTTCAAATGAACGACCGAACGAGGTAATCGCTTCCAACGACGTCCTTATAAAATATAACTGCAAATTGGTGTAGCAGAGATGCTGGCTATGAATGCGAATTTCCCTGTGGCTGTGTGCGTTTGGATCTGGGTGAGTCTGAGAGGGTGTGAGGGTGTGAGGGTGGGAGGGTGTGAGGGTGTGCGGGTGTGAGGGTGTGAGGGTGTGAGGGTGTGAGGGAACTTTATTCATAAAGCTGCCAATAATATTAAAAAGAAGAAAAAACAACGTAAAAGAAAATGTCCAAATATTTGTGAGTTCGTATGCAGGCGAGCGTGGGTGCCTGCGAGAATATGTGAATTGCGGAGGATATCGTTCTTAGTTGTAGGTAACTCCTGGCTTGTTTTCATAGTCAGTTCAATTGTAGCAGCTTTGCACACATAAAGCAAATAAGCAAACACTCACACACACACACACACACACACACACACAGATTCCTGCATGGTATGCATGCAAGGATGTGTCTGTGTGTTTATAACTTTAGCTGCCATCTAAATCAATATTTTTTTTACTAATATGCAACTTGATGGCTGCGTCTTGATGCTTTTTTCGTAGCCATTCCTTCTGTGGTGTTGTTGCTATTGGTCTTTAGAGTCCTTGCTGCGTGAAGTAGCGTAGCGTGTGTGTAGATTTCTAAAATACACAGTGTAATATTATGCAGCGAGTTATAAGCTTCTGTTAACATTTGTTATGGGAGTAAGTTGGTGTTTGTGTATTGGTGTGTCGGTCCTGCCCCAGTGCGAAACCGTTTAGGACCTGTTTTTAAAGCAGTCCCAGTAATGCCAGTAGGTCACTCCAGCACACCTGTAATGCTAGTCTCGCTTCAGGAAGTGTCAGAAAGCAGAGGCAACACAATAGAACAACGTTGAGAAATCCTCAAGTCTGTACATGTGAGAGTCCTTTCTTCAATGAGTTCTAGGAATACTCCTTTATGTAGATTAAAATAAAGAATTGATGACCCGAAGGCACACATCTTCCCATGTGTGCATGTGAGAGTCCTTTCTTCAATGAGTTCTAGGAATACTCCTTTATGTAGATTAAAATAAAGAATTGATGACCCGAAGGCACACATCTTCCCATGTGTGCATGTGAGAGTCCTTTCAATGAGTTCTAGGAATACTCCTTAATAAAGAATTGATGACCCGACGGCACACATCTTCGCATTTAAGCGTTTTCGTGACGCGCAAACTAGTCGCCAGAAACAGGTGAGCTGAAAAATGTCCTTCGGTCTTCCCCCTACCGTTTCCTACCAGGTGCCGCGATAGGGTACCTCGGGACGGACAATAAAACCAATATTCACTTTACTCGTTTGGATTGGTAATGGATTAAGCTTGTTGTCAATGTTGAAATATCGAATTTTTTGTTATCAAAATTGGAAGAAGTTACACGTGTTGCTGGTGGCAAAGATACACTCGCCCACACACACACACACATACAAAGCAGCGCAATTGTATGTGTACGTAAGAAGAAGTTGTAAATAGATCTGTACAATATTAACACTCAGAGTCACAAATTTGTACCCACAGCAAACTGCTCCACGAGTGCAAGTGGAGCGGGCTGCAGGAAGACATTTTGGGCATAATGTAAAGATTGCCTTTTGTTGTGAGCGAACATGTTCAGTCCGCTGATCTGGGCTCAAGGTAATGAAATTTCAGGGGACAGAGCGGAATTGTGAGCCCATGATGCACAGACGGACACACAGAGCAGCACTTTTGATGCGC
Source organism: Clusia tigrina (assembly GCA_920105625.2). Lineage (NCBI taxonomy): Eukaryota > Metazoa > Arthropoda > Insecta > Diptera > Clusiidae > Clusia > Clusia tigrina. The sequence goes on along the minus strand of OV050032.1, from coordinate 14,478,083 downwards.
TAATAAGAGTGCAAAGAGACGGAAGAACAACTGCGCCTCACAGGACTTCTTCAGTTGAAGTAGCTGCTCGTACCCAACCCAAGCGGCAGAGCTCGGCATATGTGAAATACACACACGTGGCATGAACTGTTGTAAATTATCTGATATTCTGGTGTCATGTGCCTCTGGCATCGGTCTAAGATCAATGAGTTGCAATCAGCTACTCCGAGTGGGGCTGCCAAGCGACAGACGCTCCCGTATACACTGAATTGCTTCACTGAATTGCTTCACTGAATTGCTTCACTGAATTGTTTCACTGCAAATGTGCGTAAGTTGCGAAAGCTTGCTTAGAACTTAAGAGTAGGCGGCGAATGCCAGAGGATGCTTATAACCCACCCAACCAATGATTATAACCCACCCAACCAACTCACCTAAATAGCGTTTCGTTGTGGCACCGCTGCTGCTGTGCCGGCCGGTGGATCGCTTGTATCCGGCCGTGAAAAAAGCCGGCGGTGGCGTTATGGGGGGCGCCGGTATGCCCCCATCATGTATGGGCGAGGATGCTGGGCGTCTACCAGCTGCTGCTGCTGCTGCTGCTGCTGCTGCTGCGGCCGCCGAAGTGGATGGTCTGTGCGGCGAGCTCTCGTGCGAGGACGAGTCGCGGTACAATTCCAGGTGGTGTTTGTCGCAGCGGCGACGCCTCCGTATGTTCGGTACGATCGTTTTCATTCTGGCTGCATTGCCGCAGTTGTCGCAGGTGCGGGAGTTGTCAGAGGTCCCCTCTTCGGGGTTGATGAGTACGTAGTGCACCCGGAGTATGGGCGGACCCGGGGGGGCTTTTTCTTCTCGTTGGTATTTCGCCTGCTGTTCGCGTAGAGCTGCTTGCTCCTGCTCAGTGTCGTCGTCGGTGCTGTCTTCGTCGAGGCCGCGCAGACGTTGTTGTTGCTGTTGTAGGCGTTTTTCTCTTTGCTGGTGCGAGCGATGGTGTCGCCGTCTGTGCTGCTGCTGCTGCGTTGCCGATAATTGGGAATATTGATCGGTGCGGCGTTTGTGTTGTAGCATTTATGGCCACGCGGTGGGACGGATCTAAATATTCGCCGTCCGTCCTCTGTTGAGCATTTAAATTAATGTCTTTTTTATTTGCTTTACGCAATAACAATTAAATATATATTCACAAAAATAGTGTTATTCTTCAGATTTATATCCTTCGTCTAATAGATTAGGTGTCTTTTAAAATAGTAACTTTTCTTAACAATTTTGTAGTATCAATGGAAGCTGTGTTTGCCGCGTTTGTATCTTGGTTGCCTTATCTACTCCTCTCCTCCTCGAACAGTTCATATGTAGATATATAATTGTATATGAGTGTATATATACGTATATATATATATATATATATATATATATATATATATATATATTTATAAATTCAACAACATTATTTTTAGTAACAATAAAAGCGAATATATTCTTATTTATTTATATAGTTATATTTGTGTTTTACTTTTGATTTGTGTATATTTTTATTTAAATTTTATTTAATATATTTTATACTTTTGTTTGCTTTTAAATCTGTTCTCTTTCAGAGCTAATACGATCAGTAACAGTAAAATTTGTATGCGAAATAGCTGCGTTTGTGTCCTGTTTGTTAACCTTTTGCGTTACGTATTCACCTCGGTCTGAGTGGCACTTTGGTTGCGATTATGTATCCTTCCTTTGTACAATCGTAAGTTATCAATGTGGTTATAGTTTTATTATCTGCTTACAAGTTACACGTTTCGTTTTACTTTATATGTGATTATTTTAGTGAACAAAATGTCTTTTAATATCCGCTTGTTTTTCCTTTCAGATAATCATAAATTTGCTAGTTTAATATTTTGCATGAGCCTTAAAAGCTTATCCTTTAAATTGTATGCTAAGCTTTTATAGTAACTTTAAAGAAGTACATCTGCAAGAAAGAACGAAACTATTTGAAGATATGGGATCGTGCCGACTGTGTCGCGAGCATTACACACCACTGTGAGGGAGGGGATAATTTGATGTGACTTGCGGATTACCAGAATGATCTACGAGTAGAACTAAACACCCAATCAGATTGGCAACTATAAATATAAATGCATTTTATGTGGTGGTTCATTTCAGAGTCTGAGCAGATCTATCAATGGATTGCAGAGAACTGTTTCCATCCCGCAGTTTCCACATTGTAGCTGCAGTATTGGCCTGCTTTCAGCTCAGTAAATACCAAGGTAACCGGAAGCAGAACATTTGCGATTGGAACGATTCGACCTGAACGATAAAATTGCAATGGTGTGATTGGAACGATGAGATGGAAATGAAGGCGCCGAGGCGACGCAGCTAAGATGATTGAATTGGAATTGATACAATTCAAATCAATTGAAACAATCTTTGGAATCAATTATTTCTCATAGGAAGGAATCATAAACTTCCCATAGGAAGGAATCATAAATTTCCCATAGGAAGGAAACATTAACTTCCTATAGGAAGGAATCATTAACTTACTACAGGAAGGAATCATTAACTTCCTATAGGAAGGAAACATTAACTTCCCATAGGTAGGAATCATAATTTTATCATAGGAAGGAATCATCAATTTCCCATAGGAAGGAAACATTAACTTCCTATAGGAAGGAATCATTAACTTACTACAGGAAGGAATCACTAATTTCCCATAAGAAGGAATCATTAACTTCCCATAGGAAGGAATCATTAACTTCCCATAGGAAGGAATCATTAACTTCCCATAGGAAGGAATCATTAATGTCTGCGCTGGCTTGGACATGTCGTGCGTATGAATGAAGAAGCTCCAGCGAAAAAGGTGTTCGAAGCAGAAGCCTCTGGACGACGATATAGGGTTGTTTCGCAGATTCTGCGATTAGGCCACGAAAATAAGTAAGTGAGGAATCATAAATTTCCCATAGGAGGGAATCACTCATTTCCCATAGGAAGGAATCACTCATTTCCCATAGGAAGGAATCACTCATTTCCCATAGGAAGGAATCATTCATTTCCCATACGAAGGAATCACTCATTTCCCATAGGAAGGAATCACTCATTTCCCATAGGAAGGAATCATTCATTTCCCATAGGAAGGAATCATTCATTTCCCATAGGAAGGAATCACTCATTTCCCATAGGAAGGAATCACTCATTTCCCATAGGAAGGAATCACTCATTTCCCATACGAAGGAATCATTCATTTCCCATAGGAAGGAATCACTCATTTCCCATAGGAAGGAATCATTCATTTCCCATAGGAAGGAATCATTAAGTTCTCTCGCACCGTTCATAGCAGCGCTCGTTGGAGAACCACATCGTGCCTACTTTCAAGTCCGGTAGGTACAATTATTGTGCTTCGTTTGCTCCTGCAGAACCTGGGCACCCCGCAGTTGAAAGAGTACTGCCCTCCACACTCAACTTGTTTACTCTTCCCAAGTAAGTTCCTAATAAGTAGATCCTCACTACACACACCCTCCTCTAAGAGTTGTCTTTTTTCGACTCAGTTCGCTTCACTCAGTTCTGATGGGGTACAGAGAATTCACCATTTTGCATTCTGTATCCTTCAAATACTAAGAATCAGATAATGGTCGCTTTACGGTATTATACCTAATTGTGTGAAGAGCCGCAATGAGTTTGGTGTCACATATCGACTACTAAAGGACCCGCGAGCTGACAGATTCCCCAGTAGTTAGTTGGTGAATAAGCTGCTGCAGTGATAAGTGTGAATGAGCTATAAAGGGGACAGTTGTGAAATTGTTCTTTACCACGGAATATTTCCAAAAGTTTCTAAAACACAATATTTTCCAAGATTTTCCTGAGGTGATTTGAAGAGGACTAAGGAAGAAAATGAAATGGAACAATGCAGCAATGCAAATAACTCGAATAGAGTAGAATCATATTGGAGAATCATGCAGACTACGCGAATAAGGTGGAGGCCAATAGAAAGGAGACCGCGGCAGAGTCTGTTAAAGATTTCCGCCTTTACCACCATAGAGCCCTGCATGGTGTTGTACTAGATTCAAACCACTTGAGAACAGAACCAATTTAGTTACTTAGTAAGAAAGACTCAAAAATGAGAACAGAACCAATTTAGTTACTTAGTAAGAAAGACTCAAAAATGACATCCATGTCTGGAACCCACCCAGAGTGACATAAATATACGGAGACCTTCTAAACGCAGCCAGGAGTCGCATTCAAGGTACGTAAACCTATGAAGCAGTGCCAAATCTCACCAGATCTGCCTGAGACAACCTTAGGGATGGGCAAATCGGCACTGAGCCCACTCAAATTATCATTAAGGAGGCATACAAAAACATGACGTCCAATTTGTACGCCGTGCCGAAGTATTGCATTATTAATTGGACGCTTATGCAGTTTGCTTTAACGGCCGCCTGCCAACTCAAGACACCCTCAATTTAGGGTGTCTTGAGTTGAACGCAATAAAGAAAGCGAAACTTCAGCAATTATATGCCAGGGCATGAAGGACACCGGCAAGGACAATGGCAGCCAATGCGAATGAGTGGAGCCAGTCAAGAAGAATTAAGTAAATACTACGACTTTTCACAATATTGCACCAGCAGCGTGGCAGAGCGAGTGGGGGAGCCGAGCACAGAACGAAAATCAAATTTCTTTCCTCCTAATTTAACTTCCATTGAAATGCCACAATCGGAAATCATGGCAGGGGTCGTTGAAGAGGGCAGGCTGCCAGCGAGTATGCGAGTATGTAGCAGGAAGTGGAAATTGGAAAAGAATAGAACAGCCGGAACAACAGCAGATGAAACTGAGGTTGGCGCTGAAACCGGAGCTGGGTCTGCGGCCGCGAAGGAGGAGGAGGAGGAGCACACGGGAAATTCATCGAGTACGTGAGTGAAATGTTTGATGATCCTGCGCGGCGGCAAATAGCGAAAATGAAAATAATTTGTGTGCGCCGAGCGTGTGTGTTGTAATTACGTAGAAATGTAGATGGCTACTAAGCACGAGGCTGGGGTGTGGGTCGAGCTGAAACGATAGGAAGCGATATGAGGCGAACCTTCAAGTCAGTCCATTCGCAGGGATATTTGAGTGAAAATATTAATTCCCGAATTTCAAATATTATAATAAAAATAAATAATAAATTTCAGCGCACAGGCTGCCAACATATCCTGTCAACGACAATCAACGAACAACAAATCGAGTTGTGAGCCGCGCTTCAATGAGCACGGTTCGACCCGATGACGGCAGAAATTAATTTCCCGATTGTTGTGGCGGAAATTGCAATTTCACATCCGGCTGCAGCGAACCAACGAAGCAGCAAACAATTGGCAACGGGTTAAACAACAGCTACAACAATTGTGTGTGTGTGTGTGTGTGTGTGTTTGTGTGTGTGTGTGTGTGTATCACTAGCAGCAAGCTAATGAAATCGACACATGCATACACGGCTCATAAATAAGAAATGTGGTTTATTGGCATCCTTTTAAGCATCAAAGCCAGGCCGGAAAAAAGCAGCAAATTGAAAAGAAAAATAGGCGGTTGTCGTCGCAGAGAGCACTTTCACGCCTCTTAACTGGCGCGTGTAAGTGGATCTGCTGCTCGCATCCAATAACGCTAAAAGTGTACAAAGAATAAAAGGAACAAAAAATAGACGCGTTTCTTGTGAACAGCAGAATGGAGCTCAACAGCTTCGAAGTTGTGCACTGACGGCTCCAAATATGGCTAACTCGAATTTGACATATCGACAGTGATGTGCGCTACCAAGGCCTCAGGCAGCAAAAACCTCTGCAAACGCGCGGGCAGGCGGCAGGGCGAAGAAATGCCAGAAAAACGGCAAAACGAGCATCCGCCAAAAGAATGGCAGGGGGGTTGGAAATTGCTGCAGATGTGGCACGTGTCAATTTAGCAAAGGCAGCTTAAGTGGATGGAACTGTTCGGCCTGAAGGTAACAACAGTAGCAGCAGCAGCAACAACAACCACAACAACAACAACAACAACAACAACAATGAGAATACAGGCTCACGGCACAGGTGATTGGGCTTATTACGTGCAAAAGGTAAAATTTCGCATTGCTGGCTGGCTTTCTTTGAGCTCGGCAGCAACAGCACCTACGTAAAATTGTATCCTTGAAAGATTTGTACAGGATTAATAGATGAAAACAAGCACTCCCCTCGCCTCAGGCCCGGGAATGGCTGTAGAGGGGTGTGCCAGAGCAGATTGTCACAAAGGAACAACGCTAGGAAGGAAAAATGGAAAGTGCGATGGCGAGGAGCATCTTCGCACGTCCCTGCAATCAACGCACAACCAAAGCATGCAGGCCATAGCCCGGTTGATGCTATCGGAACACAAAGTCCAGCTTCGAAATGAAACGAGAGAATGAAGCAGTTTGCTGGCAGTAGTTTTCTTCTCTATGGTGAAGGAGGAAATCTTTAACAGACTCTGCCGCGGTCTCCTTTTTATTGGCCTCAACCTTATTCACGTAGTTTGTCTGCATGATTCTCCAATATGATTCTACTCTATTCGAGTTGTTTGCATTGCTAGTTGTGCCTTTTCATTTTCTTCCTTAGTCCTCTTCAAAATACGTCAGAAAAATCTTGGAAAATATTGTGTTTTAGAAACTTTTGGAAATATTCTCTTGAAAACAACATTTTCGCAACTGACCCCTTTATAGCTCGTTCACACTTATCACAGCCAATTCAACAATTAACTACTCCTATTCTGTTATGCAAGAAAAACTTGGTCATGGGGCCTATTTGCATTGCTGCTGTGGTGGTGCTACGACAAACCAATCCAGCCAGCGACTAAATAACTGACTTTCTGAACACCAGGGCGTATGAGCAACTTTCACACAAACGAAATTTTCAACAAAAAGTTTCCTTTGCTTGGGTTTTTTGGTGTGCTTTCGGGTAAATGAATTTTTTTGTTGCTGTTAACTTTTAAAATCCGCTTGCAAAGCAAATCTGCAACACCTCAAAGCCGTACCTTTTTAAGCAGGTAATTATACGCCTCTTTTGTACAGCTGTCAAAAGGATAATGAAATTAATTTGCCTGTCACTGAGCACAGATAAGAGATCTGTTATTGCGATAAGTAGCGCAAAGTTGCAAACTTCTCGCGCGCGCACACACACATACACACACATACAGCCACATACGCAGATAAAACAACCACAGTGGCCTGAAACAAAAGCACGACTGGGTGGGTCCGCTTTGGCGTTCCGTTCAAAAGATAATTTGCACTGCCTCCGCACTCTCAAATGCGTTTCCGATTAAAGTTGGGGAGAAGAAGGGACAATTAAGCTCAAAGTATAACAACGCGAAGTAGGCTAATTAGGCAAATTAGGTTGAAAGTAGCTCAGCACAAACTAAAAATAAAATTATACGAAAAAAGTCACATTGGAAAAAAAATTAGTTCATTGAAAAACAAATTGAAAAAAATTTGCAAAATTATTATAATAAGGAAGAGGTTGAAAGAGCATTCGTAGCCATAAAAAGAAGAAAATCATTTTTGACCGCAAAATAAAGAAAAAATATTATAAAAATAATACAAGTTGAAAAAAATTGCTGAAGCAAGAAGCAAAAAATGCCCTGATTGCCTGGCAGGATACGAGTAGATAACAAACAGGCAGCGGTCAGTGTGTCAGCCACTCTCTGAGTCAGTCAGTCAGTCAGTCAGTGAAGCGCCTAAACTGCCTTCCCCGTTGGGTGTGGAGTTCAGTTACCGGAGTGCTCGCGCGCCTTGAATTGGGCCCCACTCACTCAGCGATTTGCTCCAGCAAATGGTGAAAGTATGAAAGCAGAGGCGAAGGAAAAACATAAATTCACTAATAGCATCGTTACGTAACATCATGTGGAAGCATGCGGTACATGGTTATGCGCCGTCCGGTTACTCGAAACAACACTCCCTGCGTATAGGGACGAGGGGTGCTATTGACTTCGAGAGTGTGTTTGTTGGGCTTCGTCTTTGGGGAACTTCTAAATTTCAAGTGAAAAGAGTATGCCTGTGTGCGTCTGTGTGTATGTGCTAAGGACGCCGCTTGATTCGAAAAGTTCACTCGGAAATTGCAAGTAAAAAGGACTTTTAAGTACTTTTATGAGTGTTCTGTAATTAATTGTAACTCCAGTTGACATTTTCCGGTAGCTTGTGCGTTTATTTGTATATAATTTGCACCAAACATTTGCACTTACGCTCAGGTCCTGGCCCATAGGTTGTAAGCACGCGAGTGTTGTCGATGCACACATTACAGCCTGGCGGAGCCAATCTTATCAATTGCGTACATCCGATCAAAGTAGTTGCTAAGTCTCTGCAAATACGAGTTTCTGCAACAGGCCAGGACCGCAGTGCGTATGAGTGATATTTTGAGTTTGAGCCTGAATGCAGCTGCACAGAGAACCAACAGAGGGAACACAAGCAAAGCCAATCATGATTTAACTGAGCTCAGGATTTGTTTGGAAAACTAGAGCGGCAATTGCTCTTAGCAATGAGATGAGATGAGAACGGCACTGAAAGAGGTGCGGTATCTAAGCACGAAGATTTGATTGCAAACCGCTCATATACGGAAAGGTAACAATGTGGTCCCACCTCTGGAGTACCTCTGCATTGTTTAACAGCACAGCATGTGGCCCTGGTGAAGCGAAACTACTTATGTAGGGAAATTCTCAGCTAGTCGTATACTTGGCAAGTGGAAAGTTCAAACTCAAACAACTGACAACAAGAACTCCAGCTCTCTGGATTCGATATGCGTTCCACGATAGGCTCTCATTGACTACTTAAGTTGCTCTCATTTGCTAATCAAATCAAGTATGCGAAATTAGTTTTTAAGAAAAATAACAATATATCTAATAAGAAAAATAATATATACACTAAAATATAAATGTTTAAAAAATACACACACAGAAATATACAAAATAATCTCAATAAAAATATTCGTAAACAAATAAAAGAGTAGAAATATAAAGAAAAAATAACTTCAAAAATAAAATTAATAAATAAATACATGAATAATTATAAAATTTAACAAGAAAAATTCATTATTAAGCAATATAACAATGGAAAAGAAAAATGATTACTTATAAATCAATAATATTATAATAATAGTTATAAAAAAATTAACAAAAATAAATAATAATTATAAAAAAGTAACAAAAAACAGTAATAATTATAAAAAAGTAACAAAAAATAAAAATAATTATAAAAAAGTAACAAAAAATAAAAATAATTATAAAAAAGGAGCAAAAAAAATAATTACAAAAAAAAAAAACAAAAATATATAATAATTATAAAAAAGTAACAATAAATAATAATAATCATAAAAAATTAACAAATATAAATAATAATTATAAAAAAATTAACAATAAAAAAATAATAATTATAGAAAAGTAACTAAAAATAATGATAATTATAAAAAAAATTTACGCACATAAATAATTATAAAGAAAATTGAAAATAAATGATTATAAAAAAAATTAACAACAAATAATAATGATTATAAAAAAGTAACAAAAAATAATGATAATTATAAAAAAAATTTGCACAAATAAATATTTATAAAATAAATAAATCATTATTATAAAAAAATTAACAAAAATACTAATAATTATAAAAAAAAATAACAAAAAATAATGATAATTATAAAAAAATTAAAAAAATTGACAAATATAAAAAATAATTATAAAAAAATAAACAAATATAAATAAAAATTATAAAAATCTAACAATAAATAAAGATAATTATACAAAAAATTTACACAAATAAATAATTATAAAGAAAATTTAAAAGAAATAATGCATATAAAAAAAATTAACAAGAAATAATAATAATTATACAAGAATTAACAAAAAATAATGATAATTATAAAAAATTATTTAATAATTATGAAAAAAATTTTAAAGAATATTAATAATCATACAAAAATTAACAAAAAATAATAATAATTATAATATAATTAACAAAAAATATTAATAATTATAAAATAATTAACAAAAAATATTAATAATTATAAAAGAAAATTAACAAAAAATAATAATAATTATAATATAATTAACAAAAAATATTAATAATTATAAAAGAAAATGAACTAACAATAATGATAATTATAAAATAATTACCAAAAAATATTAATAATTATAAAAGAAAATTAACAAAAAATATTAATAATTATAAGAGAAAATTAACAAAAAATAATGATAATTATAAAAAAAGTAGCAAAAAATAATGATTATCTTAAAAAAAATTAACAAAAATATATAATAATTATAAAAAAAATTACCAAAAAATAACAATAATTATAAAAAAATTTAAAAATATAAATAATAATTCAAAAAAAATAACAAAAAATAATGATCATAAAAAAAAATTTACAAAAATAATAATAAAAAAATAGTTATAAAAAAAATTAACAACAAATAATAATAATTTTAAAAAAATTAACAAAAAATAATGATAATTATAAAAAAAATTTCCCAAAAATAAGTAATAACTATACAAAAAATTAACAAAAAAATATTGACAACAAAGAAGGTTTATAAATAAATGTTTAAACAAAACTAATAAATTAAATGTAATAAAATACAAAAATGTAAAAACTCAAGTAAAAACAGAAAAAATTAAACACAAAAATGAAAAAACATGCGACTGAATTAATTAATTATTACTCAAACGAAAAATAACAATAAAATAACAAATAATATAATAAACAATTAGCAAATGGCTACTTTAAATTTCTGTTATAATTTGGGAAATTATTCTTGATAAAAATATATATAAAAAGATTATTTCTTCTGAAACTGCAATTGAGATGTGCTTGTGTTGTTGGGCTGCGCCAATATGACTTTTGTAGGAGTTGCAAAGATATTGAGGAAGATGAAACCGTGGAACACGTCCTCGCTCTATACAGAAAAAGGTTTTCCGCTTTTAAATTCACTTTTCTTGACAGTATTGAGGAGGTTTGTCGGCTGAAGCTACTCCACAGGATGTTTTAAGGAGGATCCAGAGGTGTAGGGAAGAAGCGTTTGTGGCGTCACAGGCCTAAGTGATTCTAAGGACAGGCCTAAGTGATTCTAAGGACAGGCCTAAGTGATTCTAAGGCCAGCCACTTAGCCTGCCTACCTAGGCTATGCAAATTAGTCAGAAAAATGAAACCAGGAGACTTGCAGTTTCTGTGCTACCACAGATCGGCATTACTGCGGTGATGGCAGTATCTGCGACTGAACGAAACTAACAGTTCAGACCTACGGTCTATTCAGGAGAAGGATTTGTTCTGCTGCAAATTCAAAGCCCTACTTGGTAGAACTTATACAAACTGAGCGACCCAAACACTGAAATGATGGTGCTACTACAGAGATCCACCGGAAGGGTCTGTGAATAATCCACCGGAAGGGTGTGTGAATAATCCACCGGAAGGGTCTGTGAAAGATCCATCGGAATGGTGTGTGAATAATCCACCGGAAGGGTCTGTGAAAGATCCACCGGAAGGGTCTGTGAATAATCCACCGGAAGGGTCTGTGAACAATCCACCGGAAGGGTCTGTGAATAGTCCAAGTAGACGTCCACCATCCTCTCCCGAATGCTGCAGGGAACTCTCCGCTGTTGGACACCAGTCCCCCATGGCGGTGTGTAATGCCCCACCCCGGCACGAGTGCGTCTACTACGATCTGCCACTTACGGATTTTGTTGTTAAAAAGAACTTTATTTGTCTTTTTAAGTTTAAAACGTCAATTAAAATTATTTATATTGGGTTTTTGATAGGAGTGTGTTGTGTTTTTGAATAACTTTGAGTAACTTTTTAAGTATTTGATATTCTTATATTATATATAATATATATAAAACTTTCAACAGTGATAATATATTTATTTGTAGGTTCAAGTTAATTGAAACAATTCTAATTTCTGTTTTTTGTTTTGTTTTTGTTTTGTTTTTTTGTTGTTGTTTTTTACTTTAAGTAAACAGGTTTCTTTCCGTGTAATTTGAATTTGTTTCAACACTTCTGTCTTCAGTTCTGTCGACGCACCACTTGTTTTTTGGGCACTTTGCCGTATAATTTATTATGTTCTTCGCTCAGCTCCGTTACTGTTTGTTTGTTTGTTTGTTGGCTTTTTCTGATTCCGATTCCGATTTGATTTATTCACAACTCATCACGGAAAATAGCAAAATTCGTCATTAATTTTTATGGTTTTTGTTATGTGCGAAACTTTTCACAGATCATTCAGGGTCGTTCAGCAAATTGTTCAATTCTTTATGTTCCGAGTTGGTACTCTGGTGTGTCCTTAAATGCTTACGGAAAATGTTGGAGCAATTAAATGGCATTTAAATGAAATCGAACACATCAAAATGAGTTCAATATGAATCGAAGAGGAGAGTGTGAAAGAATAGTTATAAAAATTATTAACGAAATAAGTGGACATTGAACGTAAATTTGAAATGGGAGCTGATGCAGAAGTTTCCGTGTCCGTGTCCGTTTCCGTTGCTGTTTCACTTGCGGTGTCGGTTCCGGTTTCTGGTTCAATTCAAAAGTCGCGCCTAAATCACAATTGGAGCTCTCGCTTCCCACACACACTCACGCACAACAGTTGCTGCATATTGTTCGCCGTTTTAACAATTGTTCATTCCCGTTTGCTTTTTTATGCAATAATTGTCATAAATTGTTGTTGCTTTTGTGTTGTTTTAATTGAAATTTTTTTGAAACTTGTTGGAAATTTTTTGTTTAGTTGTTAAATATTTGGTTTGTTTTTTGTTTGTTTGTTTGTTTGTAATTTTTGTGTTTACCACGACAACGAAAGAACAGAGGAAAAATCTCATTCAACCGAACTTAAACAGAAAATAAATTATAGAAATTTGAACAAAAAGTGTCTGCTCTGTTGTTTCACATCACATTTGTTTGGATTTGTCTCTGGTATTGTTGTGCGCGATTTGCGTTTTGCTTCTGTTTCGTTTGAGAATTGCCAACAAACTGAATGCGAGTCGTGTGAACTGTTCATCACATCACTTGCGTTCGCTTGCCCGCTGCTGATGCTGAGCGCGGCCAACGCTGCCACTGCCACTGGCGCTGCTGTTGCTGTTGCTGTTGCTTCTGCTTCTGCTGCTCGTGTGTTCTGTTGAGCAGTGCGCGGGTGTTTGTGCTCATTTTGGCTGATATTTTGTCAACGGCATGGCAAGCACGAAACACACAACCAAGTATTGCCGCCGCCTCTGCCACCACCGCACACAAAGACGACGAAACGTTGCAAGGCAAAAGAAGGGAAAGCAAGACAAAACAAGGGAAGGCACGGCAAGGCAGGGCAAGGCGAAAGTTCGCTTTTTTGGTACTTTGTATTTAGAGAAAGCGGCCGCAGTCGCTCATATGAGCTTCACTGCTTTGAATATATTGCTTCAACATTTGTTTCGTTCGTTCATTCAGTGCAAGGGTGACTCTCCGACAGGGTTGCCACGACAAATAAAAAACCAAACAACAAATCTCCCACCAATTTCGTTTCTAGCATGGATCACAGAGTGTGCGGCGCGAAGGTCCAACAAATCCTGAGCTTTATGAGGGCTTCAAAATGGTTTCACGTGTGTGGTAGAGGTGCAGTGTTGAGCGGTGGTATCGCAATGGTCTCATAGTGGACTGAGCGAGTTGGACTGTAGACTGGCTGCCACGAAAACCCAACCTAATCGACACTTATCGACTGCTGCTAGAGAGGAACGATTTCCTGCATCTGTTCACACTTGTTCCAAGTAGGCAAAATGTTCGTCACAGGCTCGAATGGGGATCGCTGGAAGTATTTTACTTATAGAGGGCTGCTAGAGAGGAACGATTTCCTGCATCTGTTCACACTTGTTCCAAGTAGGCAAAATGTTCGTCACAGGCTCGAATGGGGATCGCTGGAAGTATTTTACTTATAGAGGGCTGCTAGAGAGGAACAATTTCCTGCATCTGTTCACACTTGTTCCAAGTAGGCAAAATGTTCGTCACAGGCTCGAATGGGGATCGCTGGAAGTATTTTACTTATAGAGGGCTGCTAGAGAGGAACGATTTCCTGCATCTGTTCACACTTGTTCCAAGTAGGCAAAATGTTCGTCACAGGCTCGAATTGTGATCGCTGGAAGTATTTTACTTATAGAGGGCTGCTAGAGAGGAACGATTTCCTGCATCTGTTCACACTTGTTCCAAGTAGACAAAATGTTCGTCACAGGCTCGAATGGGGATCGCTGGAAGTATTTTACTTATAGAGGGCTGCTAGAGAGGAACAATTTCCTGCATCTGTTCACACTTGTTCCAAGTAGGCAAAATGTTCGTCACAGGCTCGAATGGGGATCGCTGGAAGTATTTTACTTATAGAGGGCTGCTAGAGAGGAACGATTTCCTGCATCTGTTCACACTTGTTCCAAGTAGGCAAAATGTTCGTCACAGGCTCGAATTGTGATCGCTGGAAGTATTTTACTTATAGAGGGCTGCTAGAGAGGAACGATTTCCTGCATCTGTTCACACTTGTTCCAAGTAGGCAAAATGTTCGTCACAGGCTCGAATGGGGATCGCTGGAAGTATTTTGCTAATGCAGTTGGAGTAGGACTACAATTTGTATTACCAATCTCATGGTTCCATCTCTTTATTGCCAATTCCCATTCTGATGAAAAAAGAGACTTAAAAATATGCATAACGAGCTTCTGACTTCCGACAGTAACAGCAGCTGGAAGTGTTGACTGGAGAAGATACGGGTAGTTCTCGCTGCAAAGGAAAGTTGAATTATTCGGTCATGATTTGTCGTCTGTACCCCGCTGTGAATAACGATAGATCTACAATAGAACTACAGTTCGAGAATACTCCCACAAAGTGGCAACGACTAAAACTGAGTTGAGTTGTACTAGTATCGCTAAAGATATAGATCGTTGCGTTGTCCCCATATAAGTACGAAGAGAATAGTTTTTTAAAGTGAGAAGTGTTAAAAAGCAAATCAATATGAAGCGAGGGAAACTTTCAGAGGCAAATTCGGAAGAATTTTCAAATACGGGTATAAAAATGATAAGAGTCGAAGAGAACAGAGAAAAACCTTATAAAAGTGGAGCAAGAAATTAACGAATCGAACCCACAAAAATACAGCTAAAAAAGCAAAACTCTGTACTACACCCATCTAAGGGTGGGCGTCCTCTTAATCGCCGTATTACTCGTACCATTCATATTGGGTTTCCTATGAAGATTTACAAATGAACATGTGAGTATACAGACTTGGATGTCGCTATACGGGTCGATATTAACATACATCCAAGGTTTCTACGCAGTAACAAAGTGAGAGTCTATGGAAGCATGATAGATAAAGTAAATACATTGACAAGGAACCGTCGTCATAAGGTGGGCCAAGTTTTTTATGAATATTATACTGGTGGGATGATGGAGATGGTGGGGGAATGATGGGAATGATGGAAATGATGGATATGATGGGTATGATGGGGATGGTGGGGGAATGATGGGGATGATTATATAATAGTTTTTGCTGGATCTACATAAGTGTCAACACAAATACTATCTATCATCATCCAGAATCGATTTGAGTGGAGTTTTAAATGTGTGGTTTTGAATCGACTGAAGCTTGCCCAGTGTTGCAGGCTGCTGTCTATAAGGACGAACCTTGTAGAGCTACACAAGTTTGTATGATATGCGATTCCCAGTGTTGCAGGCTGCTGTCTATAAGGACGAACCTTGTAGAGCTACACAAGTTTGTATGACATGCGATTCCCAGATGTACTCTAGGTTCCGAAATTTTATAGGATTTCCGAGTTATACTACCACGTTTCTCCTTATATTGGTAGTGGGATATTTGTCATGCATGTATAAATACAAAGGTAGATATGGGTGCGAGGATTCCCACACTGGCATTACTAATCGGAAGTGTGGAGTGTGGATTCTGTGTCGATGGCAGCTCTGCGCTAGAACAATCTTTTCTTATAATCTTGATGCTTTATCCAACCAAACAATTCTCCCCTAAGATACGTTTGCCTCTTGTTTCCGTTGTTGTTGTTGTTGTTGTTGTTGTTGTTTTTATTGTAATGCTTTCTTTTTTGCTTTCGTCTTGCTGTACTATTGGCAGCAAGTTTGCCTTGTCCTGTTCATGGTTTTTGTTTTTACACGACTATTTCGCCGACTCGCAACCGCCAGCAGCAGCAGCAGCAGCAGCAGCAGCAACAAGAACAACAACAACATCAACACCAACAACAACAATAACACCAACAACAATAGCAAAAAGCGCACGCAAATGTCCTCCAAAGAGTGCGGTCCATGTGTGTGAAGGTGCGCGCGCACGAGCCTGCGAGCGTGTAGTTGTGAACTCACACAAGGACATTGTAGCGGCAGCAATAAACGCCAGCGAGATGCGTAAACAAACGTGCCATCAGGGGAAGTGGCTGTAATTGTAAATGTGGTCGTGGAGTGCAGAAGGGGCGCAGAGCTTTCCGAAAGCTTTACGCGATTTGAACTTGAAAATCGTTGGCAGGGCCAGCAGCATTAGTTTCCGCTGCAGCAGTGGTGGTACGCGTCGGCCATGGCGATGGCGATGGCGACGGTGATGGCGACGGCGATGGCAATGCGAATGGCTCTGGAGCTGGGGATGGGGGTGGTGGCTGCGTGATTGTGTTGGTGTTGCGGCTGGTGTACTTGCTGCTGATTTTATTGTTTTTGTTGTTGGTATTGGTGGGTGGATAAAAGATATGCAAATGTGATTGAAGAGTGTTGGGCAAATATGGACTGAAGTAGCGTTAATGATGCTTAGCTGCGTTGGTGCTCGTAGTGGTGGCTTTGAAGCGGTTCCTGCGGTTCCAGAGCGCTGCTGCTGCTGCTGCTGCTGCTGCTAGTGCTGCTAGTGCTGGTACTGTTGCTTTTGGTCTGGTTGTTGCCGTTGTTTATGTTGTTCTTGTGCTTGAGGTTGCCTGTTGCACAAGACTTTTTTGTATGGTTTGATTTGTTCATTCTTCTTTGCATTTCTATTTATTATTTGTTCTATATGTTTTTTCTGGGAGGACCTTTGTGTTAAGTGAACTATTGTTTCATGTTCATTAGCGCATGAATGGCATTGTCGACGTTTTCAAAGAAATATTTTATTCCAATTAGAAATTTTTGATTAGTTTTAATGTGTGATAAAAGGAATTTGTAATTAATAAATAAAATAAATAATTTCATTACAAGTGAAGATGTCCTGGAAGTGGAGAGATCTAGGGGGCGCCTGGAAAAAAGCATACTTCATTGATGGCTCGAAAACAGAAAAGGGAACAGGGGCGTGCTGGCATCTGAATGAAAATGTCAGATGCTTCTCGGCTATGGGAAGTATGGCAACAGTATCCAATCGGAAGTGTTTGCTATACTGAAGGTACCGGAGTGGATCATTGAGAAGAAATGGGGCGGTCAACAGATTGGAGTTTTTAGTGACAATCAGGCCCTAGAAAACCGTTAATCACTAACAGAAAAATGTTCAAGAATATATAAGACAAGACTTAACTCCACCGCAAGGTGGAATTTAGTTGAACTTATTGGGGTTCGGGAACACCACAGTGTATGGTGGAACGAAATAGCCGATGAATTGACAAACTGTGGATCTGTGGGTACTCCAATGGGACCAGAGCCATTTATCGGTAGGAGTTTAGTAAGGACTACTGATTGGATCAAGAGCCATGTGAATAATACTCACAAGACCGATGGTGCAGCTCAGTTGCCTGAAAAACAACCAAGTGTTTCCTAGAGAGCCCAAACAAGACAGTTGCAGACTTACTTCTAACAAGGCACATCTTCGCTCCTTGGTTGGGTAAATCACGGGGCATAATCCATGGAGCCATCATATGGCAACCACAGGCATTAACGAGAGTCCGAAAGGCGTCTTCTGTGGGAAGGAAGAACAGGACGGTACAGAGCGTTTCCTCTGTGCTTATCTTGCCTTTGTTAGAATGAGGAGGCGCATACTTTGGAAATGGATAATTTACATTCCTTATCCCCGAGGGATGAATACCTTCGCTTTGGGTAAAGATGGGATGCTACTTCGGTCCACTATTTCCCGTACCGCCCCGTCCCACGGGCCTTTGAGTATATTGACTACTCGCTTAACCCATGTCAGTGTGGGATCGTCCTTGTATTTCAGGAATTTCACCTTGTTTTGTCAGCCAGCTCCGTCAAAAGATGGCATAGGTACGTACGTCCGGTTCCGCGTCCATTTTCGAGAACTAGCCTTCCAGTAGCTTCATTTCCACTACTTTCCACCTTTCCTCCGTCAGGTGTCCAAGCGCATTACTGCAGTCGATGTCATTTGGCATTTTCACTGGCCGCAGCCGCAGCTCTGGGCATGCTCGGTAGTTCCCAGGAGGTGTGCACCTGGGCATGTGTTTTGTATCCCTTCTTTTAGTGAGCGACTGCTTGCCCTCTGCGTCAGAAGAAACATTCGGACAAAAGAGCACACGCCCACTTCACAAATTGTGTGCTGCTGATTTATTGCACTCAATTTATTAGAAATGCTGCGCAGTTTTAAATTTTTCCTTCTTTCCTTTCCGGTCTCGTTTTAATGAATTATGCGCGGTCCGACTGCGTGCGATGAGTCTAAATAAAGCGACAATTAGCAAAGTATGAAATAAGAAATTGCACAAGGACGCAGCAGGACTCCACAGGGAGCACAAATGCAGCACAGATAAAAAATTAAACAGTTCACTTTTAAATTATGTAAAAAAAAAATTGTACCTTAATCAGTTCTGACACAGAAAAACTAGAGACCCTTTTAAGGTAAGTTGCTTATGAAGCGCCTGAAAATATACTGCATATTTCATATACTAGAGACCCTTTTTAAGTAAGATGCTTATGAAGCGCCTGAAAATATACTGCATATTTCACATATTAGGGAACTTTTTTGGGAAAGTTGCTTATGAAGCGCCTGAAAATATACTGCATATTTCACATATTAGGGAACATTTTTGGGTAAGTTGCTTATGAAGCGCCTGAAAATATACTGCATATTTCATATACTAGAGACCCTTTTCAGGTAAGTAGCTTATGAAGCGCCTGAAAATACACTGTATGTTTCACATATTAGACAACCTTTTTAAGTAAGTTGCTTATGAAGCGCTTGAAAATATATTGCATATTTCACATATTAGAGAACCTTTTTAGGTAAGTTGCTTATGAAGCGCCTGAAAATATACTGCATATTTCACATATTAGAGAACCTTTTCAGGTAAGTTGCTTATGAAGCGCCTGAAAATATACTGCATATTTCATATACTAGAGAACCTTTTCAGGTAAGTTGCTTATGAAGCGCCTGAAAATATACTGCATATTTCGCATATTAGAAAACCTTTTTAGGTAAGTTGCTTATGAAGCGCCTGAAAATATACTGCATATTTCACATATTAGAAAACCTTTTTAGGTAAGTTGCTTATGAAGCGCCTAAAAATATACTGCATATTTCACATATTAGAGAACCTTTTCAGGTAAGTTGCTTATGAAGCGCCTGAAAATATACTGCATATTTCGCATATTAGAAAACCTTTTACGGTAAGTTGCTTATGAAGCGCCTGAAAATATACTGCATATTTCATATACTAGAGAACATTTTTAGGTAAGTTGCTTATGAAGCGCCTGAAAATATACTGCATATTTCAATAACTAGAGAACCTTTTTAGGTAAGTTGCTTATGAAGCGCCTGAAAATATACTGCATTTTTCATATTCTACAGACCCTTTTTAGGTAAGTTGCTGATGAAGCGCCTGAAAATATACTGCATATTTCATATACAGTTTACGTTGAGTTTTGAGATGGTAGGACACCGCGAATGCATTCCAGAGTCTTTTAGTTTGGCATGTGAGGCGCCTGAAAATATCCGACACGTTTCACACATCAATTACACAGATCAATCGCAGCATAATGTGCGGTGTACCGAAAAAGATCTTAAGTTGTTCAATGGGCATGTTGTTTGTTGTTGCATTAGGTGAAGTTCGCCTAAAAGATGTGTCGAGGCAGGTTCACTTGGCTAATTAAGAGTAAGAGAATGGGACACAACTATATTCTTATGTCAGCTTTCCCGTTCACCCCGAAATCATGTTATAATTTACGAAAGGCTTTCAACATTGATCTAAACGAAAACACACCGACTTCTCCTGCCAGAATTCGTTTCTCACCCGTGCGTCCTATTTTCCTACGAAGAAGCAGGCAATCATAACAGTTTCCGCCTCCTCCTTCCTCTGTGTGATTCGGCGCTATTGCTCACAAAATGCAACAGCAACAAAATCGAGAAATAGAAAAAAATTTACAATCAGAGCTCCTTCCACCAAACGCGAGTGTTCGATGTGTCCTCCGGCCACACGCGCGCATATTTGATAATTGCGAACCACATATTGATGGGCACGAGCACTCCTCTAGCCATCAATGCATAACGATACCGGAAACCCGACACTGAGTATCAGCATGAGCAAGGAACTGAATCTGAACCTGAACATGAGCCGCAGCCACAACCACAGTTAGAGCCGCGCCCGGACCCAGGACCAGGGACCGTTCCGCTTTAGTCTGTGCTGCGTACGGACTTGTCCCAAGCGAGTTTCATGGCATGTGAATGCGGAACTGGTACGCCCGTAGGGGATATGCCTGCATAATTGCGTACTTGTGCGGCCATGTGTGTGAGCGCGCCTGTGTGTGTGTGCGGCTGTGTGTGTGTGTGCGAGCGCGCCAGTGTGTGTGTGTGTGTGCGTGGGAGCAAATGCAAATGAAGCACGTTTTGGCATAATTTGGCGCTTCAATTACGCCGAATGACATGTGCAAGTTTTCGGTTGCTCGCACAATTTGCCGTTATTCCCGCTTTTTGCCCGTTTTGGCCGTTTTTTCCTATTCTTGTCGTTCATATCTGCCCGCTTTCTTTTTTCGAGCATTTGATGTTGCACATTTCGGTTTGTTTTCCGTTGCTGCGCGGTTCAAAATTGCTGTGAAATTGTTTTGCCATCAGGTTTTTCAGCGGCAAAAACGCGTTGACGGCATTTGAGAGGACTTTTTCAGAAAAATTCTTGAATATTTCGTTGAAATATGACCGACATTCAATACTCATGCGCCGTTAAATACAAAATAATGCAAAATGCAAAATAATTCAGATTTAATGGGAGTCAAGCGAAAGCACCGACAATGTATTTGGTTTACTTTCTATGTTTTCTATGTTATTCTATGTGTTTCCTGCTATGGTATACGTGGTGGCTCGCTCCCGGCTCCACTGCACTTTAAACGCTTTAATAATTCAGTGAATCGCCGCTTTCATAAAATCGTAGTGAAGTACTTGTAACTGGCAGGCAGTTTGCTTAGTCCGGTGCAGTGTTTCGAAATGAAAGGACTTTAAAAACTACAAAATTGGTTGCAACCCAATTCAATTGTCCATATCCAGCTATTACCGGAAAGGAATTGAGTGGAGAATTCAATTAAAAACGCTGAAATCAATTGCTTTAGATGAGATCGGTCAATCACTTTAGAGGAGAGCCATTTCCTCTAAAGTGATTGACCGATTACCCAATACAATATATAAATGAATCTTAGTTGTATTCTCAATTTGCCTCTTTTGACTGTTCCATAAACCAGAGATGACCGCGTGGTAGTTCATTTTGCTCGTGTGGCTCGACGTCGACAAAAAGAGAGAGACACCTTCAACCAAGCAAGCATCATCCACCCAAGGCACCCAAGGCACCCAAGGCCCCCAAGCAAGCATCATCCACACACGAACCACATCTCAATATACCAGGCCCTTACATATATGCCAGGCCCTTCACATGTTCCTGCCCGACGCAAAATCCTTACTTTCTGGTCAGCTTATCCCTTTGGCTTAAGGATTTCCTTTGATTCGCTATACAGCCTTCTATACCTTGAGAAGCGAAATCGTTAGTTGCCCTAACCCACACTCGGAATGGTGCCGTAGACTCCTTCAATGATGAAGGCATGCACTGGAACATGTAGGAAAAACGCAGAAAGGGTGCTCAACAGCCATACATGAGGTCTCTGAAGCAGTTCTTGAGCCACCTGAAATATACCGGACACTCCTGCCAAATATGTGAGAAATTGATTGCATATTTTCAGGAGGCGCACAAATAGAATCGTGAATGTAATCACTGCATATACAAATATAATTCCAGCTCAACGGAAAAACGAAATGCGAACGTAATGAAGAAATTTAGTGAATGAGTCGGAAATCTTTACATTAGCTTACTACACAGATTACTGGTAATGATGAGAGGAGTCTGCACGGGCATAAGAAGGGTTGTGCAAACAGCGAAAGCTTGAACCCTTAGTTAACAGTATATAGTAGTGGGCATGAAGAAACCCCTCCTTCCGAAGTCTAGGTGGACCTATGTGCCGGTCTATTACGTGTCCTTTCACGCATCACAAGTGACCAAGTTTCCTACTGGGATGCACACACATAACATGACCTCAAACAGACTCACCCACAAACATGTACAATAAATGTTTTAAGCCTCTTATGAGCTCGTTATCGGCACTGGCACTCAATAAAGCCACCACATGGCACGTTATTCCTTAATTGCTGCTGCGTGTGCGTCGGCAAACAACACTTTTTGCTGTCAGCTTCGATTTCGCCAATTATTGGCTTTCGAGTAAATAAATAAGTGCATTGAATTGAAAATATTAAAAAGAATAATCTACAATTTAAGCCAGCCCCTTGGGAGGTTTTAGAGAAAATCGCGTATAGAGTAGGTGGGCAACTATTTATAATCGCCCGATAAGGGTGTGTGGCACGTTTGTAGGGATATGTCACTGCCAGTCGCAGCAAGCAGGAAAATTTATGAAAATTCGCGATGTGCCTCATCGTCGTAGCTGCATTACACACACGCACACTTTTGGACCCAAACTAGAGCTGCGGCAATTCTCATTAATTATCGTGCCGAATGCAAAGCAACGGAAAATTAACTCCCTAAATTGTTGCTACGCATCATCCTTATTATTAAGTAATCGAGCAGCAAAACCACAGAGCAAGGATAGCAATCAGCGTAAATGATATATTAAAGGCAGAGATGGGGGGCAGTGTTACATGAAGATGAAGAGAAAGTACAATCAGCAAACTGACACACACAAGGACACCACACCATTGCGAGGACACCACACCATTCCGAGGACACCACACCATTGCGAGGACACCACACCATTCCGGGGACACCACACCCTGCTCTGGAGCTTTCAATTATCTGTCAAAGGTGCCAAATTTGTGGCATTGTTTTAATCATGCGGGATTTTCCTAAAGCACACCACATTCTCAAGGAATAAATTGGACGTGTTTCCTTTTAATATGGTTATACTCGTGTCATTAGTATGCACGCACATCTGGAGCCACCGAAGGACAGGTGTTTCGGGCTTGTTTCACATTAACATAATCATGAGAGCTGAAATATTATGCAGGCAACGCAATATTCACATCAGCGCACAAAATACGAAGCGACACTCCTCACTGTGCAAAGAGCTTTAAAGAGGAAGAAATGAACTGCAGGGGCTCAGAGTGATCTGTGGACGTGAAAGAGTACTGAAAGGCACCGGCCGCACCGACTGTTTTTAGGTAGATGAAGAAGACTTCATTCACGATTCGCACGCTCCAATTCTAACACGATAGAAAGTGCGGAACAGATTTACCTTTTGAAAGGAAAACGAGAGGGATGAAACGCTCTGCGCACTCTTGCACAGTGGGACAAATTTTGTATGGATTCGTGGGGAGGTCAGCATTACTCAGGTATTTGATGAACTCTGGGATTGAACCACCAGTTTGAACCAGTTGTTTATATGTTTAAAACCCTTCCACATACAAAACATAACTTTCCCCTTCACGGATCAGACTATTCGACTCCAGGCAAGCACATGGAGTGATTCTTCTAGCGGGCTGATGTTTAAGTGTACAAGAGAGCTCTTCTCTTAAACGTTGTATGAGCAGTGGTTTAAAAATGATCTCTAATTGTGGACATGGCTCAAACACAGCTGCGTCCCGACCTGGAGCACATGGAATACATTGTCGACATGTGGAGTCAGCAGGTGCCCGTGCTATGATGAAAAACAGAACTGAACGCCAGAAGCCCACGAAAGCACGTGTGCTGTTCTGAACACTGGACTCCAATGATCAGACGGACTGAGTGATATGCCAGGCCTTTCACATATTCTCTCTGCCCGAGGCAAAGTCCTTACTTTATGGCCAACTTATTCCTTCTCCTTTGATTCGCTATACAGCCCCCTCATGGTGTTGACTTCTTATGAACACTGAAAATGATAAGCTTCCAGCTATACTCACTACAACTCTGCCCTAAGATCGTTTTATGACTACGAGGATCTTCAGTCGGTCACACTTTGAGCTTGCAACTGAAATCTCTTCAGAAACTCAGCCGAGGAGTGGCACAGATTTGTGACCACTCCTCGGCTGGCAACCAATCTGTGCCACCGAGGAGTGGCAACCAATCGGCAGACCAGTGTGGCCATGGTATAAGGCAATTCCTTCACTTGGCCACCACTCACTGCTGCAGCAAATTAAAGATATACTCGTGTTCGGCACAGTTCAAGGACCTTCTACTGGTGGAAACATAAGCAAAATCTCTTCAGAAACTCAGCCGAGGAGTGGCAAACAATCGGCAGACCAGTGTGGCCATGGTATAAGGCAATTCCTTCACTTGGCCACCACTCTCTGCTGCAGCAAATTAAAGATATACTCGTGTTCGGCACAGTTCAAGGACCTTCTACTGGTGGACACATAAGCAAAATCTCTTCAGAAACTCAGCCGAGGAGTGGCAACCAATCCTCAGACCAGTGTGGCCATGGTATAAGGCAATTCCTTCACTTGGCCACCACTCTCTGCTGCAGCAAATTAAAGATATACTCGTGTTCGGCACAGTTCAAGGACCTTCTACTGGTCGACACATAAGCAAAATCTCTTCAGAAACTCAGCCGAGGAGTGGCAACCAATCGGCAGACCAGTGTGGCCATGGTATAAGGCAATTCCTTCACTTGGCCACCACTCACTGCTGCAGCAAATTAAAGATATACTCGTGTTCGGCACAGTTCAAGGACCTTCTACTGGTGGAAACATAAGCAAAATCTCTTCAGAAACTCAGCCGAGGAGTGGCAAACAATCGGCAGACCAGTGTGGCCATGGTATAAGGCAATTCCTTCACTTGGCCACCACTCTCTGCTGCAGCAAATTAAAGATATACTCGTGTTCGGCACAGTTCAAGGACCTTCTACTGGTGGACACATAAGCAAAATCTCTTCAGAAACTCAGCCGAGGAGTGGCAACCAATCCTCAGACCAGTGTGGCCATGGTATAAGGCAATTCCTTCACTTGGCCACCACTCTCTGCTGCAGCAAATTAAAGATATACTCGTGTTCGGCACAGTTCAAGGACCTTCTACTGGTCGACACATAAGCAAAATCTCTTCAGAAACTCAGCCGAGGAGTGGCAACCAATCGGCAGACCAGTGTGGCCATGGTATAAGGCAATTCCTTCACTTGGCCACCACTCACTGCTGCAGCAAATTAAAGATATACTCGTGTTCGGCACAGTTCAAGGACCTTCTACTGGTGGACACATAAGCAATTAAATAAATGACTCAAATTCATAACAGGCACGTGGGCGTACGTAATTTTCGTATATTGACAAATCTGCCAAGTAGAAAGAAACGTAGAAGGAATTGAAAATACCACAGACTCGTCGTCCCAGCTTCTCAACTGGAAACTTACTTTGCCACTTGTCCGAGTACCTTTCGTGCCATTAGGGGGCCAAGCCAAAGTGGGCGTAAGCGCACATGTCTGTCGCATTTTATACGGAACCTAGGAAAAAGTACAATGTTCGCAATTATGTTAAGCTGTTTTTCCCTCCGCTCGGCACTGTCTTACTCAGTCCCTTTGCAAGCCAGTTTTCAAGGATAATAACTCGGACTGCGGGCGAATGCGAGAGTCTTCTTGTCAACTCATTCGAAGAAATAAAAAGAAAACACAAACACGGAAAAATATTGCTCAATGTCATTATGCTGAGCGTGTCCTTCGATTAGGGTTCTCTTCCTTGTCTACATAGACTTGAACTGCGTGGCTTTTGGCGATTTCTCTTGGCTCTGTGTGGAAGACGTCGGCTGGCGTGCATGGGGAACACTCGAAGGAAGCATAAAATGTATTCTCTCAGTTATTATGCCATTGCAGCAGCTTCGCTTGTGTGTGCTGTGGAATTGTTTTAGTTGTTGTTGTTGTTGTTGTTGTTGTTGTTGTTGTTGTGGTTTCTGCATGTTGATTTGCGCTGTTGTCAAAACAAACGCTCAAGGAAGCAAAACTGTGTTACGAGCCGGGCGCAGAGGCAGAGGTGGAGGTGCTGGCGAATGCGTACAGACGGCAGCTGGTTGGTTGATAGTTACCAAATGTGTTTCTATCGAACTGAATTTTCGATTTTGTTTTTATTATCCTGCCAGGCGTGATTGCGTTGGGGAATTGCGGAAATCACACAACGAACGCCTTTGTTTTGAAACCGCTTAATACGAAATTGAAAAGTGTGCACAGGAAATACACACGGCGACGTCAGAATGTCAATTAAGCTGTGCCAATCTGTTTGAGGGGGGGGGGGGGGGGGGGGGTGTACATTTATTATTTAACATTCTACTGGGATGTGGACGCAAATGGAGATGAAATAGTAGAATAGACAACTATGAGAAAGATGTCAGGCAATTCGGCGAGTAAGAGAGAAGCTACACCAAGCAAATGGTGCGTGGCATAGTATCCGGCTTGTTGCTGCCAAGGAGCAGAGCCAAAAATACACGCCGAATAAGGTGAAATGCACACAAGTCCAGCGGGCCCAGTATGGAGTATGCCAGTGAGACGGACATACACGGGAAAGAAGACCGTAAGGTAGCATACGAGCAGAATTGAACTCAGGAAGATCGAATGTAGCCCCACTAATTGTCCACAAGTACATGCCCTAGCTACCATCTTCAGAGGAAACAACAGTACGAATATAATAGAATAGAAGCAATTCTACTCCTATACGAGTGTGTAAATATAAAGGGGCTACTCGTGTTAGGCTGGAAAAAACATATTTTTGGGCAAAATTTTCAATTGGGCCAACGATATGCCAACCTTTTGAAGTCCTCCAAAAAGAAAATTTGTCGATTTCTAATAAACAGACTCCAGTTTCGACAATAGGCTCCTCGTTCTATGCGAATCTGTTTCAAGTCTACCTTTTGAAGTCCTCCAAAAAGAGGATTTGTCTATTTCTAATAAACAGACTCCAGTTTCGGCAATAGGCTCCTCGTTCTATGCGAATCTGTTTCAGGTCAAGCGATTTGTTTGTCGTCTGTCGGAGTCTGTGGTCAATCAAGTATCAATTCCAGAAGGCAGAGATCGCATCTGTTAAGAGGTGCTACACACCTACTATGTCGGTACTACACACCTACTATGTCGGTACTACACACCTACTATGTCGGTACTACACACCTACTATGTCGGTACTAAACACCTACTATGTCGGTACTAAACACCTACTATGTCGGTACTACACACCTACTATGTCGGTACTACACACCTACTATGTCGGTACTACACACCTACTATGTCGGTACTACACACCTGCTTTGCCTGGAAGAGATTCAGCCAGCAGCTCATATTCCATGAACACTTGTAGCAGTCTATCGGCTTTGCTTCAGGGAAGACTCCAGTCAAAATTAAAGTGGAACATCTACTGTAATAGACAGAAACCCAAAGCATACATTTCCTTCACCCTGTATTTCCTATCATAGCAGCGGTCAATTCATAACTGAACTACTTTTTCCATACGTGTGTCCTTAACCCAATATCACTTTTGTGCGTTGCCTAAGGTCGACGGTTCGAACGGATCGTCTTTTCCAGAATGTTCTGAACTGATTCTTCTCTCACTCTACTCTCTCACTCTACTGTTGGCTACTGCCGACGTCTGCTTGAAGCACAAGCAAACGACACACGTATCACTGTCTAATAGTCTAACAGTGCCGAATCGCCAAAACAACACTGCAACACCTGCACAAGTAGTGAGTCGTTTGCTGACTTTATTGAGCTTATCTGCTAATTGAAATTGACTCCAAAGTGCTTGGCACTGATATTCCTACGACTGACTCATGAAATTGAGACTTAATTGTCTGCCTGCCAGCCTGTCTGGTGCTAAGAGCAACTGCTGTCGGTATTTAACTCACAGGCCATCCCGAAGATGTCCTTCAAATGCGGCAGAGATGGCAGTTTAAACAATTCCATAAATAATTCGGCATCCTTTCGCGAACCAGGGCATCCTTGACTGTGACTAGCATTGAAATTGCAAAATAATTACGAGAGAATATAATTCCGAAAATTGAAAACAAAACAAAAACCAAATCGAAAGACAAACTAAGGACATGGCTGACAATTCTGCAATTGTGACTGACAAACGAGTGGCCACGAACTTCTGGAACTGCGACGATTATAAATTGAAAATGCAATTCGCAATTTGCAGTTGGCTCCGCGGCCAACACAGCGACAAATGCAAAAGCAGCATGGCAATAGGGCAATTCGTGTGGAGGGAGTGAAATGCAGGCAGCGGCAGCAACAACAACAGCAACAGCAACGAGACGCAGCGACCAATAAACAAGTTGTGCAAGGCTTGGGAAGCAACGAATCTTACATAATCGCTGTCGAGCGCGCAGGGGAAGTCGAACTTTGTTGTTGTTGGAAGTTTTGGAAGCTTTGCAACCCCTATTCGGTGCAGACCAGTAGCATGCATGCGTGTGCGCGTGTATGCGTGTGCGTGTGCGTGTGCGTGTGCGTGTGGGAGTGTGTGTGTGGGCGGCTGTACTTGAATCTGAACTTGATTTCTCCAATGTTTTTACTTGAACTTGAACCAATGTGGGTGCGTGTTTGCGTGCGCGTGAGTGAGTGAGTGAGCGAGTGTGTGAGTGAGTGAGCGAGTGTGTGAGTGTGTGAGTGAGTGTGTGAGTGAGTGAGCGAGTGTGTGAGTGAGTGTGTGAGTGAGCGAGTGTGTGTGTGTGTTGGCGTGTGGGTGATTTAGCAGTTATATGTCCACTTACTCGTGCACGTGTACACTGCATTACGTACACATCGACGGGCGGGCGGGCCGGCGGATGGCTGTGAGTCTGTGCAAAAGCTCTTTCGTCCTTTTCGTCTTTCATTACTGTTTTTTGTGGGTTTATTTGCTTATTGCTTACTTTGAGCGCTGATGGGCGGCATTTAAAATGCAAGTGACGTAAATGATGAAAAATTTATGGCATACCAAAAGGAGGAGAAATTCTGCACAACTACATCCAACATCAACGAAAGGAAGGACAATTGAATTGCAAAGGAAATAAAACAAAAAAACTATATTGCGGAGCGTGTAAACTACTTTGCCTACTTAGTGTGGCGTGACTTTGGTGCTTACGCAAACAGGTTGTTGTTGACACGTGCAACACGCTTGGCTTTTTAGCTGCTCTACCCGCAGCTGAGCCGCTGCCCACGGCCTCGCAGAATCCGTCACAGCGTGCAAATCAAACAAAACGGGATTCGCGTGGCCGTATCCACTGGCGTACTGGCGACGGATGGCAAATTTCCGAGTGAGTGTTTACTTTAGCATTGCAGAATGTCAAACGCATCATGCACGTAGGCGACCATGGGGACTGCTGGGGTAGCATGCGCACCAATTGTCAATAAGGTGGCTTTAATTCAACGGAAATGAGACGCTGTTAAATGAAATTTCACCGGAAACTTGATTACAGAGCACAGTATTTGAAGGGCATTTTTTTGGAGTGCCTGAAGCAGACGGAAGAAATAGCCAAGGGGTTTCTTTCAGAGCATATGGTACGCCTCAGAGGCGTTTGTACCATCCAAGTGGGCGTAAGGGTTGTATGGGGTAATGGGAGGATCTCCTGCAGGTGCCCACAAGCCAAGGCTGAAGCGGAATCAACGAAACAGCACCGATGATATTCCCCAATTTGACTTTGCTTAGTAAGGGCGCAAACAACATTGGAACTGCTGAGCTGAGTGCTGACAAAAAGAATTCTCCATTGCGTTAGGGGCGAGAGCAACTCAAACAATGGGGAATTAACTGCGACTGAGGCTAAGGATACTCCAAAAGTATCAACAACATCACGGGATCCCAACTGCCATGACTCACGGTCCACTGTTCTACTGCAGCACAATACATTCACGTTGGTTCGAGGAAGCTTTCTTGGAGCCACTGAAAACACACAACATACCTTCCGTACCAAATACACATACTCGTACCCAATCTTACCAAATTGTGAGGAATATGAGTAACTTGTAATTGATCTCAAGAAGAACTAAAGACGCCCACGAATGGCATCGTCAATCAAGTCTCCTTCTACGAGTATACTAAAGAAGAACTACTCCCGCAGAGGGATCTCTGATGAAGTGGGAGCCACAAATGAACTACTTGTGTGCTCACTAACATCGCATGGACCAGTATAGTCGTAATTAAAAATTGCTAGGGCTGAGGCTACAAGGGTATCTCCAGTTGGCTCTATTATGGGCTCTATTGGGTTCTACCGTGGTCGGACAAAAACTGAGAAAAACTGATCGGCTTCCGGCTTCACTTTCTAGGGTGTGTTCCTGAACTATGCTAACTCATATACTGCGAATTACTGCTTACTATATAAAATCTGGAGAACTGCTGTTTGCTTCTGTCCCTATTTCTTTAGAAATCCCACCTGTACAATGAAAAAACCAGGAATCTTTCTTCCCTTCTTTCGTCCTGATTTTCCTCTGCTGCAGTGTGGTGCCACTGCTACAGAATCAGCATATTTAAAACAAGATGCAAAGGACTACATACGAAAACTGACAGAAACAATGGAAAATTTAAAGAACGCTCGTTGAGTTCGTAAACACTTCAAAGCAGCAATTTCAGCACGACTCTTGCAAGGTAGTCGTGTCTTAACTTGGGCGGATGCCGAATACACACGGCGAAACATATCCCTTAAAGACTGTTGAGTTGTGAGGGGCTTCTGGTACATTAGCCAGGAATGTGCGTCGGCAGCAGCGATTAGCGCCGACCCACAAAATGAAGCTAAACTCAAGAAGTCTGACTGCGCGCCCTTGTTCGGGTTGCCTCGCTTGCAGTTAAGTTAAGGGGCAATAATGAAGCAACTCTCTCAGAGCTGTGCTATAAGACTCGTATTTAGAGTTCAAGACTTCATTATACACACTTTAAGCAGAC
The DNA here is from genome assembly GCA_920105625.2 of Clusia tigrina. Taxonomy (NCBI): domain Eukaryota; kingdom Metazoa; phylum Arthropoda; class Insecta; order Diptera; family Clusiidae; genus Clusia; species Clusia tigrina. The sequence goes on along the minus strand of OV050032.1, from coordinate 14,446,961 downwards.
ATAGAAGGTAAGTAAATTTTGAACTCAAAGCACAAATCCTCTGCCAACACTCGTACATAATTCGTTATGACGTAAGAGATTATCAGTACAAAAGAATATACTATGGAAGAACAAAGGAGTATGCCAGGCATGTGAGTGCTTTGTTCTTGTGCTCGTCACATCCTTCTGCTGCTTGCGTTTAATCAATCAATTCCGTTCACTCTGCTGGTGCGTGTTTTGGTTATGGCAATCCAGTGAACTGCATGCACAATTAAGCCTAAGATTACTGCAGTGAGTCCGCACACATTCCAATTGGGAGCTTCCTGGAAATCCGCTTATGAAGGGGGGCTGACAATCGGATGCTGGGGAGACCCCGGAAACTTTGCTAAGGAAATCAGTTAACACAATAAGCACATAAGCGGCTTGCGCAACTACGAGAATTTCTAATTAAGGTACATGGGAGTATGCAAAGCGAACGGAGCAGACGGACGAGTGCAGCAGTTGGCTGTCCGTAATTAAAATTTTAAGAAACCAACCACCGACGAAACTGAAACAAGGGTACATGCAGGTATATTTGCTAGAACAATGCCAGGATGAAGCTGAGGAAAAGGTGGGGCTGATGTGGGTTACTGTGCTGGATGGTTGGTTAATTGTTCATACGTCCCCGTGTCCGTGTGAGAGTTTCTCCCCTTGTTAGCTTGTCAGCTTGTTAGTTGGTTAGTTTGCCAGTTTGGCAGCTTGTTCGTTTGTTGATGTATGCACTACGCGTGCAAATCTAAGAAAGACAAAGAGCAAGCATGAAAGAGCATAAACAAACAAACTTAATAAAGATCAAGTAACAAGCAGCAACAGTGACGCCTGCAACAGGGCAATTAAACGTCAAACATGTACAACTCAGCTCGGGCCCCACTTTGCAGGAGAGGACAACAGGCACGGACACGGACACGGACACGGGTACGTTGGCATGGACTCGGCCACGGATACGTTGACATGGACACGCCGCCTATGGTGCGAGTCAGTCAACTGAAAAGCCGACAGCATTTGCAGGCATAATTGAAGTGTTCGCAGCAAGGAGTGGGTACATACAGAACTCTCCTATCAATATGCAAATTGGAAGTGCAGTGAATGGGAAAATAAACATAAATTCCACATACGCGAGAATGTGTTGGCAATTTCATTGAAAATATACTCGTATTGTAATTTGTAGGAGTAGTTTTTTTATGCGACATTTTGCAGTTCCTGCCACTCTGCACACGAATCACTCTGCACACGAATCTAATTACACGCAGAATTCTGTGGGGAAGCCGGAAGCAGCGACAACTTCAGTCAACACCCGTGCACGCGCGCCCAGGCAGCCCTGCAAGTACGAGCGCAGTCAGCAGGTGCCTGTCAACAACTCTACCTTGATCAGTGGCGGCGGTGGTGGTGGTTGTGGTGGTGGCGGCGGTCGCAACATGGCCATAACTTTGATTTATGCACTTCCACATCCGGCATTGCAACAAGGATAAAAATGTTCAAGACCAGCACTTACCGCACGGATAAAACGCTCGTTGCCATTTATGTGCCTTAATATTGCACACAGCACAGGCAGCAGAGTCAGCGCCAGCAGCACAAATAGCGGTCGACTGACTAGTTATGAAATTTCAACTTTTGGGGTCGTTAGTAATTTATTTTACACGATCGGGCATGCGGCCAAGTCAACCGGAACGCAAAAAGGACAAAACCAAAAATGATAAGCACAAAAAAATGTCAAAAGAATTGAAATTGCAAACCAACAGCGAAAGGAAGGGCTACGCTTGGACCCACCAGGCAGTCGTCCAAAGTCGTCGGAGGTTATGGTAATAATTATCAAATCAAATTTAAATCGAAAATTGCACACACCAAGGCTGCCGCTGATGCAGTATTTAAGGGATAATTTTGGCAATGCTGAAAGAACATTTCGTAACACAACGAAATTTTCTTTCGCTCGGAGAGCACAACGAGGGCAAGAGCAGATTCCCATAGCAGTAAGTGGCTGACTCAGATCCCAGCAGCTGCAGAAACACACCTAACCACTGCAGAGACTAGATTCCTGACAGGATCTCGTAAGGTATTTCTGAGGGAATTCCGGAGTATATGTTCGTAAGTGCTGAGGGTATGAGGGACATTCATGGTGAAGCCACACACACCGAAAACTGTAAACTGTAAAATTCATTACACGAGGACACTCCAAAGGAGTGGGAGGCAGCTGCTGCTTTAGTCAAGGTTGTTCGTCAGAAGTACACAGCAATTGGGGTGGGTACGCTGCGAAGGATAATGGGTGGAAACTTCAAAAGTCCACCCACGCGACTTAAAAATCAGCATGTTATGCAGGTAAAACTTCAATAACAAAGTGAAAAGTTGTTGTAGTCGTCATGGTATGAACCCTGCCTGGAACCATAGAGTAGGAATGCTTACGAATTCTATATCAGATGAATGAAATCTGCATAGATGTCTAACAAGTTGTCACACAATGAAGACGAGTTGAAGCATAGAGTAAAGAAATAAGAGTCAGAATCTGAAATGTCACTCATTTTTCGACATAGAAGAGATCGGTCGGGGGAGTAACCAGAGGCGCTGCGATATGAAAATGAGAGCTATTGAGTGATTGGCGATATTTGCAGTGCCACCATCCTACATACAAGAAGTTTGTTGTTCGAAAATGTGACTCTTATTTCTTTACTCTATGGTTGAAGTTAGAACAGGACCTTGAAAGTTCTTCAACGAACGCTCTGGCAGGCAGTTAAAGATTCATGACAATCGAAAGAAGGACAAGCTTCAAAGCGCTGTAGAAAATATGAGGATGATTATCAAGAAACAGGAGGATGATTATCAGGAAACAGGAGGATGATTATCAGGAAACAGGAGGATGATTATCAGGATCATTATCAGAAAACATGAGGATGAATATCAGGAAACATGAGGATGATTATCAGGATGATTATCAGAAAACATGAGGATGATTATCAGGAAACATGGGGATGATTATCAGGAAATAGGAGGATGATTATCAGGAAATAGGAGGATGATTATCAGAAAACAAGAGGATGATTATCAGAATGATTATCAGAAAACATGAGGATGATTATCAGGAAACATGTGGATGACTATCAGAAAACATGGGGATGATTATCAGGAAATAGGAGGATGATTATCAGAAAACAAGAGGATGATTATCAGGAAACAGGAGGATGATTATCAGAAAACATGAGGATGATTATCAGAAAACATGAGGATTATTATCAAGAAACAGGAGGATGATTATCAGCATGATTATCAGAAAACATGAGGATGATTATCAGGAAACATGAGGATGACTATCAGAAAACATGAGGATGATTATCAGGAAATAGGAGGATGATTATCAGAAAACAAGAGGATGATTATCAGCATGATTATCAGAAAACATGAGGATGATTATCAGGAAACATGAGGATGACTATCAGAAAACATGAGGATGATTATCAGGAAATAGGAGGATGATTATCAGGATGATTATCAGAAAACATGAGGATTATTATCAAGAAACAGGAGGATGATTATCAGCATGATTATCAGAAAACATGAGGATGATTATCAGGAAACATGAGGATGACTATCAGAAAACATGAGGATGATTATCAGAAAACATGAGGATGATTATCAGAAAACAGGAGGATGATTATCAGGATGATTATCAAAAAACATGAGGATGATTATCAGTAAACCATTGTTTATGAAGCAATGGTGCCAGAAGAGGATCGTTTGTAGCACACCAATTATTTTTCTTCCAGATCCGAACAAGGGTTTTTCTCTTAAGCCGCACAACGAGTCCGTTTATAGCAATATGTGAAGGAAACCAAGAACACAAACTAAGGTTGCGAGGGGTTAAGATGAACAAGAAAGGAGGAGGAATAAAATCCTGCAAAGAATTTCGCCATAGCAGTCATAAAGTTTCGCACACTCTATGCTGGAGCTCATACAACACAGAACAGGCTCAAGTAACTATAAGGTTATTAGGATTATATCCGTCCTTAGCAGTTAATCAGGCAATTTTGCTGAAAGCGAAGTTCTCCCTCCCTCTCCTCAGTTGCTATTGGGGAAGGCCCAAAATTCTTACACAAGGAATTCAATGTGGTGTGGCCCACAATAACAATAAAATGATAAAAGGACCAAAAGGGACTTTCCTTCCTCACAACATAAACTCAATACATGTCAGCAAAATAAATAAAAACAAACACAACACACACACGGACACACCAATCTATGGAAATGAGACACATCCAGCGCGAAATGGCGTAGGAGTGACACGAGTGGCACACGAATGAATTCACACAAAATGTGAGTGCACAAATCAAGCAATTTTGCTCGCTTCACTGCAGATCCAGATCAAAAAGTTTATGACATGACATTGCAACTTTGCCGCATATGAACAGCACCCAGAGATCATTGAAAGACGAGCGCACAAACCGCAACCGCCACAAGTGTCTCAAATATTTTACGACAGCGGATGTGCCGCTGTGCTGGCTGTGCTGGCTGTGAGGGCTGCGATGCTGTGCTCCGGCAAAAAGCCAGCAAAATTGCACCACATTTTTGCCTTTGTGCAAAATTCCATATTGAAATTATGTAAATCAGCAGGCAGACAGATGACAGGAGCGAGGGAGGCCGGAGTTACTGGACTGAATGGAGACAGACGGCAGAGTGTGTAGCAGCGGAGTATGCAGAAGGCAGGGCAGGGTAGGGTAGGGTAGGGCAGTTATGTTAAAAAACACACAGAGGCAATGGAAAAAAAATAGGTAAAAAGACACAAGAAGAGTTGCAAGTTGCGGAAAGCTTAAATAAATGTAGGAGCCACATAAAATTATGCCTTTGGGACAAGAAAGTTTCCTTTATCCTTCAATTTTCCTTTGTACTTGCTCTGAGGTAAGCAGAAGCACATGCTTGGGTTCATGCCAGCCACGCATAACTGAACCCTGTGTGATGAGTGGGGATGGGGAGAGCGCGTGTGTGTGGTGGTGTGGACAGAGAACAGCCGCTCACCCCCACAGGTTCCGTAATAATGGCGAGCGAGAGAGCGGGAAACATGGGAACTGCGACTGCCAACGTGCGCAGTTACATAATGCGAGCTAATTTCGCTTACAATAGCTACAAACGCAGCAGCGACAGACAGCCCGCAAATGGACAACGCCTTAAAAGCATTTTTCTGCGAATTAGCCGCGCAGGGTGTCGGGGGGAGCGGTGGGCCAAGTGATGGAGCAGGAAAAGCAGCTTGAAACGTGTGCATAAGAGAACTGCAGAGGCAATGGTGCTGCAAGAGTAGCTGAGGAAGGTCAGTACTGGCTCACGTGTCGGTGCTAAGGACACTGCTGGCTGGCTACCTTGCTAAATAGTCGCACCCCATCAAGAAAGCCTGCAAGACAGACGCCGACATACGAGTATGTCACTCATCCACAATTTTGCTGCTGCGTGCGTTGTGCAATAACTGGAAATGTGGCCATCATTTCACAAATATTTGAAATAAGAAACAAGCAGCGTCTAAGGTGATGGACATACAGCAACAATGGGAAAGTGTGCAGACACAGCGATTTGTGCAAGCACGAGCATCATTGAGAAAGCGTACAAAACCCGAAAAGGACGGCAACTAAAAAAACAAAACTGCTTTGTTGGGTGGCAAGCGAATTGTGAGGGTTAACAGCAACACAACCGCCAGCAATGCCAGCACCAGCACCAGCAATAGCGCAGCAAAACCAGGCAACGCGGCCGCCCTGTTGAGCGTAAATAAATGAGACGTAAGTGAAAGTATGCAGAAATCTCAGAGGTACACGCGGCCTTGCGGGGTGGCTGCAGGATTAATGAAGCGCTAAAAGGTGAAGTCAAACGCATACACGTACACAGCGGCACACACAGGTACAGCCACACACACCGGCACAGCCGCACACACCGGCACACACAGGCATAACCACCCACCCACCCACACACACCCAGCCGTGGGAAAGACGCACCCAGCCAAGTCGAAAATATGAGCAATCACGTTCAGCTTAAACGGGAAATTAAAATGTTCGCGAACAATGCGTTAATTGAGCACCTCTGGGATGCGCACTGCTAAAGTGTTGCTTTAAGTGACGCCGCGCGCCAAATTGCAGCCGAGATTTAACCCCACTTTCGGGAGGGCGTGTCGCGCAGCGTGTGTGTCTGTGGCTGGCAGTGTCATAAACAGTCAAGTGGGTTGTTAAAAACTTCCACATGCACACACGCAACAATTAAAACTAATGAAGCTGAAAGGCAAACAAATACACGCACACGATTTTACGCACACAGGCGCAGCGGCTTTGCGCCCCGCACCGAGCCGCACTTTTACAGTTTAATTGCACGTTTGTTGTCGTTTAAGTGTTAACTTTCGGATTGAATTATAGCGAGCGTGCTGAGGTTTGTATGAGGCGGTGCATGAATGTGTGGTTGTGTGCTTGTGTGTGTGTGTTTGTGTGTGTGTGAATGCGGCGCGTGAGTGAGGCGTGTATTATCCAGGGATAATGATACAAGCGATTAACCAACGCTCAGCAATAGCAAAAGTTTTGAGCTCTAAGTGAGTGAGTTACTGAGTTCGTGAGTGAGTGAGTGAGTTAATGAGTGAGTGTGTTCATGAGTGAGTAAGTTACTGAGTGACTGAGTGAGTGAGTGTGTTCGTGAGTGAGTTAATTACTGAGTCCGTGAGTGAGTGAGTGAGTGTGTTCGTGAGTTACTGAGTGAATGAGTGTGTTCGTGAGTTACTGAGTGAATGAGTGACTGAGTTCGTGAGTGAGTGAGTTTTTTTTTTTACGAGGTGTAAAGCAGTCAAAAACCTTTGTAGTGTAGGGCCTTAGACCACTAAAATCACCCCGATGTCCGGACGGATTATCCTCTCGGGACCTCACCGTTAGGTAATACGTCGAGAGGCCGTTACGAGCGTTACTGAGTGAGTGAGTTACTGAGTTCGTGAGTGAGTGAGTGAGTTACTGAGTTCGTGAGTGAGTGAGTTACTGAGTTCGTGAGTGTGTTCGTCACTGATTGAGTGAGTTCGTGAATGACTGATTGAGTGAGTTCGTGAATGACTTCCTGAGTGAGTTCGTGAGTGAGTACCTGACTGAGTGTTGGTGTATTTCTATTAAATTTTCCCCTTTCCAATCACCTCGCAATTCATTCCAGTGAGAATGCAATTCTCAGCCCGTGAGAATGAGGGAATAAATTTAGAGAACCACGGGAGACTCTGAGAGATACGTAATTCTGTTTCATCTACAACGAATACAGACTCAAAAACTATGCTTACACACACACACCACTCGATTATTTCAGAACCTATATTTTCCATATACTCAAAGTCAATCAGCTTACGCGAAGAACCGCCTTTGATGGTCGACCGCGTCAGTCGGTCACGGGACGCAATTTTAAATTTACCAACAATTTCCTCAATTGAGGAGGACTTGATTTGTATTGTTCCTGAAAGAAAGCGTGTCCTTAAATACTGTTTTCAAGCAATCGTGTCTGGCAGGCGGCGGCGAGCCTCGCTCATGCCTTCATACCGGCAGCCGCAAACCGCAAAATGGTGCGACATTGATTGATTGCTTCTAATGAAGACTTCAATTCACAGCAATCCCAGTTTGACATAAACGAGTCGGGAAAATTATGAAGGAAGCTACAGCACATGGCACAGGGTTGGCGGCATTTCACCCAGCGTAGCGTTCACACGTTTTTGTTATGGTTGTGGGGAAACTGCCACATCCGCAGTTGTGGGGAAACTGCCACATCCGCAAACTTCAAGGAAAATGTAAGAATGGAAAGCAAGCAATAAATGAGTATATATAAAGGATGTTCTCGTAGTTTCGCATTCAACAGGGACTGGAGTAAACGCCATCACAAACTCAAGGAATGGAAGGGCAGAGAAAGTCCGATTTATTGGTCACTCTTGTTGATGGCCCGGCACACCAATTTACAAAGGCATAAAGATTGGTATGCCGTGACTTCAAAAGGAGCGAAAGTGAGCTCAAAAAATGTTAATAAAATATAAATAAAATTTATTGAATTAGTCCCATTGTGTCTTCCAGCAGAAGTCGAAAAGTGGGAGACTTAAATGGCCTTTGCCTGTGATTCAGACCATAGCTAACATTTTTAGTAGGCTTTTCTTCCTGTGACCACCTGGGTGAAGGGTAGTGTTGCAGTCAAGATATCGTGCTTTCCTTCTTCATTCGTCTCATCATCCTTTTTGCTAGTCTTTCGACTTGTCTGCCATCATCCCTATAAAGTCCTGGATCTTTGAAATAGGCTATTTTGGGAAAGTAGCTTAATAGCTACTAAGAAAGAACTCAAGTTGTCTATCGTATGATATGCATATCGTATAAGAATGGAACGGGAGGTTCATTTGGTTCAGAACCAAGAGCACTGCAGCCCCTGACAAAACATATTGTCTCTTGAACAGTGCTTGAAAAACAAAATAGTGAAGCAAGAGAAGGTCAAAAGGTAGAAAAAAAGTTGGAAAGAAAACCACACGAAACCAAACAAGTGGGCGTTGTTTTGGAGTATGGGCAACTATGGACTCACATCATGATTGTGAGATTCGCTAAAATTGTCTTCAAACATGAAATATGCCCCACAAAACAAACAAAAAACTTGCTGTAATATTCAAGAGAATTTAACAAAAGAAAACAAATAAAAAGTGAAAACAAACATTTGCTCTGATGTCACTCATCCGCCAGGTATGCCCCGAAGACAGCCATTGTACGCGTGTACTCTTCATTTTTTGCTCCTGAAAATTCCTCCACTTTGGATTTTCTTTTCGTAACGGCAAAGTTTTTGCTTCCACGCTTTCTGGCCTAATGAAACTGGGCGTTTAATTAATGGCTTCGGAGCATTATTCAAATCGAGTTTGGCATTCTAAACAACACTCGAGATAATGCCCCCACTTTCGAGGCGAATGGCGCACACTCACAACCGTACGTCCGCGTATAAATGATGCAAAGGGCAGCAGCGAGCAACTTTCAACAAACATATGATGAGGGCGACGAAGAACTTTGCATCTGCCAAAGGACAGGGGCCGAGGCGTACGACAATGACAAACCAGGCGAAAGGAGCACGTGGACAAGCGTGGGCACTACAAGGCGACATGAAGGCATCGTCCTGGCACATGTCCAGGCATAGTGCTGTGATAATGAAATAATAACGCATAACATTTACGGGCATTAAGCGCACTCCAGCCGCAGAACACAATGAGACAAAGCATTACATGTGCACGGGTATTTGCACACTCCTGCCTGCTGGCGCTAATACCCTCATAAGCGGTTTATTACTGGCTAACTACGCTTACACAAGGATGTGGAAAAGAGTGGGACTGAGCCAACTAATCGGGAATTAGAGCAGACACAGATATTTCGAGCATGACGACAAACACTGCGCTGAGCTGCTAATTACTCATCAGCGTCTGAGTCAACAGTCGACAGCGCCGGTTGATTTCAATTCAATGCAGGCACGAGCCGAAGCCAGTGCAGCTCAGGTAGCAGCTCTTTACTTCAGTCCTCGCCCCACCTGGGACAGGGTCGAGTGCTCACCTTGAAAGTGTCTTCCTTTGTGCTTCTATTGTAAATAAAGTTGCTCTGATGAACTTGCTCTGTGACTTCTCGCTGCAGCGGAGCACATGTAATCAAACTCATTGAATAGTTGCCAAAGTTTACGAGTAACTATGGCAAACTTTCAGTCGCTCACACACAAACTTTGACCACACTTTGCTGGGGGGCTGCGCCTTGGGGACCTGTTCCCCTATATGAGCAATAGCAAAAATGCCATAACTCGAGCGTTTATCACACCCGCACCCACTCGTACACAGAAAATTCCCTTTATACTTTAACAGCTACTTTTGGGACGCCCCTCGCGATGGGAACCCCTCCGCATCCAAATGCACTACACTTTAAAATCACTAAAGCATTGCGAGTATTTTAGCCGCTCGCCTTCAGGCAGAGTAAGGAGGCAAGCTGTGCTCACACTTTGGCGCCACCTAGCACAGTATCAAGGATGCTCTGCTACTCGTAGGTAGTGGGTTTTATACAAACCCTCCACTTAGCCAGCAAATTGAAGGCACGAAGCAAGTAGACGGAGTAGCAGCCGCAGCCGCAAACGTAAAACACCAGCGAGCAGGACTCAAATTACCGCATCCGTGATTGGAGAACTGAAGCCCTTCTATACAGTTTATTACAGTTAATCGAGGAAGAGTGCGAATGCGGTGCTTCGACAGCTCGGCGAAACAAGCCAAGCACATGTTACCCGCAAAGTTAGTCCGTTTAAGTTGGTTTGTTTAATGCGAGTAGCAAGGAGGTGGAGTTTCAGGAACAGGTAAGCCAGAAAGGGGGAGTATGGTAACTTGTGTATGTGCTTGCACGTCAAACATTTCAATGTCAAACGGTGGGTACCTCGTGCCATATTTGTGGGCAGCAACGTTTAGGTCGGTAGGTTGGGCAGCCGCATCACCAATAAACCAGTGATGCCACTTAGACCACCAGTTGGGTCCGTTGTGAGCCGCGGCTGCGAGCCATGGCTACGCTTCCCCCTCCAGATAGAATCAGGGTGGTATTTTACAAAGCGAAGAAGGTTTTTAACACCTGACTGGCATAGACTTGTTAAGAAATGGGATCCTAGCAAACGTTCCCTATTACTAGCAAAAGCTGGACATGTACAGAAGAGATGCTGTATCGTTTCCAGTTCCTCCTCGTTCCTACAGCTGCGGCAGAAATCGTTTACTTCTGGCCCAGTTTTTAGTATTTGCAAGACTACGAATTTAAGTGCCGAAGCATATTTGGATTGATAGATAGATAGATAGATATATTTAAGGGTGTTATACACCGCCACCTGAAAGATCTGTTGTGATGCCCCTATTTATTTGAAAGATGAGGATAGTCTCATCCTGAAATCTTCTGTCCGGTTAATTTTCGACAGGAATTCCATATATTTTATTTGGATTGATCCATGGAGTTTAAGTTTAGCATTACTAATGAAGTTGGGTTCATGAAAAATTCAGACGGTCCACACAATTTCTTCGAAGACTGCAAATTCCGTACACGGAACTTGAACCCCTTATTTACGTGTCCAGTTTTCCCAAAAATCTGTGATTACCAATTTCACAGTGTTTGAATGGGAGAACTGCAGAAATCAGAACAAATGCTTGAATGAAAATGATCTGGTAAACTGGGAATGCGAACGTTTATGCTCCAGACACGAGAGCAAAGAGGGACAATGATCCATCAAATATGTTGAATGGTTCCTCGCACTGACGTCGGTCTAACACACTCTGTTAGGACCAAAAGGGGGTAAAAACACCGGGTTACTAAGAGCCAAACGAGCAGTTTATAGAAACTGCATGCTCGCTTATGCAGACAATAAAGTGGATGAACATTGGGGTTGACTGCAGCACAGAGTTTGCAGAGTCCTTGCTAACACTGTACGTGAATTTTTTCCTTAACGTCATGACAGTTCTTGCCACCATGGTCGGTTTGTGCGTGGGGATTTACGGAAGCTTTTTTATAAGTAACATCAAAGACGCACACAAGAGAGCTTTGCCCAGCAAAGTGGCGACGCCGAATAGACACTGGGTTTGTGCAGACACTATGAAAGCCATTTCTTCACTGGGCACAGAGCAACCCCTGCGCACTCTTCAACACCCTTCCCAACTGTTGCTTTCGCCGGAAATTATATATAAATAAATATTCTCTCTGACAAATACGCTGAAGCTCTGGCTTGTTTACATAAAAAAGCTTTTACAATGTCCTGCACAAACCGCCCAACTCATGGCTAAGAAAGCTCTCACAAAGCTTGCGGTTTCGGGCTGCAATAACTGAAAAGTGTTCAAGCTTCACCGAAAAAGCTCCCTGTTGGGGAAGCAAAACTTACCCACTGCAGTCCATATGAGAATTGCTGTTTTGGTTGTTGGTGTTGAGACATGTAAAAAAACTCACCTGAAACGAGAAAAGGAAGAAAATGGGGTGTTAATAAAGCTGCAAGTGGCAAGTGTGCAAAGGAAGTGACCGCAATTAATGGCAATCATACGACCCCCTGTTCCCCTTATAATTACAGATCGGTCACATTTCACATATTTACGTACGACAAACATGCCTTTAATGACTTTAATAATGCAATGTAAGTAATAGCTATATATAATTAAAGTCAATCAAAGACTACTGCAGACGTTCTTTGATAATGTGGCTCACAAACATTTTAATGAGCGTGCTGGCCACACCAATGCAGAGCCAGTGCCAGTAAGCTTCAGTTTGAACCTGCAGCTGTGTGTGTGAGTGTGTGTGTGTGTGTGAGTGTATGCTTTTTGTGGCAGGTAAGGTGGTGAGGCAAAGGAACTACCATGACTGCTAGAAGGACTTGCATGCGACTGTGCCTAGGCTAATTTAGGTTAGGCTCCCAAGGCCGCGGCTGAATTAGCCATCAAAATGCAACGAGCGTTGCAATGTTTGCCTTAATTCGGAAAGCAGTATTTCGTGAACTTGCGATAAGTAAGTAAATTACGGCCCTAGCGGAAATCTGTGCAACTGCTAAACGCGATAGCCAATGAAGGTCCTGACGCATGGTGCTGCATGATTCCACGATAAATCGTTGTTAGCTCTAAATTGTGTGTAATATCGGCAGCGAAGTCTTTAACTAATAAGCAACGAATCGCAATCTTTGCCGTAATGACATAACTCTCTTGGCAGCAAGCCAGCTCCCTGGTGACAGCGGAGGGTATCACATACCACAGTGTTCGAGTCCGTGTTTATCGTCGCTAGTGGGGAGCGCCCTTTTGAATTTCTAACAAAGCATTGATCAATGTTGGAAGCTAAAGAGCCATCAGTGTAGAATCCCGATGGCACCTTTACTGCATCAAAAGTAGCGACAATGTCAGTGCCAGCACAGATGCACCGCGACACCAGTGTCAAAAGACTAAGTAAACAATTGTATAGTGAAGAGAACAATTGTATAGTGAAGAGAACAATTGTATAGTGAAGAGAACAATTGTATAGTGAAGAGAACAATTGTATAGTGAAGAGAACAATTCTATAGTGAAGAGAATAATTGTATAGTGAAGAGAACAATTGTATAGTGAAGAGAATAATTGTATAGTGAAGAGAACAATTGTATAGTGAAGAGAATAATTGTATAGTGAAGAGAACAATTGTATAGTGAAGAGAACAATTGTATAGTGAAGAGAACAATTGTATAGTGAAGAGAACAATTGTATAGTGAAGAGAACAATTGTATAGTGAAGAGAACAATTGTATAGTGAAGAGAACAATTGTATAGTGAAGAGAACAATTGTATAGTGAAGAGAACAATTGTATAGTGAAGAGAACAATTGTATAGTGAAGAGAACAATTGTATAGTGAAGAGAACAATTGTATAGTGAAGAGAACAATTGTATAGTGAAGAGAACAATTGTATAGTGAAGAGAACAATTGTACAGTGAAGAGAACAATTGTATAGTGAAGAGAACAATTGTATAGTGAAGAGAACAATTCTATAGTGAAGAGAACAATTGTATAGAGAAGAGAACAATTCTATAGTGAATGAATGGATAGTGAAGAGAATGAGTAGAAAATGGCATCAACTTGGAACGCTTCCTTAATTCTTTGCCGCTTTGAAGTCTATTCATAACTCGAAATCTGTGCTGGATCTAGTACGAAATATTGTTCTGAAGGCGACAATTGGAGAACAGAACTTTGAGCCGAATGTGGGCATAGCACATAAACTGCCATGCCTACGTTCATAAAGAATTATTTCTCAAACTCATCATGTTTACTTTTGAGCTATAAATGGACAGCATCCTTCGGCGACGATCAGACTGATTGATTGTCCGAGGGTGTCGTGGGTCTAAACTGACTTCAGTGCTTCTTTATACCCTTTACCGCTGAAAAAAGGTAAGAAGGGAATACGAAGTTTGTGCGATTGAGAGAGAGGGTTGTCAACTACAAGAAGCAGACAAGATAGGTATGGACATATATATATATATATATATATATATATATATATATACAAATATGAACCGAATCGCTTTCTGAACAATTTTAATTTTGTCCGTCTGTCTGAGATTTATGGACGAATTCGACGAGTAGCAGCATGTGGTCATTATAAAGCTAACTGCAAGAAATGGTGTTGATTAGATAAAGGACACGCCTGCCTCCCACATAATCAACTTTGGGGACCCCTCCACGCACAGGGAAAGGTAAAGGGTATTTCGAAGCAGGTCTAACCCGACTACAGACTTCTTTACTCGTTGTTAGTTTTGTAATTTGTTTTTGTACTGGTTTCGACTGAAAATTAAATCTTGGTTGGGTTCGTTCAAATGGTTCATATCCCATCCATTTCTAAGGAAATTTACTTCAGTAGTTTCGAAATATGAGTATCCCTCCACTAGGATCGCTCTATTTGTAATCTCATGGCGGCACACGCGCTGTGTCTAACAAAACTTTCTGGCTTTGGAACATCCTTTCAAAAATTGCCGTGTGGGACAACACTAGGCATGGACGGCTTGTCAAATCCCGCCACACTTTCCACACTCCATGAAAGCCGTGAAGCCTTACTACAAACATAATTAAAATCTTGCTGTTTGGCCCTTTTTATGATTTGTTGGTATTGTTGCTGTCTGCTTCTTTTGCTATTGCGTTTTTTGTTTTGTTTTTGTTGTTGTTGTTTTGTATTGTAAATATGCTCAAAAATCAATACAACATCAAATATCAAGAGCTGCTTGAGAGGAGGAGGAATCAATTCTTGGTGCATGTTAACCTTGACAACCCTCCTTCAGAGTGACATACTTGAGAAATGAATGCAAACAAGTGACACTAAATGACGCACCTTTTTGATTATGACCAGCACACACACACACACACGCGGGCGCGTACACATACAAACAAACAAACACACTTGACAAGATGTTCCAATCTGGCACAGAGAAGTGGAGCTTAACGCTCGAACGCAAAAAATATGACCATGGGAATGTGCGAGCTGAAAGAAAAGGAATTCATTCCTGATGCTGTTGCAGGCACTGGTGCCGCTGCTGTTGAGGATGAGCATGGAGATGAGCATGGAGATGAGTATGGGAATGGGTTAGGGATGGGGATGGAGATAGGGATGGGGATAAGGATGGGGATGGGGTTAGGGATGGGAATTAGTATAGAGATGGGCATAGGGATGGAGATAGGGATGGGGATTAGTATAGGGATGGGGATGAGTACAGGGATGAGCATAGGGATGGGGATAGAGAGAGGGATGGGGATAGAGAGAGGGATAGGGATGGGGATATGGATGGATATTAGTATAGGGATGGGGATGAGTACAGGGATGGGGATGAGTATAGAGACGGGGATGAGTATAGGGATGAGCATAGGGATGGGAATAGAGAGAAGGATAGGGATGGGGATAGAGAGAGGGATAGGGATGGGGATAGAGAGAGGGATGGGGATAGAGAGAGGGATGGGGATAGAAAGAGGGATGGGGATAGAGAGAGGGATAGGGATGAGTATAGGGATGGGGATAGAGACAGGGATTGGGATAGAGAGAGGGATGGGGATAGAGAGAGGGATAGAGATGAGTATAGGGATGGGGATAGGGATGGTGATGGGGTTAGGGATGGGAATTAGTATAGAGATGGGCATAGGGATGGGGATAGGGATGGGGATTAGTATAGGGATGGGGATGAGTACAGGGATGAGCATAGGGATGGGGATAGAGAGAAGGATAGGGGTGGGGATAGAGAGAGGGATAGGGATGGGGATAGAGAGAGGGATGGGGATAGAGAGAGGGATGGGGATAGAAAGAGGGATGGGGATAGAGAGAGGGATAGGGATGAGTACAGGGATGGGGATGAGTATAGAGATGGGGATGAGTACAGGGATGGGGATAGAGAGAAGGATAGGGATGGGGATAGAGAGAGGGATAGGGATGGGGATAGAGAGAGGGATGGGGATAGAGAGAGGGATGGGGATAGAGAGAGGGATAGAGATGAGTATAGGGATGGGGATAGAGAGAGGGATAGAGATGAGTATAGGGATGGGGATAGGGATGGGGATGGGGTTAGGGATGGGAATTAGTATAGAGATGGGCATAGGGATGGGGATAAGGATGGGGATAGGGATGGGGATTAGTATAGGGATGGGGATGAGTACAGGGATGAGCATAGGGATGGGAATAGAGAGAAGGATAGGGATGGGGATAGAGAGAGGGATAGGGATGGGGATAGAGAGAGGGATGGTGATAGAGAGAGGGATGGCGATAGAGAGAGGGATGGTGATAGAGAGAGGGATGGGGATAGAGAGAGGGATAGAGAGAGGGATGGGGATAGAGAGAAGGATGGGGATAGAGAGAGGGATGGGGATAGAGAGAGGGATGGGGATGGGGATATGGATGGGGATTAGTATAGGGATGGGCATAGGGATGGGGATAAAGAGAAGGATAGGGATGGGGATAGAGAGAAGGATAGGGATGGGGATAGAGAGAGGGATAGGGATGGGGATAGGATGGGGATAGAGACAGGGATTGGGATAGAGAGAGGGATGGGGATAGAGAGAGGGATAGAGATGAGTATAGGGATGGGGATAGGGATGGTGATGGGGTTAGGGATGGGAATTAGTATAGAGATGGGCATAGGGATGGGGATAGGGATGGGGATTAGTATAGGGATGGGGATGAGTACAGGGATGAGCATAGGGATGGGGATAGAGAGAAGGATAGGGGTGGGGATAGAGAGAGGGATAGGGATGGGGATAGAGAGAGGGATGGGGATAGAGAGAGGGATGGGGATAGAAAGAGGGATGGGGATAGAGAGAGGGATAGGGATGGCGATAGAGAGAGTGATAGGGATGGGGATAGAGAGAGGGATGGGGATAGAGAGAGGGATGGGGATAGAGAGAGGAATAGAGATGAGTATAGGGATGGGGATAGAGAGAGGGATAGAGATGAGTATAGGGATGGGGATAGGGATGGGGATGGGGTTAGGGATGGGAATTAGTATAGAGATGGGTATAGGGATGGGGATAAGGATGGGGATAGGGATGGGGATTAGTATAGGGATGGGGATGAGTACAGGGATGAGCATAGGGATGTGAATAGAGAGAAGGATAGGGATGGGGATAGAGAGAGGGATAGGGATGGGGATAGAGAGAGGGATGGGGATAGAGAGAGGGATGGGGATAGAGAGAGGGATAGGGATGAGTATAGGGATGGGGATAGGCATGTGGGGATGGGCATAGGGATGGGGATAGAGAGAAGTATAGGGATTGGGATATTGAGAGGGATAGGGATGAGTGTAGGGATGGTGATGGGTATCACGAGGGGGATGCGTATGGTATTGGAAATGGGGTTGGGGCTGCTGACGGAGATTTATTTGTTTCTATGCGTGGAGTTTAAAGGAGCACACCAAAAGACAAGTCTAGACACACGGCAAATAGAAGTCGCAATTGCATAGTTAACTCTTTAAACGGGCGTTAATAACCGTCCACACCGGTTAATTGGGCACAGATTGGCAAAGTGGCCTCGGCTCTAGTGTATTTGTTATGAATGAGGAAGAATATATATATTGTGTGTGTGTGTGTGTGCGCGCGTGTATCTGTGTTGGCTTCTAATGCTTTGTACTTGAGTAAATATTAATTGAGTTAATGCTTATAATAAGAGTTAAGAGCCATTAACCAAAATACGCCTAACATGCAACCAATCTACACGCACACATATCCTTATCTGGATGAGTGTGCAGCGTAGGAGCTTTCATATATGTACATGTATATGTGTGAGCGAGTGCGTCCTTTGAATTTAAACTAATGAATTTGTGTGTGCCTTGTCTCTTTAAACTCTCAAAGGATATGCAAGCGCTCTACTTGATGTTTGTCAGGGATATCCTTTTTAGATTACTCCGATAATCACCTCATTGATTATTGTAGTTTAGCGAAGGAGTTTTGCGGTTCCTAAAACTATGCCACAGTTTTAAACTCAAATATGCTTAATGTGAGTACTGGAAATTGATGTGCAGGAGCCTCAAAAAATCCGCCTAAAGGACTCGTTAAGGTACTCACTATACATACTTGCCTTAAAAAAATGTGTTTAAATAAATTATGGGATTTTTAGCGTCATAAATAGTTTAGAATTAAAAGTTAAAATAATTTGTGATGCGAGTAGTCCAGGTGTTTAGCGAGTATCTCTCATTTAGTCTGAATCCACGTCACAACCTCGAATGGCAGAAAGTGCACTTGCGCGTACACATTCGGTATTCGTGTGAGGGGACAGCTGCGTTTCCAACTGAGACTCGCACGTCGCTAGCATTGCTTTCAAATGTTACACTAAGTCAACATAATTAGTTTAAGCGGACTACTGCGTAAGTGCACTAACTACGTGGGTGTGTAGGTGTACGTGGGTGTGTAGGTGTACGTGGGTGTGTAGGTGTCCGTGGGTGTGTAGCTGTACGTGCGAGTGGGCGAGAGTGCGTTCGTGTGTATGCCACAGTAAAGCATTCCGCCTTTAAGCACCACACAAAGCATCAAAAACGTTAAATTAGCGGAGAAGACACATGAATATAATCCGTGCGTACATCTGCTCGAGTGAAGTCAAGACAATTTATGTTATATGCGGGCATTATAGTTTTGCATTCAAACCGCCATGTACCGAAACAGTGCCGCAAAATTCCTCGAACTGCATTCTTGTATGGTATTTGCAGCTGCTGCACAATGCACGTCACTTCTCGGAATTCTGAACCGAAACGAACTAACTAACAATGCAGAGCAACTCAAATAGGAATTTAATCGCTTTGTACGCGTTGAGCGTCGTTCTACGCATGTCACGCCAATGCCGCATGATAGCAGAGCGCCCACACGCACGCATCCTTTCACTGAATTTCAGCAACACAATGCGCCAACAAGGAAGCACAACACAGTGGCCTGCATGCAAATCCCTTTAACAATATTGAAATTTAAGCTCGTTATTCTCACATTTTCACAATGCACACTCCAACTCAAACGCACCGGCTACGGCAGGAGCAACAGAGGCAGAGCCAAAAGGCAAAATGCCATCGCGCGTCAAAGGCATTTCTAATTAGAGGGTACTCGAGTTGCTGCTGGCACCGGCGGCACACAAATTCCTTGCCTCTTCAACTTCTCCTTATGAAAATATGTATATAAAAGCATCATAATTACTTTGCCGAACTGCTTGGCAGGTACCAAGTTGGAAATTGCATAAAAATGGATGGAAACGTAAGTGAGCAGAGGCACAGAAAAATTACCGCACAAATATTACAAAATGTTTGATGAGTGGTTCCATGTGGGTGAGTGGTGGGGGTTGAGTTGCTTGGTTGGCAAAAGCGACTATATTAAATTAAATTACATTAAATTTAATTTAAATACGAGTACACGAAGAAGAAGGTCAACTTCGAGTCAGATTGTGGTGGCAACATTAAAGACCGAAGTCGAGCTTCCATGCCAGAGACCAAAATATGCGGATTTAATTGTGTAACGCGGCAATTTCACTGATTGACACACACAGAGCAAACTTCTCCAAAATCATTTCAGCGAACTGCCAAGGTCTACGCTAAAATAGAGCTATATCCTAATAGTGAGACATGGTTTAGACACGAGCACATGAGACTTGAAATATGAGAGACAAGCAAAGTGCAGCATAGTTTTAGGCTCCTCGGGAAAGTGGAAGGGAGACTTATGAATATATTCACTGGCTAAAAGGAAGTCCTGAAGAGGGTGAAGTAATGGGACTGGGGATAGTAACTGGTTCTGCAAAGTGGAGCATATTCTGTGGCTCCTCAGGACAGAACGAAAGAGACTCGCGTATATTCCGAGGCTACTCTATTCGCAAATTTTTCAGATTTAGCGGACATATTCAGAGCAGCATTTCAATTTATGAGCAGGAGTCAAGCTAATTGAATGATTCAGATACGACAGGTGAACTTTGCTATTGGTCGTTCCCACTGTTGTCGATAGCCTTTGGAGCATGACTGCATTACTCTGTGGCTGCTTCGTAGAGCCAAGCAAGCAAGTGCCAAAAGAGTAGCAAAATAGTTGATCAATGTATTCACAAACCCTCTGCGATCATAGTTATGATTTAGATAGATTACATTTTTTTCTAAATATGGATTCAGTAGCATTGGAATTTGTGTTTTTTGAAGGAGCGATTCACTGCACACTTCGCTTTTGGCTCCCTCCTCACAGCAATCAACGGAATCGTGCAAGTGCGTTTGGGGGGTTTCAATTTATAGTTCATGAGTATGAATAATTCCCAGATTTGCTTTTGTGAATACCCAAGTATTTCTGGGATATGAATGTGTGTGCCTCAAACTATGAATGTGTGTGCCATCAACTCATTTGCCTGTTTCCGTCATTTCCGCCACTGCCGCCGATCCACCACCACTACCTTTTAGTATGGCATGCATGACATTATCGCACAGAAAACAATTGGCAATCTATCCTCCACTGACAACTCAACTTGCATGTTTGGTGGAAGCATTTTGTAATCCAGTTCATTCGATTTGATAGTCCCCCAGCGTACGAAGGCAATATAATTTGATTGTGGCATTTCCAATCAGTTGGAGAGGCGCAATGTCGGTGACAGGTAGCAGCGTCGTGTTTCCAGCGAAAGGAGCAAACCACAGAAACAAGGCTGAAATATTTCAATGCAAATGAAGCGAAAATGAAAGCAGGCAAAGACAAATCTAAACCGAAATTCGTAGAAGCCAAAAGCACCGACACAACGCTTTGCCCATGGAAGCGTCGACAAAATAGTGGGCGTAGGCGTAGGTGAATTACATTAGCGCCGATCAGCATAAAGGCAAATAGCAATCTCAGCGGTCAGGAGGAGATGGGTGTGTAGGACTCGCAAACTAAAGCACCAGCGCAAATAGAATCATTAAGGATATTAGCCGCAGAGAAAAAAAGTAGCAATTTATTAGCTTCTGCAGACAGCGGAGGCAGTTCAGTAGTCTCAAAATCTACTTAACAAATTAAGAGTGTATTAAAGCGAGGCATGCGGCAGGAGGTTTGAGGCATGAGGCAGGAGGTTTGAGGCATGCGGCAGGAGGTTTGAGGCATGAGGCAGGAGGCAGGAGGTTTGAGGCATGCGTCAGGAGGTTTGAGCCCATACGAGCAGTTCAGAAACACTGTGGAGCCTGAACGCTGGTGTTTGGGTTTGCCAGGCTCGGACAATCCAAGAACTTTATAGAAGAGAGCTTAGAGTTACAGACCCAATAGCGTTACTCTTAGTTTTACGAGTACGTGTACGGCAGATCCCCAACGCAACGAAGAACAGAGTAGCTCAAAGAGCTGAAACATATTTAGTCAGTGAGAGTCAAACTTGGAAAATAACTGAAAGATCGACTTGGGCAATGTGCAGCAGACGAATAGCATAGGGCCAGGCACATCCTCAGACTTTCCTCCCTGTAGTTATTCATTGCTGTAATGATGCATCACGCTTAATACATTGCATTGTTGCACTCTGCTTGAAATTTCCCACTAGAGCAATTAGTGGCGAGGGAGGAGGGAGGCGACACCATGCAAATTGCATAACCGAGCAATTGGGTTTGAATATAGCAACATGTGACAGAAATATCTGCTTAAAACTAAGTAAAAACAAAGCAAACAAAAAATGACCACAAAAAAATTATAAAATTAAAAAATTGTGTTTTCAACCTACACAAGCATTTCCGGTCAAATCAATTTGATGAGCATTTATTTACTTTGGCTGCGAGGCAAAATGACCGCAACTTGTTTACAAATGAAATGAACGAGTAGTATGCAAACTGTGTGCCCAGGAGGGCGATTCGAAACACATTCAAATATGTTCACAGCCCACTCTCCGGTCGTTGCTTTTCACTCACTCGCCTCACGTTGTTATGCGAAATTATCGAAAAAGAAAATTTGAGACTTCTTGATATGTCTTCGGATGGAAATATACGCGGTGAGCCCTTTTAAGAAGTCAGCCAGAAAGGAGAGAGGAAAACGGTGAGCCAGCCAGAAAGGAGAGAGGAAAACGGTGAGCCAGCCAGAAAGCGAAAACGAAAGAAGGAAGAGGAAGGCGGCGAATGCATTCTCTGCATTTCGGGACAATCCGAGATGAAGTGCAATCAGTCATGAAGAATTACTACTGGAATGGGTTAGAATGAGCTCGAAACTAACTGAAATTTTTCACAGACCTAACGCTACAGTTCAGTTGTGAATTCAAAGCAGCAGCGATAAGAAGCTATTTAGATGCAAAAGAGAACTTTCGTAGATTTTGTCAACTAGTTCATTAGTGAACTGCTGTTAATTCAAGCTACTCTTACTCTAACTTAAGCGGCATTATTACGAAAAGGCTTTATTGTTCCCTGATACTATCCAGTGGTCGAACTATTAGCAATAAACAAACTTCCGCAACCGTATATAGGTGGCTGAATACAATTTTGTTGTAGTAGATTGCCCAATGGGATTTATTTACTTTGGTTGTGACCTAAAATATATTTAGAGTCACTCTACATTTTAAACCTAGTGAGCCATGTGATCACAACTGTCCGATATAATACGCCCTATTGGTTTAATACCCTTATTTTTCAGTCATGCCATAGCAGTTCGCCAGTTTGGTGAAGTCAAAGCATCCCAGTTTAAGTCATAAGTTTCCTTTTTATCTCGATATAGTTGAAAGCCTTGTTCTTCCAGTATCTTTCCCGCTTCGTGGATGAAATTGAGATTATCCCAAAAGGGAGTATGTTTTATTTCCTTCCAATCCAACTGGTCGGGGTGAAATATGTGCTTTGTAGTCCTTGCCAAAGCATTGCAGTTGCAATGTATGTGCTCTGTGTTCTCATATTCTTCTAGAGAGAACCGGCACTCCTTGTCGTTACGGTGGGTGAATACAAATTCTAAAGCAGTCAGGACCGAAAAAAAGTTACAGAACATCATCTTGATTTGTTTAAAGCCATATTTGGCTCCTTAAATTTACCCACAAGTACAACACAGTCGCAAATTTCCGTTTCGAGCATAGACAATAATCAAGATATTCCAACTTCATTACAGTTTTGATGGCGTATTCCTTGTGGCAGAAACTGAAACCCTTTTAATTATCCAGTAATGAGCATTTTCGGCAATGTCTCGGCTATGAAAGCGCCTTTCCTCCCCGCACTTAATTGCATTCATATCAGTTACAAGTTGAGTGTGAGTTGGCATATTGCGGTTTACTTCGAAGGACATGCTCAATTTCTGACTGTGAAAGTGAAGTCTAAGGAAACGAGCACACAGTGCCACCCACTCTCTCTCTGCCAGCAACACAATACACAATAGAACCCAGCAACCAACTCAATAACAATGGTTGTACTCGTAAATTACGAGCAACAAGTGTTAATTATAGATCACATGCCCCACGAACGTGCCACCATCCAACCATCTGGCATGCAGTACGAGTACACCAAGCAAATTCCCTTTAAAAGCATTTGAACCACAGTGATTTTCTACAACAGTCGTAGCGCCGCAAGGGCCCAGCACTGCAGGCGGCCAAGTGCACTACAAACAGCTTCAGAAGAACACTCTCGCACACACAGTTCAGACACAATACCCGAACGGGTCGTCGTCTCTGGGAAGAAAGCAGTGTGCTGCATGCACGAGCACTGCAGCAGGCAGTTGTGCCAATTTAATAGCATCAATTGACCCCAATTGTCGGAAAATGGGCCAATATTAACAGCAAACACTTACGGTCGGTTGTATGCACAGAACAACAACAACAACAACAACAACAAGAAGAAGAACAACAACAGCAGCAGCAGCAATAAAACACACTCATATACCCGGAAGGCAAAGCACAACATGGCGTATGAGTAACAATAATCAAACCAAATAAATGACAGTCCGGCCGGTACTCGGATGTATTGGAAAAGTGGTAGAGGAACCTTTCGAACAATGTTAATTAAAGAGCTCTAAATTAATCAAATTTGCGACATGGTTTCCATTAAGAACATTTTTGCTGCTTTCCGGCCGCAAAACACAGGAAAACAATTACATCACAGAGTATCTAATTGGCAGCTGGAGCGGAAGGGCCATTTACACAGGAAATTGACTAGAGTGGTTTGAAAAAATGCAAGCAGGCTGATGAATAACACATACAAAGGGTGCAAGGGAGGAAAGTGGAGTGTGGCAAGGAGACAATATGTTTCAAGGAGACAATATGTTTCAAGGAGACAATATGTTTCAAGGAGACAATATGTTTCAAGGAGACGATATGTTTCAAGGAGACAATATGTTTCAAGGAGAGAATATGTTTCAAGGAGACAATATGTTTCAAGGAGACAATATGTGGACAAAACCAAATAAAGGACAAAAATAGCCCAACGCAATCTGCAGACAGAATGCAGTAATTCACCGTACTCCCTGTGTGAGCCCTTGGTAGATGTTGGCTCATTGCTGGAAATGTACGCTAAGCCCGTTATAGCTCCACAAATACAGACTTCACCTACAATCCGTATTACACTAATGGGACTGAGAAAAGCAGCCGCAGAGCTAGCAGCAACATAAACAAAGTTTAAGGTCCATCAATGTTAATAGAGTAATCGAGGTATAAAGTGTTGTATTGACAACATTACTCTATTTTCAGGAGTGCGAAGTGTCTAGTTGACGGAACCTGCCAACTAGACACTTCGCAGACACTTGCCAAGTGTCTGTTTGACACACACTTCGCATCTCATCGGCAGTTCAGCCCGCTTGAATCCCACTGCCACACACTTTGCAACTCATCAGCAGTTCATCCCGCTTGAATCTCAGTGCCACACCACTTTTCTCCAGACTGGGAGCTCAGCACGCTAACATATCCCTAATACAAGCTTCTCTTGAAGTTTTTCTAGTATTTTCTAATCTGCACTTTCTGAATTCTCTATGCCTTGCCTCCAATACATCGTCTGGTAGAAACCCGATTGGGACTTGAAAATGTTTAATAATATCACAGCCATGAATTAAAATCGAATAGACCGTCAATGGTAGCACCATGAAAAATCCTGCATATATATGTCAAAGGTTCCTTTTACAAGCTTACTAGAAGCCACTGTATTTACAGCTTTGCTACTATTTACATAATGTAAGCAGAGGTTTCTTATCAAGTAATATTTGCTGACACCTCGATATGTTTGAAAAAAACACTGGCGGAGTTCCCCTCCTTAGATGTGCCATATCCTGTCTTAACCTTGTCTATTATTAAACCAGTTTTGTGGCGAAATTCTGCTGGTGTTCTCGGGATGCAGGTCCTGTTCGAATTGAAGTAAAGTACTCTAAGGCCATCAGCATAACAACAACCATGGCCAGCCAACTAATCAGCAGAGAGGGTTGAAGTCTTTTCTTGGTCTGTCTGGAGAGCTCGTGGTATCGTTGAGTCCCTTTAAAACACAGAGCCAGAGTTGAGGCATTATTATTAATTCCATGACATTTGACACAATAAAACTATACTTATGCTAACAAAGTTAACTAAAAGACATAATTATAAAAGAGTCAAATATCGCTCCTAGTCGGAGCATAGGGCATGGAGTTGAGGCATGCACTGCTCTAAATAATGCCAGGCCAGACTGAACAAAAATGGCCCCGGTATCTCCAAGGGCCCAGTTCGCTTTCAGAACAACATGAAAATTCATGACATGAATTGAGGAAGAAATGCAGCAAAGATTAATATTGGAAAAAAAGAAGGTCAGGACTCAGATGCTCACAATTCATGTCTATACGTAATAGATTAGATTAGATTTGATTAGATTAGATTCATTTAAGGGTGTTATACACTGCGACCTGAAAGATCTATTGTGATGCCCCTATTTATGTGAAAGATGGGGATAGTCTCATCTAGAAATCTTCTGTCAGGTTCCATTTCGACAGGAATTCATGTATTTTGGAGGAATCGAGTTGAGGGAGGATATCTAAGATATATAGATAGATAAAAATGATTACTTGATGACAATTATTGTCCATCGATTGGTGTACATTCTTATACAATCGTATTCATTTATTTTTAATTGGTATTTAGTATTTACTTAATTGAAAGAAGACTCGAATTGAATGAATTTTTCAATTAATATTTAAAGTCATTTCATAACTCAATTTAACAACACTCAAGCGAACACCCGCTCGGCGACAATTATTCCCAGCCAATACACCAGCGTGGGCTCGTTTTAATGTAAGCAGGAGTATGTGTCGGTGTGAGTGAGTGTGAGTGTGTGAGTGTGTGAGTGTGTGTGTGTGTTTGAGTGTGTGTTTGTGTGACTGGGTGCACATGAATTGCATTGCTACAGCGAAATAGCAACAATCACAAATGGAATAATGATGAGCAATCGAACAATAATAAATCAATTTGTTGTCGTTGGTCCGTGCTGAACCGGACGCATCACACCGACGCTTTCAAACACTCACACACGCACACGTATGCATGCAAAAAGACTGCGACTCGGGGTGCAGTAGTCACAGGCACAAAGGTCGCAGCCAGAAGAAAGGCAGGCAAATCGCAATATGACTCATGTATTTATGCTATTAATGTCGCCGTTGTTGTTGTTGTTGTTGTTGCAGTAATCTCTGTTGATGGCCGGCATTATTTTATTGATTTATTCTTTATGTTTGGATTTTTTTTAGCTTATCGACACTTGCATATCGATCACTGTTAAAAAGATGTCCTGCAATTGCAAACGCAAACAGCATAAGCATGGGCACTCGTATGTGAGTCAACTGGTATGTGAAAACCAGCTTCGTAGATGGCTCGTTAAGGACAATGAATTTTTTCATTACTAGTAATATTGAGTACGGTTGAGGTACAATAATTCACTGTGCCATGATTGAAGCCTTCTGTTCAATTCAGAAGATTAAATCAATTTATTGCGTACTTGGTGGCAAAGAATACGTTCATTGTCTGTCTCCAGGAACGCCTTCATATCTATTATAAAGGCGTTCCTGGAGACAGACAATGAACGTATTCTTTGCCACCAAGTACGCAATACGAGTAGCGTATGAGTAGGTCTAGTTTTAAATATTGTACCAACTCCTGAGAATTGAATTGAAGTTAATTTCATCGGCTCCACAGCATAGAAATTGGTTGGTTCCTACAATTTCTCTCTAACTACTGTAACGACTCAAATATGGGAAAGCCCAGAGGGGTCCAGGAGTCGTTGACAGAAAAGTGCTCGCAGAAATTGAAAATTGTATCTTTATTTGTCT
The DNA here is from genome assembly GCA_920105625.2 of Clusia tigrina. NCBI lineage: Eukaryota > Metazoa > Arthropoda > Insecta > Diptera > Clusiidae > Clusia > Clusia tigrina. Next base: position 14,419,806 of record OV050032.1, on the reverse strand, counting down.
CTAATTACTCGATCCTATAAGTAATACTTATCAGGATAGAACGGAGTCAATCTCAACTGGACCTTTGTTCCCCCAAAATTATTCCAATACCGTTCGCTTGGCTGTGGTTTTGGTGGAAAGTCGTTAGGGATGGTAGGGATCTCGTTAAGCCATTCAGCCACTTGGCTATCTTACGAGACTCAACGCCGTGTCAGCGGCTGTTGACACCTTCTCTTGCTTCACTTTTAACAACCATCCGGAGTTGCTAATTTGGATAGGTCTGAAAGTTCTAGGCTAGAGCAATGCCCGAGACTCTCCAGAAAAGGACTTCCAAGATATTTGAGTGTCAAGCGAGCAAAGGCTGGACAATCACAAAGAAAGTTGATAAGATAATATACCAAAAAGCTATATAGATAATATACCATAAAGCCCATTGGGCGTGGAATACAAAAGCGGCTACGCAACTTACTCCCGCCCAGCTTCGAGGGAACTTTGCCTGCGACCCTCTGAGTGTGGGTCCAGCATGCTTAGACCACAGAGGGTCGGAAATAGTATACAAAACTTTGATGAGAATCACCCACCAATAAAGTCCATTCTATCCACATTTGCAGTGGTGAATCAGCTGGAAAACACGCATCAGCACCACGAGTATATTCAGCTGGAAAAGTGAACGCAGATGCTACAAACAAGCACACTCATATTTGAATGTCCTGCTGACGAAGGATTGCACCAATTTCTGAGGATATTCATATATTTCCAACGGGAGTTTTTTCACATTCCACCACTCGAAACAATGCGAAGCTGCTGGCAGACCACAAGTTAATGTTATGGTTAGCATCATAACTACAACAACAACGACAACAACAACGACAGCAACTTAAATTTACATCCATGGCATCGATTTCAACTGTTCTGCTCACATTGTTACAAATTCAATTTAGCCTCATGTATGGGCGTGGCCAAATAAATATGCATTTAAGTGTAATTGCTTCCGAAAAGAACGCAACAATTTCTTTTGTGGCAGCTTAGAGTTGATTGCTGAGAGAACAATGCAAACAAAAAATGTTGGCATACTTTTAGGCAAATAGACGGGAACAGTTGAGTGTGTGAGAATGCCAGCGCCGCCATTGTTATGTTCATTACTGTCACGGATCGCATGAAAGGACTAAAATGATATACGAGTATTTACAATCCGTGCACTTGTAAGCCAAATGGCCGTGCTGGCTGCTGTGAGAGGGAGGCAGCCAAAGACTGCATATGTGTCGGTGTGTTCAAAAACGTAGCGTGCTTTAAGTCTGGCTGGCTGGCGTTGGGTTTGCTGTGTCGCCATGCAAGTTATTGGGATCCCAACACAATTGCAGTGCAATGCGCTCCAGCAACGGATGTCACACACACACACAGACAGACACACACACACACACACACACACACAGACACACATGCAAAAATGCTCACAGTCGCCTCTGCTCATGCACAGGGCGAACAATCAGCCAGCTGTGGATACAGCGACAGTGGTGAATGTCCCTTTAGCTAGGAAGGGCCCAGTGTGTGTGTTCGCGTGTGTTTGTGTGCGGATTTGTGAGCGCGCAAGTAGCGTGTGGAGTGCCACAATGTATGTTCGTGTGGGTGTGTGAGCGAACTGATTGCGGATTTCAGACCCCAGAGCAGAGCAGCCGCTACGCTAGATTATTGTATTTAAAAGACCGCGCGACGAATCCACATTTTAGCAACACAGCAAAAAGTGAAAAATAAAGTAGTGCAAAGAAGCACACTCACAAAAAACAGCTAACGAGATTTTTATGCGCTACACTTGAGTGCCTCGGCATGTGGCGGTACAACAGCGCTTCACTATAAATTTCATATAAGCCATTAACGGCCGCGCTGCATCACTGGCGACATATAAACCAGGTTTGAACTTTCAAAATAGTGTCGAAGGTCGAAGGTCGAAAGTGAAGAAACTGCCCGTCTTCTGGCAACAAAATATTTACGAAGGAATAGCGAGATACGACCACGCAATCGCTTAGTCTACCATCCCGTAATCCTACAAAGTTATCGCTCACCTACGAGTTACCCACAATTACCGCGATATCCAGCATTCACATACAAACGGATCATGAGGATATGTTCTGCGTTTCCTTTGAACGACGCTTTTGCCTGGACACATCCTTCGCTTCCCGCATTGATGAAATTTATATTTAGTAGACCGACCACAGCCAATGGGCACAGTGTTTGCTCACAGACACCCCAAGCCGTCCTCGAGTTGTGTGCTGCCACAGCTAACCAGGTACTGAGCTGTGTGGCCTGCGGTTGGTTTATGTTTACCAAGTAAACAAAAGAGTCCTGCATCTAATTTGTTAAAAATACTTTTTTTTTTACCAACTTTGCTAATTGCCAAACAAACAAAGAAAAAGCGGCGGTCAGGACTACACCCTACACAAAACTTTCAGTCATACCCCAATAGGAATTCGCTTTGGTCTGCCTTCTCCAATCATAGGTCTGACAAATGAGATCACAAACATGTCCTTTTAATTCTCCCAGTTGGATCACTACATTGCTGGTACAGTCAAAAGGCCTTTGGAAGACCTATGCAGCGACCTTGGAACCGATCTCCATATACAATTTGAATGGTCTTCTTAAGTTGAAGAGGGAATTCCATAGGAACTTTGTATAGACCTTAATTTGTATAGACCTTAGTTTGTACAGACCTTACTTTGTATAGACCTTACTTTGTATAGGCCTTACTTTGTATCGACCTTACTTTGTATAGACCTTACTTTGTATAGACCTTACTTTGTATAGACCTTACTTTGTATAGACCTTACTTTGTATAGACCTTACTTTGTATCGACCTTACTTTGTATAGACCTTACTTTGTATAGACCTTACTTTGTATAGACCTTACTTTGTATAGGCCTTACTTTGTATCGACCTTACTTTGTATAGACCTTACTTTGTATAGACCTTATTTTGTATAGACCTTACTTTGTACAGACCTTACTTTGTATAGACCTTACTTTGTATAGACCTTACTTTGTATAGACCTTACTTTGTACAGACCTTACTTTGTATAGACCTTACTTTGTATAGACCTTACTTTGTATAGACCTTACTTTGTATAGACCTTACTTTGTACAGACCTTACTTTGTATAGACCTTACTTTGTATAGACCTTACTTTGTATAGGCCTTACTTTGTATAGACCTTACTTTGTATATACCTTACTTTGTATAGACCTTACTTTGTATAGACCTTACTTTGTATAGGCCTTACTTTGTATAGACCTTACTTTGTATAGACCTTACTTTGTATAGGCCTTACTTTGTATCGACCTTACTTTGTATAGACCTTACTTTGTATAGACCTTACTTTGTATAGACCTTACTTTGTATAGACCTTACTTTGTATAGACCTTACTTTGTATATACCTTACTTTGTATAGAAGTTGCACCATTTATAAGAAATATTAAAAGGCTTTAAAGAGCATGAATGCAAACTTTGTCCACTGCTTTAATTGAGTTCCACGCATTGTAAAACTGTACTATAAATGTCTTATAAGACTGATGGCAATAACATATTGTTGTCTTATAACAATAACAGTTGCAAAGTCTGTCGATGTTTCAGCATATTATTTCAAATCGGACAAATATATACCAACTTCATAGTGAATCAGTAAGGATTTAACCTTCATAGAGACTCCATAAGGGCTTTTAGACTGTGTATAGAATTAATATATAATAATATTATGAAGATTGCTTGATCCGCAGAATTTTTACAAACAAGTAAGTGCGTCTCCTGCTGCTGTGACTTCAATTTCCTGACACCACATCGATTCAGCCATAATTATAACAAAGTTCCTTTGATATGTTAAGGACACAGCTTCATTGTGCGTCTGCAGCTTGGCGCAGTTCATTAGTCAAGCAACTTCAGTAAGCTAAGTGACTATCACACCCATAGAAAAGGGACATAAATAACAGGAATAACCTGCTTAATGTGCCAGTTGTAGGGTGCCATACCACTGGAGAATAATCGAAAGGATTTTAAATACCATTAACGTTAAAAGCTGAAAGTTAAACACAGAATTTGCGAATTTGGGATGCGTGTGTATTTCACTCACAGACCTCCAAATTGGTAGCACACAAAAAATCAAAAAAACAAAGTTTGTTATCCTGGAATTATGCAACGAAAATTGGAACTCGTGTCGACGGGAAATATTTCTTTTATTTTTATAAATTATCTTTCCTTTCCAATTATGTGGATTGTTAGATTTGAAGTGGTTGTTGTTGTCGTTGTTGTTGTCGTTGTTGTTGTTGTCGTTGCTGTTCTTGTTGTTGTTGTTGTTGTTGTTGTTGTTGTCGTTGTTGTTGTTGTTGTCGTTGCTGTTGTCATTCACAATTCAGATAAATGAGCAGAAAAGCCAAGTGTTGCAAATGTACAAGGACCAAACAAATTATGTGCGAGTAGTGGAACAGGACGAACGAAAAAAAAATGATAATAAAAAATAAATAATAAGCAAACGAAAACAACCACAAAACAGGAGCAATAAAACGCGATAATCACTTAAATGTAAGTGAAGTGAAGCAACATATGAGCGCCATAGCAACAAAACACAGCAAAGTAGCAGAGCGCTCGTCCTGACTGACTGACTGACTGACGGACTGACTGACGGACTGGCTGACGGAATGCCGCTGCCTGCTTGCTAAAAGAAAGGCGCACAAAAAATTAAGCCAACTTGTAAACATTCATGAATGCAGATGGAAGTGCTTCAACAAGCAACACTCACGCTCCCACACACATACACCACTAAGACTGGCACTAGATTAGGTGGCGCAATGCCAGCGAAGCCGTGGGTTTATGTATCATTCAACGGCGTTTGCACTGAACTGACATTTTCCGGCATTTTCAAGATACACGCAGCTGCCATAAAATTTATAGCAACGAAACTACTCCAGCGCCACGCCACGCCACGCCACACCGCGCCACGCCACGCCACTGCACACAACACCTTGCCACGCTATGTCGCAGCAACACACTGCTGGCTCAATTGCCTCCTCGCTGGCTCTCGCCCACTCTCCGGGGTGCACTCGAGCCGGGTGCACGGTCTCTCGCAGCGTTTGCAGTGGGGCGCATGACTTTCGGTGGCCGCTCTATCTCTCTCTCTACTCGGGGCATGACGTAAACATTCGTCGGCACACCAAACGCCGAACAGTGAAATTGCGATGGGGCTCCGTGGTGTGACGTTGCCAAAAAGCGTTTCACATCCTTGCGAAGATGATCAAAAGCAAATAAACAAAAGCAAAGCATTCCGACAATGCGACAGCCTGCGATTACACACTTGCCGCTTGCACGTGTGCGTGGTTGTGTGTGAGTGGCATATGTAAGCGCGTGGGCTTGTTCCTTGCGGGTGGGTAAGAAGGAGGGGCACTTTCAGTGTATAAGGATGCGTGTGTCCGTGTGTATGTGTTTGTGTGTTTGAATTTGTGTGTTTGAATTCGTGTCCTCGCGGGACGCGTATTTAAAGCTGTGCTAATGACGCTTGTGCACTTCTAAATGGCTTCCGCAGAATATCCGTGCAAATTTGATATGCTCGCAACTGCAACAACAACAACAACAACGACGACAACGACAACAACACAGAACAACAACAGCAGAAAATATTATAAAATTAAACACGGCATAGTTTCTGCGCTCACAGAGTAATGCACTGGAATGCCACGGTTTAAAAGAGCGGGAGCTGGCCAAAAAAGGTGCTCTGCTTGCGTTAGATAAAGTCGGGCATTGTTTGGATAAGCTGCTCAAAGAGAACCTCAGGTGGCCACTGCAAGCGCACACACTGCACCGCCGAAAGCCGCTTAGTCGTGGCGGTGTTTATGCAGAAATAGTTAAGTTGTCACCAGAGCTGGCAGTGGTGCTGGCATTTCAGTGATTAAGGACTAAGAGCGACTGGTTCGCAGGATGCCACAAGCAGCTGAAACTTGCTAATAAGCATATTAGTGGCGTACGATTGCAGCGGTGTACAATAGTTTGAGGCAGATAAGGACTCACAAAAAGTGAACCACACCATTACCAGCGGATAGAGAGATGTAGTGCGTGTATTGTGAGACTTTGTGGCGGTGTTTCTGTGGGCAGTGGAACATATGAGGCACTTCACGCCAGTTGCCTCCACATTTGTATGTGAAAGTGATACATAAATTGTAGCATATTTTTAGGCACTCTTAAAAAAGTATGAATATATTCAAAGAACATCATCATCATCATCATCATCATCATCATCATCATCATCATCATCATCATCATCATCATCATCATCATCATCATCATCATCATCATCATCATCATCATCATCATCATCATCATCATCATCATCATCATCATCATCATCATCATCATCATCATCATCATCATCATCATCATCATCATCATCATCATCATCATCATCATCATCATCATCATCATCATCATCATCATCATCATCATCATCATCATCATCATCATCATCATCATCATCATCATCATCATCATCATCATCATCATCATCATCATCATCATCATCATCATCATCATCATCATCATCATCATCATCATCATCATCATCATCATCATCATCATCATCATCATCATCATCATCATCATCATCATCATCATCATCATCATCATCATCATCATCATCATCATCATCATCATCATCATCATCATCATCATCATCATCATCATCATCATCATACTGCGAGGCAGGATATTGCTGAGCACGTTCTATTGCGGAAGGAAGGAATTTCTTCTAGGAACATTTGAGAGGTCTCCAGCAACATTTGAGAGGTCTCCAGCAACATTTGAGAGGTCTCGATCAACATTTGAGAGGTCTCGATCAACATTTGAGAGGTCTCGAGCAACATTTGAGAGGTCTCGAGCAACATACTCGAAGCAATTACTGCACTAGGCCAGGCTATAAAAGAGCGAGGAAGCTGCCAAGGCGACAATTGAAGCCGTATTATAGAAACGACTTCAGACCTTAATCGAAAGGGTGCTAATTTCAATATAGAGTAATATGTAATCCGGGGTTTCGAAGCATTGCTTTTAGGCTGGTGGATAAAACAGGAGCACTTGCAACATGAAAAATCAGGGCAGGATGCTGACCACAAACTTTGAAGGGTATCTCAGTGTCTTAAGCCTGATTTCCAGGGAACTGGCACAAAATAAGAAACAATTTATTACACACACACAGGCACGTACGGCTGAATGGATGTGCACATGTGGGCGTGTGTGTGGGTGGTTGTGTATTTATGGGCGCATTGTCAGAAGCAGAAGCGGGCACGTTTCAATACGTATTTCAGCAGCTTCTTAAGTAAGTATTAAAAAGAATTTAGGCCGTATTCTCAGAAATCTGGCTGCCACACGCCAGCGATTGCCGGACAATGTGAAACTTGCTGATAAAGAAAACAATGCGCCTACAACTATGCAAGAAAAGAGAAAAAACAGCAGAAAAATGGTGCCATAAAAAAATGTAATAATAAACGTAAATAAATGAAAATAAAACGCAACAAGGATACACGGTAACATGGGTGCGCGAGCACACGAGCACACGGGGACATTGGTGCGCTTGGCCGACAGCTGCTGAGCTTAGCATAAATTTTAATATATTTCTTATTATTATTTTTATTTTTTTACTTCTATTCACATTTATGAGGGCTGACTGCACGCCTCCCAGCAGAAAATCCGCAGCAGAAAATCCGCAGCACCTCTGGTAACAGCAGTAAATGACTCCAACTATTCTGACCACACCTAATATTTGGCTATGCGATACACAAATCCATAAGCAGTCTGTGTAATGAGTGAATCGATGCCGAAAAGTCGATTTTTTTTCTGCCTGGTGTGGTTAAGTGTGAGACACAGCGCAGCGTACGCAGAATAAGGACCCTAAAATACCAGCAGAACGGGCGGCCAATGCTGGCACGACCGGCACACAACTTCCCACGGACAGTTGCCTCAGTGGCGACCAGTGGAGTGGAATAGCCCGGCATCCTTTGCGTCCTGCGGACCTACCTTCTTGCTCTGCTGATGTGTTAAATAAAAATAATGATATTTCTCACAAATACAACAGCACACTACATTGTTCCTGGCGGCGTAGGTGCGTGCGTGCGTGTGTGTGTGCTTGAGAGTGGGTGTCGGATCCATTGTTGTGGCTGAATGAGCCTACAACAGTGGCACTTGTACAGATTGCCTCGTTTCAATTTCTTTGTTTTTTTTTAATTGCTCGCAAAACAACAAACGAAGAAAACAACAACAAACAAAAAGCAAATAAATACAAGAATTACAGCGAAATAAATAGAATTATTTCCATTAACAATTGCGCGAATGACTGCAGCCGCACGCCCGCGTAGCTTAGCAAGCGAACAAAAACAGAATTAAGGATGCCTTGCTTGACACGCGCCGCCGAAACGAATGCAACACCTACGCAGGATTATGGCCGCGAAAGCTGCTAAGTAAATACTTATCAACTTTCCCAACATGATCAACTTTGAAGCGCAAGAAACTCTGGAATTATTTGCTTCAATCGAAATTTAAAACAACAAATGGGCGCACTCCCAAAAAGGAGCCCACTCCCATTCCGGCCATGATGGCAACGCGATGAGTACATTCATGAACATTCGGGGAAGGGAGGGTGCTCGTGCAGCACAGTTTCAGGTGCTTCTAAAGCGAATGCTGCTGTATTTAAAGGATATCTACGATTTTTCGAGGAGATTCATAATCATAATTTGAATGGATTCATAGTCAGGATTCGGAGGGAGTCATAGTCACGATTCAGAGATGTTCACAATCATGATTCAGAGGGATTTATATTTTATAGTTCCAATTCAGAGAAATTCATAGACATAATTAACTGATATTCACTGTCCTGATTCAGAGGGATTTATTGTGACGATTCAGAAACCCTCATAGTAATGATTCGGAGAGATTCATAGTCATGATTCAGAGATATCCAGTCATGATTCAGCAGGAATTAAAGTGACGATTCAGAATGCTTCAAAGTCACGATTCAGAAAGATTCACAATCATGATTCACAGGGATTTGTAGTGAAGATTCAGAGATATTCACAGGGATTTCTAGTGACGATTCAGAATGCTTCATAGTTACGATTCAGAAAGATTCATAGTCATGTATCAAGGATATTCACAGGTATTTATAGTGACGATTCAGAAAGATTCACAATCATGATTCGCAGGGATTTATAGTGACGATTCAGAATTCTTCATAGTCACGAATCAGAGATATTCACAATCATGATTCGCAGGGATTTATAGTGACGACTCAGAGATATTCACAGTGATTTCTAGTGACGATTCAGAATGTTTCATAGGTACGATTCAGAGATAGTTATATATCAGAGATATTCACAGTCATGATTCGCAGGGATTCATAGTGACGATATAGAATGCTTCACAGTCACAATTCATAGAGATTCCTAGTTATAATTCCGAAAGAAATCTAGTCATGATTCAAAGAAATCACCATTCAGAGAGATTCTTATTAGTATTCATAAAAAATAGATGCTACCAAGCTCAGAATCACGAGGCCTTCAATTTGTGGGTGTGAATCGTACTAGATTTCAATCGCTATGCTCTGTGAATGGTTCATATCAATTGTCTGATGTACTCGTACTCACACATATTCGTACCATGAATGCATTCTCTACTTCAACTTGGTTGTTAGTGTGCATGTCAGCACTCCTCATACTCAATTCCGTAATGCTTAAGTGTTGTTAATGCAAAAGTGTTTGGAGGCACATGCAACAACTCAATATGAAGCTTCACATGCTTGTTAAGATGTTTCGTGAATCAGAAGTCGATTAAGTTCTCTGCTTGCAAATTTTGTTTGTGAATTATACGAGGATTTTTCAGATTATGAAAGCAAAGCTTTGGGTGTGAGTGAATCAACTAGAATTATAGTGAATGCACTTGTAGTTACTCTAGTCAAGAAAGAGAAAGAGAGAAATAGAGAAAAAGAGAGAGAGAGAGTTAGAGAGTTAGCCTGATCCGGCAACAGTTTCCGTGCTCCGTTCCAATAGTTGCTACGAATGTACCCACTAATGGAATATTTGAGGTGAATGACGGAAGTTCGTCAACGAATGAGTGACCTGATGCAGGATCCTCTTTGAATACTGTTCAGATTCACACTTCCATTTCACTTCTCTGTCTCTTTCCCACACAAAACATCAATCCTATAATATACTCGGTAAGTTCTCTTTTGGCAATTTGGGGTTCCCTTTCGAGTGCATTTGATAGATGAGAATCGCAGCTTTCGACTGCGAATCATATTCAGATTCGCGCTTGTTTGGGCGAGTATACGAAACACTCACAACTCATTGAGCATAACACAAGTTGCTTTACGGTGAAATGAGGGCTTCAAATGTGTCAAACCCCCAACCCCGCCCCACTTTTCCTCTGGCTTTCAATAAAATCGCTGAAGAAACCTGCAACATCATTATGAGTGAAGCGCACTGGTCATGCATCCATCTTGCGCAACATGATTAATGATCTGAGGAAACTTAAACAAAACGTAAAGGACAATGCATTAAAAATTATTTATTTAATATAATTAATTGGAATGGGGTGAAAGAGTCAAAATTGTTTACCTTTAAAACAAGCACACCCCATGATGTATCCCATCATCAGCGTAACTTGTGCGTAAACTTGGCGTTTGGTGCAGCTCGGTCGCGTGGACGTTGGACGTTAGATGTACTTGGAACTTTGAGCTTGGACGTTGCTGAGCTGCGTTGGTGGGGTTTCTTCCGTTCTTTGAGTAAACGTACGCGTAAGTTTCTTAATATGGTTGCGATTATGCGATTACGTGTCGGCAACACAGCACTGCGCACAACTCCGGGCGAGCTCTCTGTTCTGGGCAGGGAGGGGCGCGAACAGCAGTCAGTCAGGATTGCACTGACGTCCTTTTTAGCATTCTCGCACACGGCCACTCAGTCACAACCGTTCGCAATGATGCCGCTTTTGGTGCGAATGTGGTGCGTTTGTGCTGCTTACTTAGAGCTTACTTAGAGCTTACTTAGAGCTTACTTAGAGCTTACTTAGAGCTTACTTAGAGCTTACTTAGAGCTTACTCACTAAATGCTTCTATATAGACTAACCTACACAGCAGCGTTGGATGCATCACATAACTCGGGGTGCCGCAGAGACCCCCTCAGTTCCGTTGGAAGTCACTTTGGTTGGTTATTGCTCGCGTTATCGGAGCCTCGCTTTATTATTTGTTTGGATTTTTTGTTGTTTCTCATTTGAATTTGTTTTTCATATTTATTATAATTTTTTTTTTATTAGTTTTTGTGTTGTGAAATGGTGGAATTTGTTTCCTTTTGTTAGTTTTTGCTTAATTCTGTTTTGTGAATGTGAAACGTCAGGTCATGGCACAGCAGCACAAGAAAGGACACGCTGCCAACGAGACACATGCAACTGCCTGCGCGCCGAGCAGTTACCTTTGAGTTCTAGTTGTGTGTTTGAAGCGGGGTCCTATTGGCTCTTCCGTCTTTCTGTCTCGGGACCTCACAGGAAGCATCCACTTGGGCACCTGCAGTAGCGAACCAGTCAGTTCAGTACTTCCTGCTTTGTGCCGTTAACCCTTAAAGTTAATTAAAAAGTGCCTTCCTGCTTGTCAGATGCAAATGCAGACGCAGTGTAGTAATTGGGAAAAACTTTGCTTTCAGTGGACTTTCCCTTTGTTCAAATGTTGTTTTTTCAAGACAAAGATGTACGTTTCCTTTGTGGAGACCAGTCAAAAACATGTAAAAAAGTTGCAAGTCTTCTGGCGTTTGAAGCAAACAACGTGCTCGTGTAGCCAGAGTCGACAGGAAGGGGACAGAGCGCCACAAGAGAGTTGAGCGAATATCAACATGGAACACAACAAAGAGATTGAATATTGCGTGGAGTTGCCGAAATTATGGAGAATTAAAGCCCATCTTTCACCAAACACTAGCGGACTCGTACTTTAGCAGAAGGTCGATGAATAGATGAGGCTTGACACTCAACTGTGGCACAGAGTGCTGCGATTACTAGGATAGGTGCGCGATCTTCCATTGAGAACCATTGAGAAGAAGAATTCTCAGCTGACTCTCGGTTTGGGAGGGAGTACCTTGATCGTTGACTGGGAACAGGGAGATTCATTTCAAACTGGATGCAAAATTTTTGAGGGCAGGGCACTGACCACCACATGAGGGCAGTGCACCTTTACGTAGGAAAGTGTGTTCTATTTTTACTTCAGCTGCTCCCAGCTCCCCTACTCAATTGAGCTTTGAAATGTTTTTTGCTTCTAAATATGACGTGGCTGGTGAAATTGGGTCCAAACACATAAAGAAAGGTTCAAGGACATTACGCTGCAACGATCCATGTGCGCCAAAAGATCCACTATAGCGAGTAGTGAGAATCTCAGGATATGAAGTAGGCATTCTCTTTGTGTGGAAGTGCCCTGGATGCAGTAGAACATGAAGGTTCACAATCAAGTACAGGATAATGCAAGTTCTGTAAGTATAGGAAGTATGCTAATCAACAGTGTTCTGCTGACATACGTCAGACAACGTTCGATCCAGCAATAGTACAGCAGTAGCGAAAGTAAATAGTGGCCTCATGGCTGCCCATTCATCCTACCCACTCTCTGAATTCAACAGATCAGCCCTCTTCCATGCTCTTGCCCTGGCACAGACCGCTGAAGCCAATTGATATATTTCTCTAGAACACTGATGAAGGAACTCAATAAATTATTTACTATAACGATGTCTCTTCTTTTCTATCCAACCATTTACTGTCCTATATAATCTCTGCTATTCTATCCATCCTACAAAGGCATATCGCCAGAAGTAGACTACCTCTCCAGCCCCAGATAACACTACCAATTCCCTATTAATACACGAGTACAAAGATAATCACGAAGGAACACGAAGGAGTATTATAGCCGTCATCATGTTCCTTGACCTCACGTGTGATCACTCCACGATGAAGCATTCAAAGTCTGTCGGAATCAGTTCGAAACTAGTCTGTCGGAACCAGCTCGAAACTAGTCTGCCGGAACCAGTTCGAAACTAGTCTGTCGGAACCAGTTCGAAACTAGTCTGTCGGAACCAGTTCGAAACTAGTCTGTCGGAACCAGTTCTAAACTAGTGTGTCGGAACCAGTTCTAAACTAGTCTGTCGGAACCACTTCGAAACTAGTGTGTCGGAACCACTTCGAAACTAGTGTGTCGGAACCAGTTCGAAACTAGTCTGTCGGAACCAGTTCGAAACTGGTCTGTCGGAACCAGTTCTAAACTAGTCTGTCGGAACCAGTTCGAAACTGGTCCGTCGGAACCAGTTCAAAACTAGTCTGTCGGAACCAGTTCGAAATTAGTCTGTCGGAACCAGTTCGAAACTGGTCCGTCGGAACCAGTTCAAAACTAGTCTGTCAGAACCAGTTCGAAACTAGTCTGTCGGAACCAGTTCGAAACTAGTCTGTCGGAACCAGTTCTAAACTAGTCTGTCGGAACCAGTTCGAAACTAGTCTGTCAGAACCAGTTCGAAACTAGTCTGTCGGAACCAGTTCTAAACTAGTCTGTCGGAACCAGTTCGAAACTAGTCTGTCGGAACCAGTTCTAAACTAGTCTGTCGGAACTAGTTCGAAACTAGTCTGTGGGAACCAGTTTAAAACTAGTCTGTTGGAACCAGTTCGAAACTAGTCTGTCGGAACCAGTTCGAAACTGGTCCGTCGGAACCAGTTCAAAACTAGTCTGTCAGAACCAGTTCGAAACTAGTCTGTCGGAACCAGTTCGAAACTAGTCTGTCGGAACCAGTTCTAAACTAGTCTGTCGGAACCAGTTCGAAACTAGTCTGTCAGAACCAGTTCGAAACTAGTCTGTCGGAACCAGTTCTAAACTAGTCTGTCGGAACCAGTTCGAAACTAGTCTGTCGGAACCAGTTCGAAACTAGTCTGTCGGAACCAGTTCTAAACTAGTCTGTCGGAACCAGTTCGAAACTGATCCGTCGGAACCAGTTCAAAACTAGTCTGTCAGAACCAGTTCGAAACTAGTCTGTCGGAACCAGTTCGAAACTAGTCTGTCGGAACCAGTTCTAAACTAGTCTGTCGGAACCACTTCGAAACTAGTGTGTCGGAACCAGTTCGAAACTAGTCTGTCGGAACTAGTTCGAAACTAGTCTGTCGGAACCACTTCGAAACTAGTGTGTCGGAACCAGTTCGAAACTAGTCTGTCGGAACCAGTTCGAAACTAGTCTGTCGGAACCAGTTCGAAACTAGTCTGTCGGAACCAGTTCGAAACTAGTCTGTCGGAACCAGTTCGAAATTAGTCTGTCGGAACCAGTTCTAAACTAGTCTGTCGGAATCAGTTCGAAACTGGTCTGTCGGAACCAGTTCGAAATTAGTCTGTCGGAACCAGTTCTAAACTAGTCTGTCGGAATCAGTTCGAAACTGGTCTGTCGGAACCAGTTCGAAACTGGTCTATCACTATTTTCGACATACCCGTACTTATTTGTAAATCAAGTACTCTCATGGTCCAGTGGTGCAAAGATGAGCATCTCTGGAACTTCGCTGGAACATATGTATATGGAGATAGAGTATGAGTCGGTGGTAGAATTACAAGTGTATGGGAACGCCGGTGGTAGAATTACAAGTCGAAGGGTACTGGAGCTGAATACCCGTTCTGACGCTTCCACACTCCTGATCGGACGTGAACATTCTATTTACTCTTAAAGCAGTGCGTATTTTGTTTCGTGATGGTTGCAATTGTAACACAGACCAGGATAAATTCTTGGGTAGTATGAAAAAGTCCGTGGGACTGCTGAATACCAGTTCCATTTGTAAGGAAAGTTTCCGTGGAATTTGTTATCTTTCCCACACACTTTTATGAGCGAGATGAAAGCAAAATTGCCAAGGAGATTCCACCAGAATTCTGCTGACGGTGCGTTCTCGACTGACAGAGTGCCCGCAGTCTACGGGAAAGTGTGCGAAATGCAGCTGTATTCCCACTCGTAGTTTGGCGCGCGACAGGTGACGGGTGAGGGCGAGAAAAGACTCACAATACGCCCCAACTCGGACAACATTTCAATGGTTCGCTGAAGTCCTCTCTCGCCGTTTTGAAACTAATTTAGCGTACCCCAACAACATAAAAATAACTTTTCTATTGTTTTTGTTTTTGGTGTACGCTCCGGCTGCTACACCAGGTGCACAAACTTTCAGATACGATGGAAACAGAACTCGGCAAAAAAGGACCTGACGCCGAACTCACTCGAGATAGGATTTTTCTGGGTGGCTTTTAAATACCAATTCGCAGGAGGTGTGCTGGCAGGTCATGATTTATAGGTGAGTCCTGGCACATCAACTTAGGAGTTAGCGTCGAAGTTACTTCCTGAGTGTTGTTGTAGTTGTTGTTGAGCTGGCTGCGCTTGTCCGGGTACTGCTGTTCCTTGTTTGACTTACGGACAGACGACAAGAGCACTAAAAAAGAAACAGCTTATGGTGCACTTGCGGCGGCAAAGAGAGAGCGGAGGAAATACTGCAAAAGGACAGCAAATGGTGCGTGGGTGGATGCAAAGCTATCCAAACGAAATGAAGAAAATACCACTACTCGACTTAATGCAAAACTATGCAAAAAGCATCAAAAGGACAGCACGCAGGAAACGACTGGCGCTGCTGCTGCTGCTGCAGCTGCTGGAGCTCGATCCGACAACGTTTCGAGTTGGCGGCGAGCCGCAAAGATTGCATTAATAAACAGGCAGCCAATAGAGCAGAGTGCTCTGCGTGGCTGACAGATAGTGGCGTCGAAGGATAATGCAGAATGGTGAGCACAGGCAGGGGGATTACAGCATTGCAGGACGCTGCAGTTTGACCAGGCAAGACACTTTAAATTCCAGCAAAGATTCAACGGATTCTAAGGTAAACTGAATAAACTGAACTAATGAAAGGTAAACTGCTCCGTGAAGAAGGACCGCTGTGAGGAATGTGGGGAACAACAACTGAGCCAACAAAATCACTTTCTTGATATTTCAAATTAAAAGCATGTTGGAATTTTTTGCGAAAACTGCTTCGCGTGCCATTATTGTATAAACGAAGCAATTTGAATAAAAATTTAGTGAGAACTTCGCAATTTGCGCTCATAAAATTAAAAGCTATGCACATGGCACACTAAATCTCAGAAATATTTATTACGAAGATAATTGCACGGAAGCTGCAAATTTTTTATGTTCGCCCCGACTTTTACAGCGCCTCGTATAAATTCCATAAACAAAATTTATTACGACCGACAATTAACCCGGCGGTGCGCGCGCTCCGTCAAGTTCATGCTTACAAAACGAGCAAAGAGGCGAAGAAGATCAACAAAAATTATTTTTCAATTTAAAAAATAAATTTCAAATAATGCTTCAATGAGATATTTAAGAAAATAAATAATTAAACGTTGAATAAAAATAAAGAAACAAGAGAGAGTGAGAGAGACAGAGAGAAAGAGAGAGTAAATTTACGGAACAAAAAGAGGGGCAATAATGAGACACAGCAGTTTGGAGTGCGGTGGACTGAGACAGAGAGGGAATTCACCACCTGCAGTTAGGGCAGTTGCTGGATGGACAAATGCAACAGCTGAAGGCCCAGGTACCTCCCTCCCGATCCCTGGGAGGTTTCATAGTTGGTGTGCTCTTCATTTCTGAGACATAAGAGGCGCATTCGATTCGCCACTCTATCGAGGATAGGGCAGACTTTTGTATGGAAAAAGTTATCGAGTAAATTGTACTCGGATGAAAGGAACGAGTCTTTCTATTCTCGATAGAAAGTGCTTCTTGAGGGAAAACTACCTTTCATTGAAAGATCTCTGATGAGGACAAGTGGCGTGTCCGAAATAGTTAAAAGATCTGCCAAAGAAGGTTTCAACACTTCCAATTCTGACAATTATTACAGAGGCATAACCACATTTGCACATCTACAGAGTGCATTGGACAGTCCACAAATTCGTTGGAAATAATTTCATTACACAATAATAATCAAAATTATTATAAAAATAATATAATAAATAATAATAAAAACAATAAAATAAATAATAATGAAAATAGTATAATAAATAATAATATAATATATAATAATAAAAATAATATAATAAATACTAACAACAAATAAAAATACTCCAGTATAAATATACAATAAAAAAATTATAAATTTTCAAAAATAAATAAGTAATTTCGTACAGAATTCTAATAACAAAAATACTAATATAAAATAAATAGAAATAATAATAAATAAATACTAAATAATAATTAAATAGAAATAATAACAAAAAAAAAAAAAAAAGTAATTTCGTATCAAATTTCAATAAAAAACAAATCATAAAAAATTAATAAAAAATACAATTTAATCAAAAATTATTTTAAAAAATATGGTAATTTAATGTGAAATAATCAGAAAAATACAATAAAAACATTATTAAAAAAAAAAAAATATATATATATATATATATATATATATATATATATATAAATATATATATATATATATATATATATATATAAATATATATATATATATATATATATATATATATATATATATATATATATATATATATATATATATATATTTATATATATATATATATATATATATATATATATATATATATATATATATATATAAATATATATATATATATATATATATATATATATATATATATATATATATATATATATATATATAAAATAAACAATTTCAAAAACTGCATAGACTAAAAAAAACAATTAAATATAAAGAATGAAAATAGAATAAATAATTCTATTTGCCAGATCTATTTATAAAATAATGCTCAAAAAATAAAAGAAATAAACAAAAAGAAATAATAAATAAAGCAAAAAAATAATTTTAAAAATATAAAACAAACAAACAAAAATTAAATCATTTCATCAAAATAAATCATTTAAAAACAAAATAATTTTTGCACATAAATAAAATATAATATTATAAACGGCTTAATCCCCATCGATCTTTTGGCCCTCGAACGAAAACACCTACGAGAAGCGAAGATGGGTAAGAATACCAGAGGAACCGCGCAGCATATAAAGCAACAAACCATTGGCACCATTGGCAGGAACGATGGGCCGCCGAGACTCATACCCGACATAGCGAGCTGGATAGGAGGAACAGCCGGAACCGTCAATTTCTACCTCACGCAGTTACTGTCTGGTCACGGCTACTTCTGCAAGTATCTACACCGAATGGGAAAAAGCGGAGGGCCTGAGTGCATATACGGCGATAGCAATGTGGATGATGCAGAGCACACCTTTTTCAAATGCACAAGGTGGCAAACAGAGCGCACCATGCTTGAAATGGAAATCGGGGAAACCTTAGCCACTAAGAACATTGTGGAGGTTATGCTAAGCAGCAAAGAAAACTGGGACCACGAGGAAAATGTGCTCCGGCAGAAAAAGCGGGACCTGGACGCAGGAAAAATGTTGAGAGTCCAATAGGGACGAAGTGAGAATCTCCACCTTGAAGGAAGTATAAAAAGGGTTCCAGGGTGGGGAGATGTTCTCAGCGAGGGAGGGGGATGTTTTAGTGGGTGCAATTCTCACATACCAAATCTGTGACGACAGTTTTGATGATGTTGCATGACAGGCATTTTCACCCTCTCTACCCAAAAAAAAAAAAAAATTATAAAAATAATTAATTTATATTAATTAATTATTAATTTATATTAATTAATTATGAATTTATATTAATTAATTATTAATTTATAAATTAATAATTAATTGATATAAATTAATAATTAATTAATATATATAAAAAATTAATTAATATAAATTAATAATTAATTAATATAAATTCATAATTAATTAATATAAATTAATAATTAATTTATATAAATTAATAATCAATTAATATAAATTAATAATTAATTAATATAAATTAATAATTATATATTATAAATTAATGTAAATTAATAACATAATAAAATAATTAATAAATTAATAGAAGAACAAGAAATTAAACAAATATATGTTTATTTATTAATAAGTGAAAAATAATAATAATACAAAATCATTGCCCAAGCGAAAAAAGAGCACTCGCTGCCAGGACAGACAAATAAATAAAATATAAAACTAATTCAAAATATATAAAGAAAAATAATTCACGAACGAGCTGAAGGCCCTGGCAACCAGAGCTCCCCTGGCAATCTAAATTAATAATTAAGTTATTATTTTTCAAGTAATAATAATAATAATAATAATAATTCACGAAAGAGTTTGCCTCAAGTTTGTGCTAGAATTTAGCAGGCTTGGCAAAGCGGTTCGGCCTTAACGCCAGTTGGGGGAATTTTACATAAGGACAAAAGGGTGCAGGACCCACCATAGTTGCGGTTAGTTCAGGAAGATTAAAAATCATTCACACCTTCTCGCGCAGCGTAATCTTACACAGAGTTAGACGAGAAGGGAACTCACAAGTAAAGTGGTAACCGCACACAAATAACGCTGCTGTAGTAATAAGTCTTCATAGTTATTGTGTCGGTTGCATCACCGTCGGTCACATGACGCCGACACTGACAGTCATGTGAATAAATAGTAATGATCGATTGTGAATACGGCTACATTTGCCCCTATCCACAGCTGCACACAACTGAAAGTGACCGAGTGCACAGAGACAGAGAGAGCTAAAATCCACACCACAATCGGTTACAAACGGAGCAGAATGCAGCATCAAACGAGCAGAGATGCCGGTAATAATTGGCTGTGTGTGTGTGTGAGAGTGTGGGTGAGTATGCTTGTGTGTATGCGTGCGTGTGTGTGGCCGGGCAACAGTTCAAGTGATTAACTGATTTACGGACACACGCTAAAGCAGTCAAAAGAGCGCAAATTTTTCCATATCTGCACCAAAACACAAGCCACAACACTTACAACAACGACAACAACACCAACAACAACACCAACAACCAAAACAACAACCACACCAACAACCATGCCAACTACTACACCACTACCACCGCAAGCCAGAATGACAATGAATTCTCGTTATACTTTGTATATTAAAACAATTATTGTACAATTTATCATCATTTGAATAGCGCGACCAGGCCCGGCACGGGACGGCACGCCAAGTCTGGCAAGTCGTGTGTGTGTCGGACGACACACCATGCCTCCCCCACTGCCGCACCGGTACGGCAAAACGGAAGTACGCATTCAGAAGCGCAAAATAAAATATTCCGTTTAATATGGCAGGCGCGCTCTTAATTGGAATATTTTGGTCCGTGCATTTCGCGAGTGTGCAAGCATGTGGGTCAGTCCACACACACACACGCACACAAGCGAACACACACACACACACACAGCGAGAGTCATTTGCATATAGAAACTAATAAAAGCAGGCATTGACATTGTCCCATTTTGACTTTTAAGGCGTCTGCCTTGCGCCGCTTGCATTCCGCTCTGTGCACACACACGGCGAGAAGCAGCGCCGCTGCCGCTGAAGTGAGCAAACGGCAAATGGCGTGGGCGGGGCGGGGCGGGGCGGGACGCCTGCTCATCAAATCACTGGCATGCGTTCCTTTATGAATGAACAATTTTTTACGTTTTTTTCTCGCCTAATGCAAAAAATAAAAAAAAAAAATTATAATTCACGAGCTAAAAATAGTGAAAACATTTCAAAAGATTACAATAAAAAATAAATACAAAAACGGAAAATCCAAAATCGCGAATTTGCACATGATTGTGGCTGCATGTGTGTGTGTGTGTGTGTGTGTGTGTGTGTGTGTGTGTGTGTGGATTGAGAAAGGCAACAACAAAAAAACTTGAACAAAATCTTGCGAGCATTTAATTGAATTTCCAAGAAATCAACAAAAAGCGGCAAAAATTTAAATAAACTTTTAAAAGAAGTACATTTAAATGGCAGATTAATTAATTAATTATTTTATTTATTTATGAATATTTATAAGAAATATAAATAAAATTTGAAAAAAATTACTAAAAATTAGGAATACTTAAAAAAATATAAACTCAAAATATAATAAAAAAACTTACACAAAAAAATTAAATAAATAAAAAATAAATATTAAAAACAAAATAAATTAAAAAATTAATTTTTTTTTTAAAATTAAATAAAAAATTAATTTAGAAAAATATAATAAAAACAACTTCAAAAACTACATAGGCTAAAAAAAAAAAATTTAATATAAATAATAAAAATAGAATAAATAATTCTATTTACCATATCAATTTATAGAATAATGTTCAAAAAACAAAAGAAATAAACAAAAATGAATAACAAAAAAAAAATTAATATTATAAAACAAACAAAAATATAAAAAATAAAAAACAAAAATAAAATAACAACCACATCAAAATAAATAATTTAAAAACAATTTTATTTTGCACATAAATAAAATATAATATTAATAACAAAAACAAAACAATAAAATATAAAGAATGAATATAGAATAAATAATTATTTAATTATTGTATTTGCCTTACCAATTTCTAAAATAATGCTAAAAAAAAAACAAAAGGAATAAAAAAAATAAATTACACAAAAAATAACGTTCCAAAAACAAAACAAATAAACAAAAATAAAATAACAGCAACAACAAAAAAAAGTTATATAAAATAAAATTTTATTTTGCACACAATTACTATATAATATAAAAAAAATAAAAAGTTATAAAAAAAAATTAAAATATGATAATATATTTTAATAACAAAACTAAAACAAATTAAAAAATGATTACAATAAAAATATAATAATAAATAAATAGAAATATCACTACATAAAAAAATATTTGAAAAAAATGTATATTAAAAAAATTAATTAAATAAATAATAAATTTAAAAAAAAATATATTATATAAAAAATAAATTAAATAAAAAATAAATAAAAATAAAATTTAAATTTTAATTAAATAAATAATAAATAAAATAAAAAATTAATTAAATTAAAATTAATAATTTGATTTAATAAATAATAAATTAAATAAAAGTATAAATTATAAAAAAAATTTAATTAAAAATAAATTAAATAAAAAATAAATTAAATTAAAATTAATAATTTGATTTAATAAATAATAAATTAAATAAAAGAATAAATTATATAAAAAATAAATTAAATTAAAAATAAATTAAATAAAAGAATAAATTAAATTTAAATTTAAATTTAAATTTGTAATTCAATTAAATAAATAATAAATTAATTAAAAATTCAATTAAAATAAAAACAGATTAAATAAAAAAAATTAAATTTAAATTTAAATTAGAAATTTAACTAAATTAAATAAAAAATAAATTTAATTTAAATATAAATTTGTAATTCAATTAAATAAATAATTAATTAAACAAAAAATCAATTTAAAAAAAATAAATTAAATTAAAATTTAGGTTAGTAATTTAATTAAATAAATAATAAATTAAATAAAAAATAAATTAAATTAAAAACAAATTTAATTAAATAAAAAATAAATTAAATTAAAAACAAATTTAATTAAATAAAAAATAAATAAAATTAAAATTAATATTAATAATTTAATTAAATATATAATAAATTAAATAAAAAAAATTAAATAAAAAATAAATCAAATTAAAATCTAAATTAATAATTTAATAAAAAAAAATAATAAATTAAATAAAAAAATAATTAAAAAATAAATAAATTAAATAAAAAACAAATCAAATTTAAATTTAAATTAATAATTTGATTAAATAAATTATAAATTAAATAAAAAAATAAATTAAATAAAAAATAAATTAAATAAAAAATAAATCAAATTAAAATTTAAATTAATAATTTAATTAAATAAATAATAAATTAAAATATTTAAATAAATTATATAAAAAATAAATTAAATTAAAAAAATTAAATTAAAATTTAAATTAATAATTTAATTAAATAAATAATAAATTAAATAAAAAAATAAATTAAATTAAAAATAAAAAACAAATTAAATTTAAATTTAAATTAATAATTTGATTAAATAAATAATAAATTAAATAAAAAAATAAATTAAATAAAAAATAAATTAAATAAAAAATAAATTCAATTAAAATTAACAATTTGATTTAATAAATAATAAATTAAATAAAAGAATAAATTATATAAAAAATAAATTAAATTAAAAATAAATTAAATAAAAAATAAATTAAATTTAAATTTAAATTTGTAATTCAATTAAATAAATAATAAATTAATTAAAAATTAAATTAAAATAAAAACAGATTAAATAAAAAAGAAATTAAATTTAAATTTAAATTAGAAATCTAACTAAATTAAATAAAAAATAAATTAAATTAAAATTAATATTAATAATTTAATTAAATATATAATAAATTAAATAAAAAAAATTAAATAAAAAATAAATCAAATTAAAATTTAAATTAATAATTTAATAAAAAAAATAATAAATTAAATAAAAAAATAATAAAAAAATAAATTAAATTAAAAATAAAAAACAAATCAAATTTAAATTTAAATTAATAATTTGATTATATAAATTATAAATTAAATAAAAAAATAAATTAAATAAAAAATAAATTAAATAAAAAATAAATCAAATTAAAATTTAAATTAATAATTTAATTAAAAAAATAATAAATTAAATAAAAAAATAATTAAATAAAAAATAGATTAAATAAAAAATAAATCAAATTAAAATTTAAATTAATAATTTAATTAAATAAATAATAAATTAAATAAAAAAATAATTTAAAAAAAAATAAATTAAATAAAAAATAAATCAAATTAAAATTTAAATTAATAATTGAATTAAATAAATAATAAATTTAATAAAAAAATAATTAAATAAAAAATTAAATTAAGTAAAAAATAAATCAAAATAAAATTTAAATTAATAATTGAATTAAATAAATAATCAATTAAATAAAAAAATAATTAAATAAAAAAATAAATTATATAAAAAATAAATTAAATTAAAAAAATTAAATTAAAATTTAAATTAATAATTTAATTAAATAAATAATAAATTAAATTAAATAATAAATTAAATAAAAAATAAAAAATAAATCAAATTTAAATTTAAATTAATAATTTGATTAAATAAATAATAAATTAAATAATAAAATAATTAAATAAAAAAATAAATTATATAAAAAATAAATTAAATAAAAAAAAATTAAATTTAAATTTAAATTAACAATTTAATTTAATAAATAATAAATTAAATAAAAAATAAATTAAATTAAAAATAAAAAAATAAATTCAATTAAAATTAAAATTAATAATTTAATTAAATAAAAAATAAATTAAGAAAAAATTGTATAAGAAAATATATAAATATGCCAAGAAATATAAAAGATCTGTAAATAGACAAATTGTGCTTATCAACAAAGTAAGCAAACAAATAAATAAGTCATATTAAAAAAAAAAATTAAACAACAAAATATGATAAATATCTCAACACAGTCGGGTCTGTTTGCGGTGTAGAAGAAAGTACACTAAGGCCAGGCGTGTAGGATCCGCCATTGCCCAAAGAGAAGATCTCCAAGCTGCAAGAAAAACCCTCAAAACCGCTATTCGCACCAGCAAGGAGAAGAGCTAGGGAGGAGTTTCGAAACGCCATAAACAACAACCTATAGGGGCTGGGATATAAAGTCGTAATGAAAAAGCTTGGAGCAAGAGTATCGGTACCCCAACTAGAAGATCATACTATGGAAAACATAGTAAACGCTCCATTTCCTATACATGCCTTAAGAGAA
The DNA here is from genome assembly GCA_920105625.2 of Clusia tigrina. Taxonomy (NCBI): domain Eukaryota; kingdom Metazoa; phylum Arthropoda; class Insecta; order Diptera; family Clusiidae; genus Clusia; species Clusia tigrina. The sequence continues at coordinate 14,395,120 of OV050032.1, read as the reverse complement.
GAATCGGAAGTGCTGGTCAAGGAAGTCCCACCTCCTTTCACGGAAGACGAACTTAAAGCAGCCGCCATAACCCTACAGAGAAACAAAGCACCGGGTATCGACGGTATTCCAGCAGAAGTCCTCAAAATAGTGTCAAATGGCCATGCCCAAGTACTGCTCGATGCACAATGCCTGCCAGACATAAGGAATATTCCCAGATGTACGGAAAAGACAGCGACAGAGGGCTCATCAGTAAGGGAAAAGGAAGCCCTGAATCACCGTCACCATATCGACCACTGTGTATGCTAGACACCGCGGGCAAACTTTTGGAGCGACTCCTCAAACCCCGAATAGCAGCAGCCATTGAAAACGCTGGGGGATTATCCACTCGACAACACGGTTTTCGACCAGGAAAGCCACAATTGGCGCCGTAGAAGACGTCATAGAAAGTGTGCAAGCGGCACAGCAAGGAAATCACTACTCCAGGCGAGTGGTACTCCTTGTTTCATTAGACGTCAGAAACGCTTTCAACAGCGCTAGGTGGGTGGATATGATCGAGGCACTTGAAAATCGTTTTCAGATACCAGCTTATCTGAAGAAGATAATCCGGAGCTACCTTCAAGATAGAATGTTGTTATACGAGATGGCAAAACCATCACATCAGGGACAGCGCAAGGGTCCATCCTCGGACCGCACCTTTGGAATATAAGCTACGACGGCATTTTGCGCATAAAGATGCCAGATGACACTCATCTAGTCGGATACGCAGACGACATTGCGGCTGTCATCACCGCACGCGACTCGGAAGACGCCCAAAGAAAGCTGAACCAGGTCATTATCAGAACGCAGAGGTGGCTCGATTCATATGGTTGGAAGTTGGCCACGGAAAAGACGGAACTGCTATTCCTCACGCGAAAGCACATTCCAATAGAAATCGACTTGAGAGTTTGCTCCGAGACCATCAGGACACAAAAGGTGATAAAGTACCTGGGAATTCAGCTTGACTCCAAGCTCACCTACTGGGCGCAAATGCAAAATGCGGCGACGAAGGCAGCACGGGTAACGGCTTCTCTCAGCAGACTAATGGCAAATATCGGAGGGCCGACATCCATCAAGAGGAAGCTTCTGATGATGACAACGCACTTCATTCTGCTGTGTGGTAGCGAATTGTGGGCTGACAAGCTAAAGGTGCACGCCCGAAGAAAAGTTTTATCGTCCGTACAACGAACCGCAGCTCTACGAGTAGCTTCAGCGTACCGTCTTCAGCGGCTTAATCCCCATCGTTCTTTTGGCCCTCGAACGAAAACACCTACGAGAAGCCAAGATGGGTAAGAATACCAGAGGAACGGCGCAGCATATAAAGCAACAAACCGTGCACCATTGGCAGGAACGATGGGCCGCCGAGAGTCGCGGAAGATGGACAGCGAGACTCATACCCGACATAGCAAGCTGGATAGGAGGAACAGCCGGAACCGTCAATTTCTACCTCACGCAGTTACTGTCTGGTCACGGCTACTTCTGCAAGTATCTACACCGAATGGGAAAAATTGGAGGGCCTGAGTGCATATACGGCGATAGCAATGTGGATGATGCAGAGCACACCTTTTTCGATTGCACAAGCTGGCAAACAGAGCGCACCACGCTTGAAATGGAAATCTGGGAAACCTTAGCCACCAAGAACATTGTGGAGGCTATGCTAAGCAGCAAAGAAAACTGGGACCACGAGGAAAATGTGCTCCGGCAGAAAAAGCGGGACCTGGACGCAGGAAAAATGTTGAGAGTCCAATAGGGACGAAGTGAGAATCTCCACCTTGAAGGAAGTATAAAAAGGGTTCCAGGGTGGGGAGATGTTCTCAGCGAGGGAGGGGGATGTGTTAGTGGGTGCAATTCTCACATACCAAATCTGTGATGGTATGGGAGGATTGCACCCGCTTCTATAGGAACCGAGTAATTAATGTTAATGAAAAAATATAAAGAAAAATAGTAGAAAAGCATTCAATTGCAAATGGAAAAACTATCTCTCTCTCTCTCTCTCTCTCTCTCAAAGCACTCAATATATCTAAAAAGAATTATTGAATGCGCGAGGACGAAGTCTTTGTAATAAATCCACTTTACAGCTGACACCAAATGCTGCGTTCCGCCTTCCTGTTTGTGGCATTTATGGGCTACACATGTCTGACAGACACAAAGCAATTGACACCATATATCCGGCACCCAGCCCATTCCATTCAGGGCTGACCCGTGAAATTCCGTTAATATGTCGGCGCTGTAGTGATTTATGCCACGGCACGCGCGTCGCTACTCAAGGTCAGGCCACCACCACGAATGCAGCGCAGTGCAATCCGTAGGAGAGCTTGCACTCGCCATGGAGCGGTGACACCAATAAGGAAGTGCGTAAAATAGCAATCTGTACGAGTACTTTGCAATTGTGCGGCATTAGAGTAACGAATCCAATCAGTGGCAGCATCAGTTGTAATGGACGCTTCTGCATGACGACTCAGCACAGCGGCACCGCCATTACGCTGCTGCAATGGTGTGGAAATAAAAGCGTGCTTAGCGGGGTTCTAGATAAGCACGGGATTTGCACGTGCCACAAATGGAGGGAAGAACTCTAAACGAATGCACTCAAAAGTGCGCCACTTGCGTCAGAGAACGAAACAGAAATGATGAGCCAAAGTAAGTTGAATCATGAATTGTGGCAAGTGTCTTCGAAGGTACTTGTAAGTGAATCAGACCTGTTGCTGGATTGTATTCCGTTTCTCGTTCTTTTGGCTTCCTTTTGGTTTCTTTATCACTCCCAGTAAATAGGATCTCCACTTTTGATATTTTTGCTATTTGTTTTTTGTTGTGACCATTTCAAAAGTGTGAATCAATTTGAGATTCACGATTCGTTCTACACCGTAAGCACACCACTCAGGCTTCAATAAGTGGCTCCAAGACAACCCACATAGTTCCCTACTGGTACAGCCAGTGTGGTGGTCTTCTCACAGTTCGGCCTGGGGCGGATGTAGACTTGCAAGTACTCGGCAGAAGCTGTCAAGCGGTGCTTCGAGTTTGGTTAAAATTTTAACAGCGTTTGCTATCACATTACTCCATCAGGGTACGGTGCTGCTCACTTGTCACATTAAGAAATAATGACACATTGTGTCGCTGGTTGTTGATGCTGCCGTTGCTAAAAGTGTGGGAGTCTGCCGACATGTGTGAGTACATGTGTTGGTGTCAGCAAGCGTGAGCCTTCATATTATAAATATTTTAAATAAATGGCTTTCACGAAATTTCCATATGTACACACACACACACACATATACAGAGTGAGATTCGATTCATACAACACACCCCTCTTGCATTTGTATGAGTGTATGTACCGAGGAACATGTGCCGTTAACCCAGTTGAGCAGAAGAGCAGACTCACCCACCAGCAGTGACAAAGCTTAAAAACTGGCATCATTACTCAGGCATATGCTGACCTCCGCATCTGTGTTGGAGGGAGCTTAGAGGGGAGGGGCACCGCGATAAGCTGCTGTCAACAATTCCGTCGCAAATTACTAGTAAGTCAACTCAACAGAAAGCAGAAGTTATTTGAATAAGTATGTTGTTCACCCTTCATGATGGAGCCGGAAAACATTCGTAGCCCCACTTGCATTTCAGAGTGCAGCTGATGTTCCTTTCTTCCTACGAAACTTAAAAATTCAGTGCAAACTTTTGCCAGTTCTTTGTTAACTTGCACAGAATTCAAACTCTTGAACGCCTAAAAGCTTACTAAGAAAGTTTCCAAACATTATTTATAAGGGCGAAGGACAGAGACAACACTATGTGCAGCTCGATAAGATTTTCAGCTAGAAATTTTCCATTGCTAGGCAGGTACGGCAATGTTCGCAGGATACTTTTGGTGATTTCGAAGCCTCCTTCAACTGAGCTGAGACCTGAAATCGGGGCGGAATAAAGACACACCCAAAGACACAGCGAATCAGTGAACCACCTTCATAAACCGTAGTGCCGTGACTTAAATGAACAATTCAAAGACACAGTGAAACAGTTCCTTGAATTTCGGTTTTCCTGTTCCATTGAACTTATTCTTAAACTTAGTATGAAATCTGTTTCAGTAAAATTAGTGTTCTTATAAGTTCTATGGTAATTAAGAAGCAGTTCATGTGGGCAATAAACTTATTCCTGAGTTTTTTCCGTCAGAAAGTATCGATTGTTGCCTGCCCAAGGACATTGAACTTACTCATAGAAGCAGAGATGAACTGGGAAGGGCGCACAGACAATTTCAAATACAAATTACAGGAAGCACGCTTAGAAGAAAAGGGAATAAGCCAACACACACAATACTCAATTTCTTGCCAACAGCGTCCAATGAACAAGCCTAAAAGTATGCTATAAATTATTTGAGGAATTCGAATAAGGCCTCAAATTCCAAAAAGGATTACTTTTCCCTGTCCCCTACTGAACAAAACAGGCACGACCAAGTCAGCACATTACATTTTGTTCAGCTGCCATTGTGTTTGGCTCCAAATGCCGGCCCCAACTCTGTCGTGCTGTGCCGAATTAAGCGAGCTCGCACATTTCCTCCTCACTCCCCACACACTGTTTTGGCTTATCGCGTCGTTGGCTCGGATCGGGTTTCTTCCGATTCACTTGATGATAATGACCGCTTGCGACAACAATAGCCATTAGCCAAAACTGTATAAACAGAGCGAGGACGAGAAATATTCAAATGACAGACAACAACGGCCGGCAACGATGCGCAGGCACGCAGCCAGACAGACAGATAGACACACACACACATGGACACAGATGGTGCCGGTGTTGCTGGTGTTGTTGGTGTTGTTGGTGGCATTTGGTCCTGCTGTTCTGTCACTGTTCTGCCACTGTTCTGCCACTGTTCTGCCACTGTTCTGTCACTGTTCTGCCACTGTTCTGTCACTGTTCTGTCACTGCTGCTCCCTCCCTCCACAGCCTCAGATTTATGCTCTTAAAAGGAGCGTTACCTAAAAATTAATTAATAGCTAATGTCAGCGACCGAGTATGCGTGCGAGTGGGCTGCAGTCGGGGCTCGTCCGCGGCCCCGACATTCGACAACTGCCCACCTAAGTCGCCCGGCGGCGTCCACTACCGTCGTTAATTAATAAATTTGCCTTTGTGAGTGGCGGCGCCAAGTGCTAAAGATGGACAATTTGGAATGCTGCAGCTCAGTGTTCTCCGGGGCCGCCCTAGCACCGGCGTAATTACTCGTAATACCACCGATCAATTAAAATTGAAAAACTTTTGCGCAGATTTTCGTAATTTCCTTGTTTTCCTTTGCTTTTGAGTATGTCTCTGTGTGCGTGCCTGCGTGTGTGTGTGTGTGTGTGTCTGTGTTGGCCTGGAACTGTGTTGCTGACGTGCTCCACATGCCGCGCATTCATTCATAAAGCAGACAAACAAAGCCCGCGAGCACACGAAAAAATCACCCAAAATACTATTTCGGCTGCTCCGCACTTGGCGGGCGTGTGGCAGGCACAGGTGGCTCCAACAACTCGGCTGCCCCTCGCGCGGTTGCTGGCAATGGCGGCGATTTGAACAAAGCCGTATTTGTATTCAATCGAACAGCATCGCATCGCATCGCATCTCATCGCCTCATTACGTTTCTTTTGGCTTGGTTCTGCTTAGGAGGGCATGTAAAAGGCGTATAAGTTAGTTCGCCAACATGGCTTAAGGCACTTCCGCTCGTTTTGATAATGATAAAACGTAAATATTATAATTAAAGAAGTTTGCGATACGTTGGGAAGCTGTTTCTGTTGCTGACATCCCCTTGGGCCAGAGGCAGACCAGGGACAGGAGGCAACTATTCCCCAGCTCTGGAGTTGGGAGATGCGATGATATACGAGTATTGTGTTAATCATCTTAGCAGCGCTTTGCGAAAAGTTTCCATACAAGTGGATAGGGGTGGATTGGATTGCAATTTCACGGGGATTCATTCGGTGTGCCGGTTACTTTACAAGCACGAGCGACGTTCTTACAGACCTATCGTTCTTAATATATTTTTAGAGACGCTTCTAAGACTATGGACGGAATTGGGGCAGGAGTATTTTGGCCTAGAACCAAATACTAAGAACCAATGGGGGCTTTCCCAAGAATTTTTCAATAGGAAATTCACCCGATTGAAAGATGAACCCAGTTCAACAGTGACTGGAAGTATCGGGGGGAAAATATTGTGATACTATCCGATGAACTATCCTATGAACTATCCTATGAACTATCCGATGAACTATCCTATGAACTATCCTATGAACTATCCGATGAACTATCCGATAGACTGTATTGGGAAACTGAACTCCCTAGGCAGTATTAAGAAGCTATCTCTACTGTGAGTACCAGGTTACATAGGAGTAGAGGGTTATCAGAAGGCTGGTAGCTTAGCAAGGAAGGGTGAGTTCATGAGTTCAACGGCCTGAACACTTCTGTGGACTATCATCCAATACCATTGAAGGTCTACTGAAGAAGTGCTCATATGCAAAAATAAGTGAAACCTGGAATAATCTTCCGGGATTAAGTCAGTCCAAAGCTCTTCTGGGGGAGTTTAATGCTAAAATAGCTAAAGAGTTAATAATCTTGCATCGGAATATATTGAGAATCATCACAGGATCTTTAAGCGGACACTGTAGACTCAATTATCACACGAATAAGTTGGGTCTATCTTCAGAGACCATCTGTAGATTCTGTGGAGAAACTGACGAAACCTCACTGCTCCTGATCACAGACTGCGAACCTTTTGGAAGGGATCTTTATCATTTCCAATAGAAGTTTCATCCAAAAATAGCTAAAGAGCTAATTAGCATGCCTCGGAGTAATCATCACAGGCGTTTCAAGCGGGTCTCTGTATACTCAACTATCATATGAATAAGTTGGGTCTATCTTCAGAGGCCGTCTGTAGATGCTGTGGAGTAAGTGAACAAAACCTCACTGCACCTGATCTCAGATTGCGGACCTTTGGTGCACACAAGACACGGTTGTTTTGGAGAATATATCTTATATATGAGCAATATCCCTCAGCTTGAATCCTTCAAAACAAATTAATTCCGGTCGGAAATAAACCTGACAGAAGATCCATAGATTAGACTATCCACGCTTATTGCATACCTATGGTGGAAAGACTTGCGGCACTGTGTGCGACGAGGGCCTTAAGGACTACACCAACGACTGCTCTTAACACCATTCTCAATTTACCCCCAATCGACCTATTTCCGGAAAGGTTAAGTTGATGGCCACTAAACAATTCTCTCTCCGGCCCTTCGGTCATAGCTCGGTAGGTCGACGTCTCACGGTCAACACTGACTATATGCGACTCCTATTCTTAGCCTGCAGAAACAAATAAAAACAACTACTGAAAAGGAGGGATGGCAGAGGGGCATGAATGCTAAATGCAAAACCACCTTCAACCTATTCACGGATGTCTCGAAGATGGAGGACGCTGTTAGAGCAGGTATCTACTGCCCCGATCTAGATATCAATCAGCCGTTCAGACTACCAAACTACTGCAGCATCTTTCAAGCGGAAGTTTCTGCAGCATGGAAAGCCGCAGAGCTCGCATCAGAAACTACGAACTCCACAATAAACTTCTATATAGCTAGCCAGGCTGCAATCAAAGCTATAACTTCATGCTGAGCATCTTCCAGAAAGGTACTGCAATGCAAAGCAGCAATGGATGGATTGGCCACCAATCGGAAGCTACATATCTACTGAAGAACATAGAAGGAAATGAGACTGCGGATGCCATTGCAAAAAGCGGAATCTTACTACCAAACGAGCAAGTAAGGGACGTGCCAATGCCTCTAGGAATGTTCAACAGCCGTATTGTAGATGACACGGTGAGAAAGGTGAAAGAACGGTGGAGTATTGCCTCATGTAAGATCGCAAAGCTCATCGGAACGGCAACTCAAACCAAATCGATACTGGCTTTTCTGAGGAATGATTGGAGAACGGTAGTAGGAGTTGGTTGGTTGGTTGGTTTCAGTGGCTGATCCAAGTCAGTCCTCACATGGATCACAATTATCGCCTTAGTGACGTTTGGATACCACAACCTCTCCTAACGCCGGAGAAAACGAGGGATTGGGAATCCACTTTGTGGAGTTTAGGTATCTTAAAAGATCTTTCGGTTTTACACTCGAGAGATCGGATAAACTCGCTAGGAAATAGATTCTTAGTGTTCTATTTCTTGCGGCCGCCAGAGCCGGGCATTCGCAAAGAAAATGGATTAAGGTTTCCTTCTCTTCTGAGTTTCCACAACTTCTACAATGGGTATTGTACGGTCTCTGCAATTTCTCTGCATGAGTACCCACGAGCCAGTGACCCGTAAAGGCTGGTGTCCCTGCGGTCCCTGTTATGACAGTGACCTGGTAGTAGGAGTACTCACAGGTCACTGTCTAACGGCGGTACACGCTAAAAGGATGGCAGTCACAAACAATAATGAACGCAGGAAATGTAGGGAGCAAGGCACAAGAGAATCTCTGGATCATCTAATAAGCCTATGCTCCGCAATATTTAAAGCGCCCTTAGCACATCCGGGAACCCCCTGGTTTGAGGGACTAAAAGAGGTCGAACCGACTGCGATAAGTTTGGCATAAATAGTCCATTAAGATCTTATGCACTTAATGAGTAATAAACGATAAATAAGTGAGGAATTTCCTGTGAATTTCTATAATTGAATAAAACGGTAACTTCCTCCTGGCAAAGTCACGGTCACATGAGGGGAGGGGGGTCGGGCAGAATGGCGAGAAGAGCGAGGAGAGCGAGAACGCGTGAATATTGTTTATAAAATATGTCCATATTTATCCGTGTGTGTCTGTGTGTGTGTGCCACAAATTGATGCAAGCAATTCTCGTATACATGCCACGCGATGCGATGCGCCAGTGCGGGGCCCATAAAAGCAGTCATTTTCGACGTTGTGGACTTTATTACAAATTAAAAGCACTTTTATTGCACAGCAATCGAAATTATACACATTTGTAACGATAACTGGGAGCTGGCTGGTGGGTGGTGGTGGGTGACTGGCGGCTGTGGCATATGTCGGCGTATCGACGTGTGGGTGTGTGGCGTACTTTCACAGTGGCCACTGCACGACGCACTCACATGTGGCAAGTTAATTGAGAGTAGAGCGAGCAGAAATCAATTTGATCATCATTTCTGTTTGAATTTCAAATTTAAATTGCCTACGAAAGTGTGTGTGTGTGTGTGAAGCGAGTGTCGATGTAGCGGTAGGGTGGGGGGTGGCTGGGTTTGTTCTATTGAATGAGTTAATTAAATATTCTATTTATAAACTTGATTATAGTCCAAACAAAATTGCATTGTCAATTTAATTGAAAACGTGTAATTAAAACCTGTCATCGAACTCAATTAACTCCACATGCGGCTGTGGCTCCCGATAACAATTCCACAGCTCGCTGTTTTAGCTTCTGCTTATCCCCACAGGTGGGGAGTGCGGGAGGGCTGACCGCTCAATCGTATCCATGAGATATCACTGCCACACAAATCTGCTTCCTACACACACAAGGCAAGAACTTGGAATACCCCGATGCACTCGTAATACAGGGAGAGCATAGGTTTGATCAGAAGTAGTATTATAGGTGAGCCACCCTGTATAAGGTGTGCACTAAGAGTCTTCTGATTCAATATCTTGCGGAACTAATCATTTTAAACGCTCATAATAAGCTGAGGCTGTGCTAAATAGGGACATGTCCGATCACTTCTCAAAAGAACCTTATCTCACGGTTCAAAAAGGTAGACGTGGCATGCGTAAAAGCGTGTAAACAAATAGTGAGCGCCTTCCCTTCCTCCCTTCTTACAAAAAACCAACTTATATCTCAACTGATCAAAAAGTTATAGAGTTCCAAAAGTATGTGTTTCCATGTCAGGCACAAATCGGATGCCAAATACGCCCACTTCACATATGATGCTTTTCTTACAACGAAAATATTTCCGCAATCAGAATTAAGGAACTCGTGAACAACCAACAGAAATGTATTGTTGCCCTTCAGACAATTTATACCAAGCTCGATGCTTCGATTCGTATCACTGGATTGTGTAATAAGCAAACAGTTCCTTCTGCAGTTAGAACAATTGGCTTTATTAGGATTCGTGCAACTACTTTTGGCTCGAAAAGTTTGGTCGCTTCTCACACTTCGTCTTCGCTTATAGTGTGTGCTTCAGTTAGTCAGTTGTTGCAATACACTTTTCTATTTACATCGCTCTGCGACGATCATTTGTCAACTCTCCGGCACTCTCAGGATTCGGCTATGATCCTTTTGCCACTGTCACTGGTTAACTGAACTGCTACTAAGATGTTCACTTTCGGCTACGCTCACTGTTCCACTGCTGCTGCTTTCACTTATTTACTGATCCTGATGTCTCGTGTGCAGTAGCTTATATACCGCTTGCACACGAGAACCTCAACCAGCCTCCGAACCTAGCTTCGGATCCTTTTTTTCATGTGCATTTTTAGGGGCTGAAATCGACGCTCATCCTAAAATCATCAACCAATCAGATGGTGTGTGGATTTCATAACAGTATGTATAAAACAAAGTGCTGCTAGGAAAACAAACCCGCCCGACTGTATATACCACCCACAGTCAACCACCCACTATATATATCCACAGATAAAAAAGGGGATTTTTTTAAAGAAACATGTCGAAATAAGGATTTTCTTGACTTCTTTCTTACCAGCAGAAAAGACCTTCGCCAACATTTAGAAAGAGTCTGACGAAATTCATTGGCAACATTCTTAAATCAATGTAACTTAGCTAAGAACCTCACAACTGTCCAGAAGCGTGCTTGGCTCTTGCAGTCCTTAAACGATCCTAACTACCCCAAAGAGAGCATGGTAAATAGAACTTTCACTTCTTTGATTTATTCGCCTATTCCAGGAAGTGAACGTTCGGGTACTGTAACTCTGCCACTGAAAGATATCCAAAATATTGTCCCTAGTTTCCCCATATTTGTCTTCAAACTCGAACCACACAGATTTGTTAATCAACTGACTTGGCAAATTGACTTCCAGTCGAGCAAATTAATTAATAACTTGTCCAAATGAAGCTCCACAAAATGAAGCGCGAGAAAGAGTGCGTAGTGAAGGTGCGAACAACGGAGAAAAAATATAAAATAGTTAATAGCAATGAAGTGGCGCATTCAACGAAAACAACAACAAAGCCCAGCAAAATTTATCTAAATTTACGAGCAAGTCTTTAAAGTGGCCCCAATGCCAGATAAAAAAGTATTTTTGTATTAAATCTCAACTTTTGTGTGAGCCGCAAGGAAAATGCGCGCAAAGTGATTCATCAAAAAAAGGCATACAAAAGCGAGCAACAAAAAGAGAACAAAAACGATAAAAAAGTAAATTTAAAAAAAAATCATAAAAATCTTTTCAAGTGAAGATACGCAAATGAGCCTCTTATCGGAGGACGTCAAGCATTCACCCACTCACTCACTCACTCAGTCACTGACTGACTCAGTCACTGACTGACTCAGTCACTGACTGACTCACTCACTGGCTCCCTCACTCCCTCACCTCACTGACTCCCTCAATCATTCTCCCACTCTCACGCTCCACACTCTCACACTGCCCACTCACTCACTTCCTACAATGGAGGTGATCTTTAGTGGATAGGAATCCCACACTGCTGGTGTCTCGTTGTAGATTTCCACCTCCGGTCCAATATTGGAAAACAAAAAGGAAAAAAAACTCACCCACTCCGTCACTCACTGCCACCCTCCCCACCAACCTCCCTATCAACCACCCACAAACCCTCTACCAACCTCCCTACCTCCCTTTTGCCTACCTCCCTCACTACGTACCTACCATCCACCCTAACACTCACTCACTCAATCACTCCCTATCACATCAGTGTCTTGTTCATGATTTCTACCTACGTTCCAATATTAGAAAAAAACTAACTCACTACCTACCAACCTCTCTACCTATCACTCCCACTCACTCACTCCCTCACACACTGACTCCCTCCCTCACTCACTGACTCACTGCCACCCTGTCACCCTGCCAACCTGCCTACCTAATTCACTCCCTATCACACTCCCTCACTCAATCCCCCTCCCTCCCTCCCTCCCTCCATCAACCACTCACTCACGCACTCAGTAAAAAAAAAAAAACAACAAGCACTGACTCCTTCACTCCCTCCCCTCACTCACATTGTGGAATCGCCATCACTTCCATTACACAAAATTTTGAGTGGTTTAATCTCTCTTTATGTATACTATTTGCTGTCAGCCTGCCTATCTCACTCACTCCCTATCACACTCCCTCATTCACTCCCTCACTCCCTCACTCCCTCACTCCCTGCCTCCCACCCTACCAACCAACCTACCAACCACCCTACCAACCTCCTTACCAACCTCCCTACCAACCTACCTACCAACCTCCCTACTTCCCTTCCTCCATACTTCCGTCACTACCTACCTCCCTCCCTCCCTGATTCACTCACTCAATCACCATCACATCAGTGGCTTGGTGAAGATTTCCGCCTCAGTTTCAATATTGGAAAAACTCACTCCCTCCCTGATTCACTCACTCACTCCCTATCACACTCACTCTCACTCACTCCCTATCACATTCACTCTCACTCACTCCCTATCACACTCACTCTCACTCACTCCCTATCACACTCACTCTCACTCACTCTCACTCACTCCCTATCACACTCACTCTCACTCACTCCCTACCACACTCACTCTCACTCACTCCCTATCACACTCACTCTCAGTCCCTCACTCAATGGGCAGATAAGCTCTTAGAGCACCCGCCACATAGCACTGGAGCTGGGCGGGTGGAGTCTTGGAGAAGGAGTCACAGGCAGGAGGGAGTAGGCTACAATAGCAACAAATTTTTTATTTATGGATGTGATCACAGGGTCAAGGCATACAGGCAAGGAGCACGCAAGGCGTGGTTGTTGTGATCGTGACAATTATCGTGACAGTAGAGAAGAAAGCCCTCAGAGATCTTGATGCAGGTGGATCTGTCAAGAGTTGTAACTTGAAACTCACACAGTTGAAAGTCACAAACATCCTTCTGTTGACAAACATGCCCACTTGCTCCTCTAACCCGCTCAGAAGCAATGAAAATGTTGATAAAAACTTTCTACGCAGTTGAACACAGTTTACGAGAGTATTTATGATACGATATCCGGACATCAGTGAGACAACTCTGTAATTTTAAAGAATCCGTCGCAAAGGTTTGGTAATGGCGTATTGACCTTAAAGGGGTGCTGGCACAATACCTCCCAGCCTCCTTAACTCTCACTCACTCAATCACTTACTCACTTACTCACTCACTCACTCACTCACTCACTCACTCAATCACTTACTCACTCAATCACTTACTCACTCACTCCCCCTTCTTGTCCCGTGCAGTTGCCTCATTGTTGCCGCTTTGACACTAGAAACGGTTCAGAGCGAACATTTTCCATTTGCTCGGAGAATTTTATGAACTTTCAATTTAATTTACGTAAGATGCGAATTCTAATGCCACAAATGGAGAGAGCAATTGAAACTAATTAATAATAATAATAAATTGTTTGGAATTTTTATTATTTATTATGGTTATTATGGCGGTGGTGGTAGTGGCAGTTGTCGTTGTTTTTGTAGTGCTATTGTTACTCTTATCTGGGGCGATAAGTCTGCGAATAGCTTTAAGAACAAAAATTCGTTTAAAGTGGACAAAATAGAACAAAACACAGAAAACGCATACGCTACAATATGCATACAAGCACACTCACACGCACGCACATTTGGGTATCTGCACCTACACACAAAGAAGCAATGAAAGTTAGCAGTAAAAAAGTACCTCTGCACGTGTCTTACTTGAGATGGGAAGCAACACTTTTTTCAAAAGTTTTTCCGTAGCGATGGCTTAGTAAGGCAATGATAATGATGTATGTATGGAATGGAATAATGGAAAATTTCGGGTTAAAAACTATAGCATTGAGTTAGCATTCCAATGTCCTGATAGCCTTATAAAAGAATTCATGAATGGAATCAGGAGAATATACAAAAGTGCTAAAATGAGTTGGGAAATACTTGGAATACACAAATGGAATGGAAGGAAGTGTCAAAAACTGAACTATAATAAGGGAAAGGAGAAGTTAATCACATATTACCCATTTCCCTGCCTTACTAAGAAATCCATAAATAGACTGGATTGAAATTCGAGAACAGTATATGAGAATAGTATTATACGATAGATGGGAGCAGATGCAAGAACTGAAACGACTACCGTCAAATATAGCTCACAAAGGAAGTCACTCTAGGAATGTGGGGAAGGGGCACCAGTAAAACGACTGAAATTGCTTTGAAAAGTAGTCCATAAATGGCATGTGTAGAAGTTAAAAAAGTGATATCCTTACAAAGCAATGTACAAAGGGATGGGGAATATACTCCTCCCTTGTGACGGGAAAAATGAGAAAAATTAATCCATGAAGGAGGCGACTAAATCGTACTCAGTTCGGATTACTTCGTTTTGGAGAATATATCTTAGATATGAGCAAGATCCCTCAACTTGATTCCTCCAAAATATATGGAATTCCTGTCGAAAATTAACCTGACAGAAGATTTATAGATGAGACTATCCTCACCTTTCATATAAATAGGGGCATCACAATAGATCTTTCAGCAGGTCCTCCAAAATATATGGAATTCCTGTCGAAAATGAACCTGACAGAAGATTTATAGATGAGACTATCCTCACCTTTCATATAAATAGGGGCATCACAATAGATCTTTCAGGAGGTCCTCCAAAATATATGGAATTCCTGTCGAAAATTAACCTGACAGAAGATTTATAGATGAGACTATCCTCACCTTTCATATAAATAGGGGCATCACAATAGATCTTTCAGCAGGTCCTCCAAAATATATGGAATTCCTGTCGAAAATTAACCTGACATAAGATTTCTAGATGAGACTATCCTCACACCTTTCATATAAATAGGGGCATCACAATAGATCTTTCAGGAGGTCCTCCAAAATATATGGAATTCCTGTCGAAAATTAACCTGACAGAAGATTTATAGATGAGACTATCCTCACCTTTCATATAAATAGGGGCATCACAATAGATCTTTCAGGAGGTCCTCCAAAATATATGGAATTCCTGTCGAAAATTAACCTGACAGAAGATTTATAGATGAGACTATCCTCACCTTTCATATAAATAGGGGCATCACAATAGATCTTTCAGGTTGCAGTGTATAACACCCTTATATCAAACTATCTATCTAGGATTACTTCTCGGGTTACTGGAGACATGAACAATAGGAGCTGTTGACTATGACTGGAGTTGAGGAGGGCGTAAGATTTTCTTGTTCCTCGGACACTTTCCGCTTTCACTTTCTCCACTAACGTCAAATACCATGGAGAACAAATGGAAGCTTCCACTAGCAAAAGATTCACAAGGAAGGAATAAAATGGCCTGAAGAAAGCAGAAATCAGTCTGTTTGAGATAATCACTTACGAGTCGATTTTGATTGTGGCAGAAAGATTGTGGCATTTAACTACGTTGCCAGAGCAAAACAATGTGCTGGGAAGTCAGAGGGAAAAGCAACTCCGTCGGGCATACGCAAGAGTTGCGTATCTCATTAACCTCACTCTGCATCCAGCTGTGACTTCTCAGGGTTTATTCGATGTTGGCAGGAATGATTCCGATTACAATACCACCGATTACAATGCCTCCGATTACAATGCCTCCGATTACAATGCCTCCGATTACAATACCACCGATTACAATACCACCGATTACAATGCCTCCGATTACCTGTAGATACCGATGAACATTTCATTTGCCTTATTGTCCTTTGGGAATTTTGTTTGGGATTTTTTTTTGTTCTGTTTCTATTTCCGTTTAGGTCGGTCGCCAGCAGCACCCTTCGTTTGTAGCTTTCCAGTCACCGTAGACCTAGGGGGCTTATCTTTGCTCTGATTGCTATCGGCCGACAGACGCCTCCCCCACTCCCCTCCCGGCCCACCTGAACGGCTTATCTGCACAAGCGTAAATTCCAACGAGTGTCGAAATGGTGGCATAGCAGAACTTGTTATCAACCCCAGCACCGAACTGGAGTACGTACGGTAACAATGCGAAACAGCTGCGCCCGTGGGCGTTATCCTCACACCTACATGCGGCGACTGGGTTTTCAAGTGAAAATCCATTAAATCCACACACAAATGAATATATTTGAATATCTGCATATGAATGTGTACAGACAGAGGAGTGCTGCATGAGCACAATTCCGGTGAATGGGCGCGCGGCAGAGCAAACGAACAGAAAAATAATAACAAAAAAAAAAAAAAATATGAAGAAACGATTCGCAATAATTTCCATACAGGAGGAGAATTTGCGCGATTGCGAGAGGTACTTTCACATGTTTGCATGTCTTCTTTGTTGCTTTCGTTGTTGTTGTTGTCGTTGCAGATGTTGGTGTTGTTGTGTATTTGTTGTTGTTGTTGTGTATTTGTTGTTGTTGTTGTGTATTTGTTGTTGCTGTTGGCACATATTACGCACTAAGCACCCGCAGCTGAGCTCAACTCAGCGCAGCTCAGCTCAGCTCCGCTCAGTTCAAGTTGAATTCCACTGAACCGGAGGGGGCATGCAACAGCATGCATCGTGAAGCATCACCTACTCCACTCATCACTCAAAATTATACCACAAATAATCGCATAAATCCGTGTAATCCTCGAAAGTCATCAGCACTAATCCACTGCAGGGCTGCCAGTGGCACACGGTGGGAAGTCTGGCATGGCCTCGCGAGGCGTCTGCGTGTGCGTGTGCGTTGCCTCGGACAGACAAACGCGGGTGTTGCTCATATTTTAAATGCTTCTTAAGCTTGCTCGTGCCGCGAATAGTGGCAGAGATGAAGCAAGAGTGCGCGTGACGGGTAGACGGGAGTCCTGAGCGGAGCGGTGTGGAGTGACGGAACAGCGTCGCTGGAGCCTGGGGTGGCGGAAATTAAAAGATTTATTACACTTTATTCAGCGTTTGTACTCGTTTCTCCTCCTTTCCTAGCACTTGGGTTCCTTTTATTTCTGTTTTATGGCCGCAGAAATGAATCGAAAGCAGAGAAAAGTCCCACAAACACACACGAACACACACACATACCTACACAGAAAGAAAAGCGTTCACGTGCAGCAGAATATATTATTAAATTTGTAACTTACACTTTTCTATGCAAGAGTGTGTGTGTGTGTGTGTGTGTGTGTGTGTGTGTTGGTGTTGATGTGCAGTGACACACAGTGAAGCACATGCACAGGCACCGCGCCGCACACAACTACGAGTACGTTCATTCGCATGCGAAAAGGGTTCACGACCTCAGACACCAAAAAGCAATGAAAAAAAAATCAAACAGAGAATATCAAGAAAAATATAAAAATAAAACTGTGCATAAAAGAGAAAAACACCAAATAAAAATCTGTGAAAAAACGCTCCGGCAACAATGGAGCAGTGGACATGGCCGTGCACCAGAATGGCCACAGCGGAAGTTGTTGAGTTGAACAAATGGAAAGACGTTGTTGCACAAAGTTTTCCAGCAACACCACCACCACCACCACTACCACGAACAAACAAGCAAAATCACAATTTAAGTGGAAACGTTGGAAACGTTGAGCGCCGTGCCGTGCTCTGGCACACAAGTTGGCGAAACTTTTCACCCAAAATCACTCAAAATCCTTTCTAAAAGGATAATTTTTCACAGTCTGCTGCGTCGGTCAAAACTTCCCCCTACGCGACTAGACGCGAAAAGTTTCTAAGAATTTTCTTTTTATGCTCTGATATGGAACGAACAACAACAACAAAACAACGAAAACAACAAAAGCAACGAAAGCGACTACACAGAAAAATTGCAGCAGTTTCCGTGAGAGTTTCTGCCGTGGTTGTTCTGTGCACGTTATTCCAACTGAAGTTGGAAGTTGTGAGTTCGGTGAGTTTTGTGGAAGTTGCACATGCAAATGCGGCGGCACGCAGCACGCGAATGCAAACAAAGAGAGCAGAAGAGAACCAAAGCAGCGCAGCGGTGCGTTTTGCAGTGCCGGGCATATTGATCAGAACGCCTAAAAGTATGCAGCCTAAAAGTATGCAGCCTTTTGTGTGCTGGCTGAAATTTCAAATGAAATGCCGCTGCAATTGGTAGAAACCCGATATGCAGGCAGGCAGGAATCGGTTATAGTCGGGACGAGACAAGGCGAGGCGACTGAAGGCGGCTGGAGGCGACTGGAGGTGGCTGAAGGCGACTGGAGGTGACTGGAGGCGACTGAAGGCGGCTGAAGGCGACTGAAGGCGACTGGAGGCGACTGAAGGCGACTGGAGGCGACTGAAGGCGACTTAAGACGACTGGAGGTGGCTGAAGGCGACTGGAGGCGACTGGAGGCGGCTGAAGGCGACTGAAGGCGACTGGAGGCGACTGAAGGCGACTGGAGGCGACTGAAGGCGACTGGAGGCGACTGAAGGCGACTGATGGTGACTGAAGGCGACTGGAGACGACTGGAGGCGACTGAAGGCGACTGGAGGCGACTGGAGGCGACTGAAGGTGGCTGGAGGCGGCTGGAGGCGGCTGGAGGCGGCTGAAGGCGACTGAAGGCGACTGAAGGTGGCTGAAGGCGACTGAAGGCGACTGGAGGCGACTGAAGGCGACTGAAGGCGACTGAAGGCGGCTGGAGGCGGCTGAAGGCGACTGAAGGCGACTGAAGGCGGCTGGAGGCGACTGAAGGCGACTGAAGGCGGCTGGAGGCGGCTGAAGGCGACTGAAGGCGACTGAAGGCGACTGGAGGCGACTGAAGGCGACTGAAGGCGGCTGGAGGCGGCTGTAGGCGGCTGTAGGCGACTGGAGGCGACTGGAGGCGGCTGGAGGCGACTGAAGGCGACTGGAGGCGACTGAAGGCGACTGGAGGCGACTGGAGGCGACTGAAGGCGACTGAAGGCGACTGGAGGCGACTGGAGGTGGCTGAAGGCGACTGAAGGCGACTGAAGGCGACTGGAGGCGACTGGAGGTGGCTGAAGGCGACTGAAGGCGACTGAAGGCGACTGGAGGCGACTGGAGGTGGCTGAAGGCGACTGAAGGCGACTGATGGCGACTGAAGGCGACTGGAGACGACTGAAGGCGACTGGAGGCGGCTGGAGGCGACTGAAGGCGACTGGAGGCGACTGAAGGTGGCTGGAGGCGGCTGGAGGCGGCTGGAGGCGGCTGGAGGCGGCTGAAGGCGACTGAAGGCGACTGAAGGTGGCTGAAGGCGACTGAAGGCGACTGAAGGCGACTGAAGGCGACTGAAGGCGACTGAAGGCGACTGGAGGCGACTGGAGGCGGCTGGAGGCGACTGGAGGCGACTGAAGGCGACTGGAGGCGACTGAAGGTGGCTGGAGGCGGCTGGAGGCGGCTGGAGGCGGCTGGAGGCGGCTGAAGGCGACTGAAGGCGACTGAAGGTGGCTGAAGGCGACTGAAGGCGACTGGAGGCGACTGAAGGCGACTGGAGGCGACTGGAGGTGGCTGAAGGCGACTGAAGGCGACTGGAGGCGACTGGAGGTGGCTGAAGGCGACTGAAGGCGACTGGAGGCGACTGGAGGTGGCTGAAGGCGACTGAAGGCGACTGAAGGCGACTGAAGGCGACTGAAGGCGACTGAAGGCGACTGAAGGCGACTGAAGGCGACTGAAGGCGACTGAAGGCGACTGAAGGCGACTGAAGGCGACTGGAGGCGACTGAAGGCGACTGAAGGCGACTGAAGGCGACTGAAGGCGACTGAAGGCGACTGAAGGCGACTGAAGGCGACTGAAGGCGACTGAAGGCGACTGAAGGCGACTGAAGGCGACTGAAGGCGACTGAAGGCGACTGAAGGCGACTGAAGGCGGCTGAAGGCGACTGGAATCGAGCAGAGTTGACTGGAGCAGACTGGATGCAGTTGATTTATGAGCGCTCTGCATATACAGGCAGTGCTTCTCACACACACACACACACATGCAAAGCAGCCATTGCCACCGCTTTACAGAGCGGAATGTTAATAACCTCTTAACAAAGCGAGCTCACAGAGTCGCAGTGCACTACTACAACACACACGAACAGGCACAGAGGCAGACATGCATACGCAGCATAGCTGAGCGCATGGTGTCTGCGGAGTGCTTTGCAAATGTGGCAGCACCCTCGTAGCTGGTGGCAAACGGAGTCTACACACAGGGGCACGGGCACGGGCACGGGCGCACGGATGTAATGTAATAGGAAAAAGAGTAGGTGTGAAATACTAAAAACTCAAATGAACTGAAACGAAATGAAATGCCAAGCAATGAACATAAATTGCTGAACGGGCGAAGAAGTGAATTTAAAATTGACCAACAAAAATTTTAAAAAATTAATATAATAGAACTGGAGCAGGGAAGTCTGAGATTGAGACTGGAACACACATAAAAATTGCTTGAACACCACTGCTTTATATACAGAAACTGGGCACACTAATTAATAATATACGCGGAAAGGATGATGACTCGACGGCAGAGAAGGCATTTAAAATACAGTTAAAACTGACGAAACCGGCGGAGTTCCAAGGTCCATAAGAAACAAAGAACAAACTGGCTCTGATACTCGTAGCATTCGATGATGAGTGTCTGCTCCAAACAGGCTCGAGGAGACTTACCGACAGGTACGGAAGAGCACTGACCGCGTGATTGCGAAACAAATACTTAGTAGGACATTATCATAAATATTTACAAAGATGGAGAAGCCCACAGGATCCGCGTAGCTGGTCTATAAAGGATCTTAAGAGAATTCCCTACAGATTCGCATAAAAACAATTAAAATCCAGTAGAACATACGCAGGAGCGGACACGGAAAGCGACGGACACATGCACACGGCTACAGTAGAAGGTAATGCTGAGCCAGACAAAGGCCCGAGGCGAATTCGAAAATGAAGACGCAGACGGAGACGGAGATGGAGACGGCTACAGTAAAACAACAAACTCCAACTTCAATTTCAACTGCAACTGCTCCGAGCACTGCTGTGCTCGCCAGACGTGACGTTTGCAAAATATTCAAATTTACTCTAAAAACAACGCTTTAAGTTTGAATGGAAAAAAATATCATAAATGCAACCGGCAAATGCGTTTTCTTGGTAAATTTCCTTGCGTATTTTCTGGTTGTTCACCTTCAGCATTTACAGTTGGTGTATCCTTGATTTCAAAAATTGCTCACACACTCAAAAATATATTTTGTTGAATTAATTTGCAATTTTAAAGCAAAACTTTTTTCAAAGCAAAACTTTTAGCGGCTTTTTTCGTTTTGTTTTGTTTTCTTCACTTCACTTTCTGCGACACTCCAAGAGGTCACGCGTGTTGTGTTACTCGATTGCTCGATGTTTGTGTGCAGCTCTTCAGCAGAAATGCCGAAATTTTCTTCACTTAAATTGACTGGAAAACTATTTTTTTTTTCGTTTTGTTTGATTTCGTTTTTTGTGCAATTTTTGGAATTTTTTGAAATTTTTTCGATATTTTCGAAAAGTGAATTTGCAACAATGTATCGGAAATGGCGGAGTCGACGTTGCGCTGTGAGGAAAGCTATGCCCGCCGCACGCAGCGTATTTTGAACGTGAACTGAACTGGCAAAGCAAACACGCAGGAAAAGCATGAAGAAACGCTATAAAAATTATTATAAACGAAGAAGAAGACCAAGAAGAGAACATACGGAAAAGGCCGCTCTCGCGGCGAGTAGATTGACAAGAGAGCGAGCGACTACGTCGGCTAGCACCAGCAGCCGCCACAAGACAGAGTGAGTGAGTGAGTGAGTGAGAGGGCGAGAGGGCGAGAGGTCGAGAGGAGCCGGCAGTGCCGCCCAACTTGCTATAAACTGAGCGAACAAACAAAAGTACAACAAAGGCCGCCCGCCAACCCGCCAACCCGCTCGCCCACAACCACTTCAACACGAGCCGGGCGCGCCGCACCGCACCTCACCGCCCCGCACGCCAACTGCACCGGGGGTGCTCGGCGAAAAACACAGACGAAACGTAGAAAATAAACAAATGCGAAAGCGTATACAAAGCAAAGCAAACGCCATAAAGCGGCTGGGGGCGCCTGGGGGCAAAGGGGGTGGCGTATACGTCAAATGACAGTGATTTAAGTAAATACATAAATTCGAATTTGTTACAATAAAAATTCACAAAACGACAGAGACAACTTACGCCGCATGCAGTCAAATCAA
The DNA here is from genome assembly GCA_920105625.2 of Clusia tigrina. Taxonomy (NCBI): domain Eukaryota; kingdom Metazoa; phylum Arthropoda; class Insecta; order Diptera; family Clusiidae; genus Clusia; species Clusia tigrina. Next base: position 14,372,938 of record OV050032.1, on the reverse strand, counting down.
ATATCTGTGGGTCCACAGTACACCACTCGACCTTTTTTTAGTGTTGCGGCTTCTGATATTTGTTATTGTTATTGTTACTGTTGCTGTTGCTGTTGCTGTTGTTGCTGTTGCTGCTTTTGTTGTTGCTGTTGTGCTGTCAGTGTGGATATTCAACCCTCAGTTGTAGTGCTATCCATTCGCAGCTAAAGGGCAGCCAGTGAGCTAATACATGAACTCACTTAAGAACTTCGTGGGGCTGATTATGTGGGCGTAGATGTGTGTAAACACTGAGTTTAAAAACTTGCCAGTCACATTATGCGACCTTACCACTTCGTTCGGCGCGGCAGAACTGAGTGCAACTTTGAACCCATGCATCAGGAGAATTTGGCACTATGACACGGCTAAAAGTAAATACTGAAAGCAATGCAAACACTACGAGATCCCCGATTGCTTCGCCACTCTGGCTCCTGGTCTCCAATCAAAGCAACCTCTGAGCCGGCAGCAGCATGGCCACGGCAGGGTTCTGTCCACATTGAGACACATTTCTGCATATGGAAAACGTCGCCAAACCATCAAATACCAACTCGGGATCACAGTTCAAAGTGGGCGAATGAAGTGAGCGGGCCGCAGCGAACTCGCAACATTGTACACTTTCCGTTCCGCGTTGTCTCCATTTATGAGGATCAGTTGCAAGAATTGCATTTCGATAGAGCACTGTTCTGTAGGCATGGCTGCAAGTGAGTATAACTAAAAAAATGCTGCTGTACAAAAGGGTAATCAAGGTTCCGTATGGAACTAGGCTTATAGGAAGGCCATTCTGTTACGCCCCCATGGTCATCATACCTGGCACAGACACCCTGGCTAGCTCACTCCTTTTTTTTCTTTGATGGGTTCCCAACCCGCTGTGCCAGATCGTGGGGCCAACATGAAGTTCTAATCTAAACCTATTCTACGTTCATATTTAATTTTGATACCACTCACCTCTCCACCGGCTTCCTCCGTCCCGATCAGCCTACCATCATTTATTTGTTTTTTATACACACACACACATACACGGACAATTACTACGGTCTCCACTAAGCTGCGTATAGGTTGCCTAATTCAGGCAACAAGGACTAACTCAAACCCCGCGTTCGCTCTACCACTATCTACGCAGAGTCGCGACATAAAACTAACTATACAAGGGTTCCCAGCATAAGCGAAACGTTCCAAACTAGCCAGAAAGGATACAAAATGAGGGACTTGGAAACAAAATTAGGGGTAACAGCGTGAGAAACACAAATTAAGCAAATTTAATACTTTAAAAAGATCAGTTAAAAAAAATGTTAGTTCATTTAACTAAAAAAAAATATGTTGAAATTCAAAAAAATGCATTAAAATATTCAACTTTATTCAATGTAAATTAAGAAGTAATCTTAAGTTTTTTTAATTAATTTTAAAACTACAAAGTAAATTGTAAAAACATACCAAACACATAAAAAATTTAAAAAAAAATTGAATTTTAAAAAAAATTGAATTTTAAAAAAATTGAATTTTAAAAAAAATTGAATTTAAAAAAAAAAATTGAATTTAAAAAAAAATTGAATTTTAAAAAAAATTGAATTTTAAAAAAATTGTATTTAAAAAAAAATTGAATTTTAAAAAAAATGGAATTTAAAAAAAAATTGAATTTAAAAAAAATTGAATTTTATAAAAAATTGAATTTTAAAAAAATTTAATTTTAAAAAAAATTTAATTTTAAAAAAAATTTAATTTTAAAAAAAATTGAATTTTTAAAAAAATTGAATTTAAAAAAATTGAATTAAAAAAAAATGGAATTTAAAAAAAATTGAATTTTAAAAAAAATTGAATTTAAAAAAAACTGAATTTTAAAAAAAATTTAATTTAAAAAAAATTGAATTAAAAAAAAATTGAATTTGAAAAAAATTTAATTTAAAAAAAAATTGAATTTAAAAAAAATTTAATTTAAAAAAAAAATTTAATTTAAAAAAAAATGGAATTTAAAAAAAATTGAATTTAAAAAAAAATTGAATTTAAAAAAAATTGAATTTTATAAAAAATTGAATTTTAAAAAAATTTAATTTTAAAAAAAATTTAATTTTAAAAAAAATTTAATTTTAAAAAAAATTGAATTTTTAAAAAAATTGAATTTAAAAAAATTGAATTAAAAAAAAATGGAATTTAAAAAAAATTGAATTTTAAAAAAAATTGAATTTAATAAAAACTGAATTTTAAAAAAAATTTAATTTAAAAAAAATTGAATTAAAAAAAAATTGAATTTGAAAAAAATTTAATTTAAAAAAAAATTGAATTTAAAAAAAATTTAATTTTAAAAAAAAATTTAATTTAAAAAAAATGGAATTTAAAAAAAATTGAATTTAAAAAAAAATTGAATTTAAAAAAATTGAATTTTAAAAAAATTTTATTTTAAAAAAAATTGAATTTTTAAAAAAATTGAATTTTAAAAAAATTGAATTAAAAAAAATGGAATTTAAAAAAAATTGAATTTAAAAAAAAATTGAATTTAAAAAAAACTGAATTTTAAAAAAAATTGAATTTAAAAAAAAATTGAATTAAAAAAAAATTGAATTTGAAAAAAATTTAATTAAAAAAAAAATTTAATCTCCAAAAAAGATTGAATTTTAAAAAAAATTTAATTAAAAAAAAAAAATTGAATTTAAAAAAATTTAATTCAAAAAAAAAAAATTATTATTTTAATTTAAAAAAAAACACATAAAATATATTTTAATTGAGTATCACTAAAATTATAAAAAATATGACAAAATTTAACACAAATAAATTTAAAAAATGTATTGTAAGCAAACTTCATTGAATGTGAACTAAAAAAAAAAATTTTTTTTTAAATAATTATAAAAACTATTACATAAAATTATGATTTATAAAACAAATATAATAAAATTAAAATAAATTAATCAAATATATGACTCCATTAAATGGAAATTAAATTTACAAAAAAAAACCCAATAAATGAAAATAAAAAACGGGAATTTTAAATAAAAACGATTAATAAATATAACATAATTTTTAAAAAATAAACTAAAAACAGGCTATTAAAGGAAAAGAAACATACAAAAAAAAAAATAAGCGAAAGTGTATTTTTCTAAGTATTGTAAACTTAAGTGAACAGTTGAAATATTTAATATTAATTATTAATATTTAATTTAATAAGTAAAAAATAAATACACAAATTTATATAAACAAACAAATAATAAAGTAAAAAAAAAATTTCAAAATATGATGATAAAAAAATAATTTTAGAAAATAAAAAGAAAAAAAAATTTATATTAAAAAATTTAATTAACATCTTACGAAAAAAAATTTAATTAGGATCATAAAAATTAAAAAAACAAATTACATAAAAATTAAAAAAACAAATAACAAATAAAATTTCAAAGTAAAATACAATAATTAAACAAACAATAAAAGACAACTTCAAGTTGAAATACGAAAAAAAACCGCAAAAAATTTTAATAAAAAATAATTATATATTATTTAATTTATTATTTTATTATTATTTACTTTTTAATTTATTATCTATTATTTTATTTACTATTTTATTTAATATTATATATTATTTTATTTATTATTTATTATTTTATTTATTATTTATGATTTTATTTATTATTCATTATTTTATTTATTATTTTATTTTTTTATTTATAATTTAATTTATTGTTCTATTTAATATTTATTATTTTATTTATTATTTATGATTTTATTTATTATTTATGATTAATGATTTTATTTATTATTTTATTTAATATTTGTGATTTTATTTATTATTTATGAATTTATCTATTATTTAGTAATTATTTATTATTTAATATTTATGATTTTGATTATTATTTTATTATTTATTTATAATTTTATTATTTATTTTATGTATTATTTATTATTTATTATTTATGATTTATTATTTTATTTCTTCTTTTATTTATTATCTATGATTTGATGATGATGCGGGGCTAAGCTCAGGCTACCGCGGGGGTCACAGGTGGCGGATAGTGAACGGCCTACCAGAGTAGGTTAGCTGCGAATAACCAATAAGTAGTCCCCGACCAAGAGCGGCAAGCGAGGAGAGTGCGACTGAAAAGGTCTGCAAACTCTGAGAAACGCATGTGATAAGACGAGTAGGCACCGTCTAAAGAAGTGCTCCCCATCCATTCACAGATGGCATCGTGGGAGACACAAGTAAATGGAAACTGACGCGGTATGCCCCTAGGATAACGATTTGAAACACTAATACGAACTGTCTGCCTTGGGCTGGTAGCTGCAGTATTCCGTTACCTCAGTACACCAGAATGATATCGTGTGGAAATGGCTTTCGGGCTAATGCTGTAGCTGCCTCCGTCCCGTTAAAACCGTGGCGGGTCTTCAAGTACGTTCGATGTTGCGTCACCATTAAGTTGGCGGTACAGGCTCAGTTGAGCATCAATCCTGACTAACGCTTATCCTGGCTCTGAGTACAAGTTCTCATGAAGACTTGTGCCAACCCTCGGTGGAACTCCCTGCTTGCATAGACAACCACATGGATATTTCCAAAGCGACTGTACAACGAACGGAGATAGCGGCTTGAAGCGGGGACCCATATAAAATGAATACACCTCAAACAAAGCAACAAACTCAACCTAAAACTCAAATACAGCAGAAAGTAACTCCAAGCGATCCAGAAAGGGGAAGCTGCTTTAGAAGTAGCAAAATTATGCGATCGCCAGAAGAGGGAGTAACAAACCAGCAACAACCCCAAGTAAGTAACACACCGGTAGATGGAGCGTGCAACAAATCGCGCACCATCCCTGCCGCGAACCAAACGCCTCTGGGCGCAAAAGGGAACCAACAACAGCAAGAGTCTTCTGGAAATCCCACACCTGTATTGATGAAATGTCCCGTCAGCTCACCCAGACAGGAATTCATCATAAAGATGAGAACGGCAGAAGAAGAAGTTCTCACGAAATGTCGCAAAGTCTTGACGAAGATGAAGCAAGCAATGATAAAGCAGAAGAACGTGAGCATGGACGTCAAGACCGGAGTTTCCGAGCTAGACGAGCTTTTCGACGTAATGGAAAGCTATCGGCGAAACTGGACGGAAAAAGAGAACGAGTGCAAACTTGTTACGGCACCGAAACCGAGGCACACGGCCCTGACAAGCGCTTCAGCAACACCGACGATGGCTAGACCCAAACGAGCAGCTTCTAGCCCAGCAGAACCAGCAGATGGGAAAAAGTTCTGCGAAAGTAAGACCGATGGGTGGCAAACTGTCACAAGGAGTAGACGCGTGGCAACACGAAGTCAAACACAGGAAAATTGAACAGCAAAGAATTCCGTGGGCGACAGCGATAAGTAACGAACAACAATGCAAGGAAGACATAGGACGAAGGAGACAAAACCAAAGTCTGAAGCCGTTCTTATCAAACCAGCAGAGGGTTTCAAATATGCGGATGTCCTGAAAAGCATCCGCTGCAATGTGAAACCAGAGGATGCACAGACCAAGGTGCGATCGATCCGGAAAACAAGAGCAGGTGGGCTTCTGCTGGAGCTGGATAAAGGAGCAAAAGTGACAACGGGCTATTGTGAACTTTTAAAAGGTGCACTACAGGAGTCAGCAGTTGTGACTGATCTTAACCCAAGAGCCACTATAGAGATACGAGATCTCGATCTGCTCGCCACAAAGGAAGAAGTACACCAAGCCGTAAAGGAGTCACTTCCCGAAAATATGAGAACTGCTTCCTATGAGGATATGGTAACAACTATAACAGCACCAAATAGTCGAGAGCAGGTGCGAGCCTATGTAACGATGTCATCGGAGCTCGCCAATATACTGCTGGAGAAAGATCGCATCAGGATCGGATGGGTTAACTGCAGATTAAGGCCAGGGCATAACACAAAACGGTGTTTCCGGTGCTTTGCTCCTGGTCATCTAACATGGCAGTGCAAAGGACCTGACAGGAAAGGTCAAGGCCTGTGCATACGATGTGGCGAAACGGGGTACAAATTAAAAGAGTGCAGTAACACCCCAAAGTGCTGCCTCTGCGGTGATGCTCAATGCAGTCCGGTAGACCATATCCCGAGCTCAAGCGGATGCGCGATGAGCAAAAAATTAACATCTAAATGAAAGTGCTGCAAGGAAACATGCACAGAAGCAGAGTGGCTGACGCATTACTGGACCAAATCAGTATAGAGCAGAAAGCAGACATTGTAGTAATCAGTGAGCAATATAGGGAAAAAGTAAGCGGAACATGGCTTGCAGATACGAGCGGAACGGCGGCCATATGGTTACCTGTAGGCAGCAATTTTAGCATAACCGGAGATGGAAAAGGCGATGGTTTCGTTTGGGCCCATGATCGATACTTTACTTTGATAAGCTGCTACTTGACTCCAAGTGACCGCGCAGAAGTATTCCAGAAAAAGATCGATGACATCGAAGATAAAGCACAAGAGTTTGGAGGAGCACTCATCATCGCTGGCGATTTTAACTCCAAAGCAGTTGAATGGGGAATGCAAACAACCAATTCAAGGGGCCGGCGGGTACTGGACATGGTCGCGAGACTGGGAATGGTCATCGTAAATACAGGGACCACTGCCACTTTTAGAAGACCAGGATGCGTGGGTACAATTCCAGATATGGCTCTAGCCTGAGAGCATTGCTCACAGAGTAAGTACATGGAAAGTCTTAGAAGACTATAATGGAAGCGATCACCCATACATTACGTTTTCCATTAAAAAAGTGCCAAGCAACCATGACCACAACATAAGTGGACGCGGAACTCGCAAGTGGAATGTATCAAAGTTAAATCCGGAAGTGCTACTTGCTGAGCTGGAGGCAAACATTCCATTAGACAGCCACGCTAGCGATGGTAATAGCAAGGTGAAGCAAACTATGCAGTGTATAGAGAGAGCCTGTACCAAAGCGATGCCGAAAATAAGACCAAATAAACACAAGAAGGCCGTTTACTGGTGGACAGAGGAAATAGCTCAACTCAGACGGGTCTGTCTGCGATGTAGAAGAAAACACACTAGGGCCAGGCGTGTTGGATCCGCGATTGCCGAAAGAGAAGATCTCCAAGCTGCTAGGAAAATCCTCAAAACCGCTATTCGCACCAGCAAGGAGAAGAGCTAGGGAGGAGTTTCGAAACGCCATAAACAACAACCTATAGGGGCTGGGATATAAAGTCGTCATGAAAAAGCTTGGAGCAAGAGTATCGGTACCCCAACTAGAAGATCATACTATGGAAAACATAGTAAACGCACTATTTCCTATACATGCCTTAAGAGAAGAATCGGAAGTGCTGGTCAAGGAAGTCCCACCTCCTTTCACGGAAGACGAACTTAAAGCAGCCGCCATAACCCTACAGAGAAACAAAGCACCGGGTATCGACGGTATTCCAGCAGAAGTCCTAAAAATAGTGTCAAATGGCCATGCCCAAGTACTCCTCGATATGTACAATGCCTGCCTGACAGAAGGAATATTCCCAGACGTATGGAAAAGACAGCGACAGAGGGCTCATCAGTAAGGGAAAAGGAAGCCCTGAATCACCGTCAGCATATCGACCACTGTGTATGCTAGACACCGCGGGCAAACTTTTGGAGCGACTCCTCAAACCCCGAATAGCAGCAGCCATTGAAAACGCTGGGGGATTATCCACTCGACAACACGGTTTTCGACCAGGAAAGCCACAATTGGCGCCGTAGAAGACGTCATAGAAAGTGTGCAAGCGGCACAACAAGGAAATCACTACTCCAGGCGAGTGGTACTCCTTGTTTCATTAGACGTCAGAAACGCTTTCAACAGCGCTAGGTGGGTGGATATGATCGAGGCACTTGAAAATCGTTTTCAGATACCAGCTTATCTGAAGAAGATAATCCGGAGCTACCTTCAAGATAGAATGTTGTTATACGAGACCAACAATGGCACCCGAAGCAAAATCATCACGTCAGGGGCAGCGCAAGCGTCCATCCTCGGACCGCACCTTTGGAATATAAGCTACGATGGCATTTTGCGCATAGAGATGCCAGATGGCACTCATCTAGTCGGATACGCAGACGACATTGCGCCTGTCATCACCGCACGCGACTCGGAAGACGCCCAAAGAAAGCTGAACCAGGTCATTATCAGAACGCAGAGGTGGCTCGATTCATATGGTTGGAAGTTGGCCACGGAAAAGACGGAACTGCTATTCCTCACGCGAAAGCACATTCCAATAGAAATCGACTTGAGAGTTTGCTCCGAGACCATCAGGACACAAAAGGTGATAAAGTACCTGGGAATTCAGCTTGACTCCAAGCTCACCTACTGGGCGCAAATGCAAAATGCGGCGACGAAGGCAGCACGGGTAACGGCTTCTCTCAGCAGGCTAATGGCAAACATCGGAGGGCCGACATCCATCAAGAGGAAGCTTCTGATGATGACAACGCACTTCATTCTGCTGTGTGGTAGCGAATTTTGGGCTGACAAGCTAAAGGTGCACGCCCGAAGAAAAGTTTTATCGTCCGTACAACGAACCGCAGCTCTGCGAGTAGCTTCAGCGTACCGTCTTCAGCGGCTTAATCCCCATCGATCTTTTGGCCCTCGAACGAAAACACCTACGAGAAGCCAAGATGGGTAAGAATACCAGAGGAACGGCGCAGCATATAAAGCAACAAACCGTGCACCATTGGCAGGAACGATGGGCCGCCGAGAGTCGCGGAAGGTGGACAGCGAGACTCATACCCGACATAGCGAGCTGGATAGGAGGAACAGCCGGAACCGTCAATTTCTACCTCACGCAGTTACTGTCTGGTCACGGCTACTTCTGCAAGTATCTACACCGAATGGGAAAAATTGGAGGGCCTGAGTGCATATACGGCGACAGCAATGTGGATGATGCAGAGCACACCTTTTTCAAATGCACAAGGTGGCAAACAGAGCGCACCACGCTTGAAATGGAAATCTGGGAAACCTTAGCCACCAAGAACATTGTGGAGGTTATGCTAAGCAGCAAAGAAAACTGGGACCACGAGGAAAATGTGCTCCGGCAGAAAAAGCGGGACCTGGACGCAGGAATAATGTTGAGAGTCCACTAGGGACGAAGTGAGAATCTCCACCTTGAAGGAAGTATAAAATAGGTTCCAAGGTGGGGAGATGTTCTCAGCGAGGGAAGGGGATGTTTTAGTGGGTGCAATTCTCACATACCAAATCTGTGACGACAGTTTTGATGATGTTGCATGACAGGCATTTTCACCCTCTCTACCCAAAAAAAAAAAAAAATTAAATAAAATTTCAAAAAAATTATTTAATTTATTATTTTATTTACAATTATTCATTATTTTATTTATTTATTCATTATTTTATTTATTATTTTATATATTATTTATGATTTTATTTATTTTTTATTATTTAATATTTTCTTTTTTATTTTTTTATATTATTTATTATTTATGATTCTATTTATTATTTATTCATTATTTATTATTTATGATTTTATTAATTATTTATTACATTTTATTGTATATATTATTTATTATTTTATTTATTATCTTACATATTATTTATTATTTAATTTATTGTTTTTTATTTTATTTATTATTTTCTTTATTATTTATGATTTTATTTATTATTTTATTTATTATTTTATTTATTGCTTATTATTAATGATTTTATTTATGATTTGATTTTTTATTTAGTATTTATGATTTATAATTTTATTTATTATTTATGATTTATGATTTTATTTATTATTTTATTTATTATCTTTCATATTTTTTATTGTTTTATTTATTATTTATATTTTTATTTATGATTTTATTAATTATTTATGATTTATGATTTTATATATTATTTTTTTTATTATTTATTATTTTATTTATTATTTGTTATTTGTGATTTTAGTTATTATTTATGATTTTATTTGTTATTTATTATTTTAATTATTATTTTATTTATCATTTATTAATTATGATTTTATGTATTATTTATAATTTTATATATTATATATGATTTTATTTATTAGTTATTAATTTATTTTATTATTATATTTAAAAAAAACCAACACAAGAACAGTTCAATTTCGAACCACAAAAAAACCCAAAATAATAAATTAAAAAAAAATAAAATGAAATAAAAGTCAAGTTCAAATTTTTAAGTAATACAGTGTAATATTATGATTTATTATTATTTGATTGTTGTTGTTATTGCTAACTGCGACACACACACCCACACACAGCCACCTCTCTACACATACTCGTACTGAGAGCCACAAATACGCGCCTCATTATACGCCGCACCTTCACCCCAGCACACAAGCACACCCAACGACTCGCTCACCCACCCGCCACAGCTTATTTAATGGATGGCCACAAATGTCATTCACGTATTCCTGCATTCATTCATTGTTTCAGCCATTCAAGTGCATCCCGCATGCCGCCAAATTCTCATTTTGATCTCGCTCTCATCGCCTAACAGAGTTATCGCTCATGTGTTTACACTCCCACACACACACACACACACACACACACACACACACTCGCTCCCTCAGTTAATCAGTCAGCTGCAAACAAATGCGGCAGCAAACAAGAAACAAATCTTATGAAAGCTTCAAAAATGGACTCCAGAGCACAAACACGGCCAATTGATAAAAAAAAACAAAATAAACAAAAACAAACAACAACAAAAGCACGAAAAAAATATAATAAACAGAACTGAAAAAAGAAACAAAACCCGAAACAGAGAGCATGCAAAAGATGTAAGTGTGGAAACGCTGAAACTAAAGAAAGATAACAAAAATGCGCAAAATTTAAATCGATGGAACGTACTCGCATTATAGCACCGGAGAGCACGCAAAATTTCAACTATTTCTTTATAGCAATCGCACAAGAATGTAAACAGCGCCAGGAGGGAGGCGGAGAGAGCATGAGCACCACGGAACGCGAACAGAGGCCGGCATAGTTGAGCAAACTAGTGATCCAGTGCACTCTTTGGCTGTTTGTAAGAAACCCGGCCGGCAAGAGGCCAGATGGCCCAAGACTATATATAAGAAGATGCCTACAGGATTCCAAACACCTGTAGATACAAGCAAAGAAATCACCGTCAGATACTCGGGTATGTGCATTGAAGTCAGTAAACTAAATCAGCGCCAGTTTCTCATGTGAGTCTAGCCAAGTCCATAGGGAAAATCAGCGGCAGATTCTCGGGTAAGTCTAGGCAAGTCCATAGAGTAAATCAGCGCCAGTTTCACGGGTGAGTCTAACCAAATCCATAGAGTAAACAAGCGGCAGTTTCTCGTGTGAGTCTAGCCAAGTCCATAGGGAAAATCAGTGCTAGTTTCTCGGGTAAGTCTAGGCAAGTCCATAGGGTAAATTAGTGGCAGTTTCTCGTGTGAGTCTAGCCAAGTCCATAGGGAAAATCAGCGGCAGATTCTCGGGTAAGTCTAGGCAAGTCCATAGAGTAAATCAGCGCCAGTTTCTCGGGTGAGTCTAACCAAATCCATAGAGTAAACAAGCGGCAGTTTCTCGGGTAAGTCTAGCCAAGTTCATAGGATAAATCTGCGCCAGTTTCTCGGATAAGTCTAGCCAAGTCCATAGGGAAAATCAGCGGCAGATTCTCGGGTAAGTCTAGGCAAGTCCATAGGGAAAATCAGTGCTAGTTTCTCGGGTAAGTCTAGCCAAGTCCATAGGGAAAATCAGTGCTAGTTTCTTGGGTAAGTCTAGGCAAGTCCATAGGGTGAATTAGTGGCAGTTTCTCGTGTGAGTCTAGCCAAGTCCATAGGGAAAATCAGCGGCAGATTCTCGGTTAAGTCTAGGCAAGTCCATAGAGTAAATCAGCGCCAGTTTCACGGGTGAGTCTAACCAAATCCATAGAGTAAACAAGCGGCAGTTTCTCGTGTGAGTCTAGCCAAGTCCATAGGGAAAATCAGTGCTAGTTTCTCGGGTAAGTCTAGGCAAGTCCATAGGGTAAATTAGTGGCAGTTTCTCGTGTGAGTCTAGCCAAGTCCATAGGGAAAATCAGCGGCAGATTCTCGGGTAAGTCTAGGCAAGTCCATAGAGTAAATCAGCGCCAGTTTCTCGGGTGAGTCTAACCAAATCCATAGAGTAAACAAGCGGCAGTTTCTCGGGTAAGTCTAGCCAAGTTCATAGGATAAATCTGCGCCAGTTTCTCGGATAAGTCTAGCCAAGTCCATAGGGAAAATCAGCGGCAGATTCTCGGGTAAGTCTAGGCAAGTCCATAGGGAAAATCAGTGCTAGTTTCTCGGGTAAGTCTAGCCAAGTCCATAGGGAAAATCAGTGCTAGTTTCTTGGGTAAGTCTAGGCAAGTCCATAGGGTGAATTAGTGGCAGTTTCTCGTGTGAGTCTAGCCAAGTCCATAGGGAAAATCAGCGGCAGATTCTCGGTTAAGTCTAGGCAAGTCCATAGAGTAAATCAGCGCCAGTTTCTCGGGTGAGTCTAACCAAATCCATAGAGTAAACAAGCGGCAGTTTCTCGGGTAAGTCTAGCCAAGTCCATAGGGAAAATCAGCGGCAGTTTCTCGGGTGAGTCTAGCCAAGTCCATAGGGTAAATCAGTGTTAGTTTCTCATGTGAGTCCAGCCAAGTCCATGGAGTAAATAAGCGTCAGTTTCTCGGTTAAGCCTAGTCAAGTTCATAGAGTAAATAAGGGAAACCAGCGGCAGTTCCCCGATGGAGCGACTTACAGGTTTCAATCCTTACTGTTCAAATACCCGCACCCCCCAAACGACTGGTGTGCGTTTGTTGCGCAATGTGCGAGGAAAGGGATCTACAGAGGCCTCACTAAGTTACTACACAGTTTCTTGGCAACGATGTTTGCTGTCGGTCGACCTTTGAAGCCCTTTGAAGACCGTTGATATAAGTTGAGTTCCAAATATCGACATATTGTTTCTGTATTATGATCCATAAATATCATATTACTTTAGGTATGGAAGATACTCGTAATGTCGATCAAATTAATGCCTGAATCAGCTTGCTGTACACATTTGAAATCGGGGGCCTACTGTACTTATTGGAACTTACGAGTGCCTAACTGAACACTCTTTGTATGGACTCTGTTAGTCCTTGACAAGTACTTTTGTGGCTTATTCGTTCAGAACACAGAACTCATAGAGGTACAGTTTTGTAGATGGATTCTGTTGTCGTTTCGGAAGTCACCACACATGATCCTCTGGGGTTCAAGGTAGTTTGAACATATATGGAAAGTAAAGTTTTAATCTATCATTGTTCGTGTTGTTGTAATCATGTTACCGGAAAGTTCTTCCATAATGCTTGGATTTTGCTTAGTTTTGTTTTCGAAAGTAGCCTCAATATTTAAATTCTGGAGACCTTTCAAAGAGCTGCAGTTTTTATAGAGTTATATTACCACGGTTCCAAAGCATTGTCGACAATTTAGACGCAATGTTGTTCAAAATTTGTGGCAAGTTTGCTAGAAATCTACACTTCCCTCGAGAGAAGCCGATCGTTCGACTGTAGAAACCATTACTACACAATTCTCTTAAATTGCTGTTTTCGTCCTTCAATTAAGGGAACTAGGTCTGACAATTCTGAAAGGTAACTTCTTTGCCTTGCCAAATCGATCCTACGATTACAAAACACAGCGCTATAGAATATCCTTTAGTTGATGATACACACAAAACAGTTTCATAGGAATCCTTCCATTGTGCACTAACAGAACTCATCTCTCTTCTCTACAGAAGGCAGGTTGGATTCACGGCAGAGAAATTAACGTAAGAAACTTGGTTTGAACTTTTCCTCTTAGCAGTACGCTCCCTCAGCCATGGCAAATGATAAGAATACTGCTTCAGATCTTTAAGAAACATAGCGAAGCCATCGGAGATCATGCAAAATTGAAGATCAATTATGAAGCGCTTCACGCAAGGAGCACTTTCATCACATTAAACAACGAACAACGAGCGAATCGGCTCAAAGGCGTATTTAGCCACCACATTAAATTATTTATTAATGGGCTGGATCGAATTCAACGCTGGCCGCTGCAAGGAAGTTGCCCTTTACTCACCCACTCAGCTCAGTTGAAATGGGAAGCAGCCCATGTGGAGAAGAACAAAACAAAGGCCCGCTTGAAAACAACAAATTTTAATTAAAATAATTTTATGTTTAAATTAAATACAGCGGAGCCGCACACCGTCGTAATCCCTTAAAAGTGTGTACCCGAATAATGCGAAAATAAAATAAAGAAGCAAAACACAAACAAGCCGCAGTGGGAAGACACTCGGAAAGGCTGGGGTAAAAATATCCTCGCAGACTACCGGTTGAACACCATTGACTCCGAACAATGTCGCTGTGTAAATTTGAACAGCAAAAAGGATGATTATAAAGGATATCTATGACACATCAATATTTAATGCATGAATTGGCGCATGGCGTGTGGCGACTGGGGGGACAGGGGTTGAACGGTGGAAGCCCCTCTTGCCAAGCCTCCTTATTGCATTACTTTAACGAGTATTGTTGCTTATTATTTGTTGTATCGTTATGGGGGAGGCAGAGGGCTCCAAGCTGAATGAGGCAAGAGCGTGTGCTCGCTCACAAATCGGCCGCAATTTCATAAGTAGGCCGCACCAATTTTCAATCCTATCAATCAAACAAAGCAAAGGATCAGCGCGTGGAACATGGCAAACAATTTCAGTTGTTCGAATTTAACACTGATTTGATTGCTAAACAAATGAAAGGGATTTGTCACACATGCACTGAATCAAAGATATACATGAAAGAGGGGCAGGGGAGCTAGAAAAAAATGTTGAAAAAAGGATAAGCAGAAGTCATCTACCGATTAAACGAGGCCTTGGGGATGGATGACTGAGCAAGGGAAGGTCAGACCAAAAACGCAATCAAATTGGAGGTGTACTCAGTCATAATTCTGCGCTAGTTGAGCAGCAAAATCTACGCTAGTGTGGCCACAGGGAATATGTGTGCTCTCTGCATGCCAACAGTGCAGGGAAGGGGCGTAGCAATCGCGGTCGAACTTACTCGCTCACCGTAAAAAAATACAAACAATGAATTCGACTGAGGTTGCGGGTGTTGGTGTGGGTGTGGGTGCGGGTGCGGGTGGTAGTGTGGGTGCGGGTGTTAGTGTGGGTGCGGGTGTTGTTGTGGGAGCGGGTGCGGGTGCGGGTGCGGGTGCGGGTGCGAAGACGGGTGATTGATGATTCTGTCGGCAGCAGAAGAGCGCGATTTAAATGTGTAACGAATTTGGTTGCTTTGCTAGGTTTGTCCTCACTTTGGGTGGGGCAGTTCAAATAATTAAGGCGTGTCCAGACAACAGAATCCAAGAGATTAACCAACAAGTGGACAAGTGGACTTGGGCGGGGTCGGTGAGTTTTTCATACTCGCTCGCACTCACAGGCAAACACTGATAGATATATGAGTATATACTCGTATATATATATATATATATATATATATATATATATATATATATATATATATATATATATATATATATGTGTGTGTGTGTGTGTGTGTGTGTGTGTGTGTGTGTTTGTTTGTGTGAAAGAGAGAGAGAGAAGCCCCCGCTGTCAGACATTATGAAAGCCTGAAAAGGATTAACAGCACTCCCAGCAGCCGCCGGCATACGGAGCGTATGTGCAACATTTTAATATTCAACTGAAAACCGCAGCTGACATAATACATTTAATTGGGGGCAAAACTCAAGTTAATCAATTGCACTTGCTTCTCCTTTTATTGGCACTGCCCTGCCCTGCCCTGCCCTGCCTCGCCTCAAAGAAATATGATAAGCTGAAATTTGCGTACGATTGAATTTTGTTGCGTTGCTGCATGAAATGTGTGGGCTTCGAAACGCACGCGTACACTTTCAGCCTGCAGCTGCCGCAGCGCAAACGTGCTAAAAATAACACTATTTATGGCAAATAGTGAAAGGATATTAGAGATATTGGTACGTCAGCGAGAATGGTAAACCGCCGCGGCAACTTCCACGCAAAATATTAAAAATAACATCGAAATTGGGTGGAAAACAACAGGCCACCATGGACAGAAGCAGAGGAAGGACATGCTGCAATCATAAATAGCAACAGATATCAATAAATCACCACAAACATCAGACGAGCACGAAAACAATTCGCGGAAAATTCCAGTTCTGATTTTGCAGAGCCGAAACCAATCACAAGAAGACAAAGTCCAAAAAATCTAATTGGACATTTCGTTGAAAGCAGACCACGTACGCAATGCAATTTCCATTTCCAGCAGCACCACGGACGGCACCAATATAAATACAGTGAAGACCAATTCCAACCGAGCCATGTCCGAAGAGCGCGTCACTTTGATGCATCATTCGCAGTGCAGGGCAGGCTGTTTGTGTGTGGGTGCTGCTGGCGCTCTGAACACAATGATAGTTGGGCAACTGACACCACACGAGGCATGCAAAACTCTGGGAAATGCTCATAATCAATTCCTCAAATTTCGCCCACAATCAACCAAAGGTTTGCAGGCTGCATTTTGATTTCAGTTGCATCAAAGTTCTACTTTGCCAGCGTAGCCGGCACGTAATTAGAGGCATATTGAGTTACTTCGAGATGTGCATAATTCCAAAGAACTGGTGGGAGGTGCGCGTGTTCACCGGCAGGAGACGCTCCTCTCGGGCCTGTTGGGTAGGTACGCGTGTTCAGCGGCAGGAGACGCTCCTCTCGAAGCTGTTGGATAGCAGCCCAAATGCAACAATGGAAAACGCACAAATTCAGGAGGAAATGTTTTCCCTGTGCTCGACTAACAAACGCAGCGTTTGGTATTCACAGGAAGTGCCACGTGTGGAGCCAATTAAATGCCTTAAAGGAGTTCATGGCCAGTCTCCTTTCCTCAGTGAAAGAAGAGATTTCCTGATTCTCAGGAATTAATTAGCAACTGAGCCGCTTCTCAGAACCGGATTTGCCGACTTTATGAAAGTTGATTACTAAACTTTAAGATATTTACCGAAGTGGGGATTGAAATCAATTCCTGAATTTCACCAGTTCAATTACTTAATTTCAGAATTTAATGAATATACCTCAACAATAGTATAATTAATTTTAAGTTAATGATTTAAAAATTTGAAGAGCTGATCTGAAATTTCTGAATATCAGCAAAATCATTGATTAATTTCTGATGTTGAAGTTTTAATTTCAGTAATTAAATCATTTTCCTTTAAAAACTAAGATATAGAGTCTTACATTTGAAGTTTCCAAATTCCTGAATATCAGCAATTGAATTGCTTAATTTCAGTAATTAGATATTGGGTTTTCCATTTGAAGTTTCCAAATTCCTGAATATCAGCCATTGGATTGCTTAATTTCAGTAATTAGATATTGGGTTTTACTTTTGAAGTCTCCAACTCCTGAATATCAGTCATTGGATTGCTTAATTTCAGTAATTAGATATTGGGTTTTACTTTTGAAGTCTCCAACTCCTGAATATCAGCAATTGGATTGCTTAATTTCAGTAATTATAGATTGAGTTTTACTTTTGAAGTTTCCAAATTCCTGAATATCAGCAATTGAATTGCTTAATTTCAGTAATTAGATATTGGGTTTTCCATTTGAAGTTTCCAACTCCTGAATATCAGCCATTGGATTGCTTAATTTCAGTAATTAGATATTGGGTTTTACTTTTGAAGTCTCCTACTCCTGAATATCACCAATTGGATTACTTAATTTCAGCAAGTGTATTGATACATTTCAGCAATTTAAACACAAATTTTGAGGAACCAAGTTACTGACTCTCAGATTTCAATTCCTAAATATCGCCAAGGGAATTACTTAATTTCAGAAATGTAAGTGACAAATTGAAATAATGAAACTGACGACTTTCACAAAATGAAAGGCTTATTTTAAGCTATGGAATGCTTGATATTGATTTCCACAATGACCGTGGAATTACTTAGCAATCTCAGCAATTAAATTCCAACAATGGAATCTCTAAAACTCGCCAATGGCGGCCCGAGTCCACTTTGGAGTAATCTAACAATGGCAAATTACCGACTGCAATTGCAGCTGGAAGTCATGTACGGGTATGAGTAAGAATAATTGTTCATAAATGTTGTCCTTTCCGCTAGATCGAAAGGGGCAAGCCATGCGCGTACTCACCATTATTGTTGCTGATAGCGAATCGTTGCTGCAATTGCTGCGCCAACGCCTGATGATGCTGTGCCAGTGGTGTTAGCGGTGGCGGTTGCCCCAACTGGTGTGGTGCTGACTGAGAGTGCGGCACGCCGGCCAGCGACGCCGCATCGCCCGCGCCTCCAACCGAACTGGAATTGTTGGTGTGTGTGTTGTTGGCGATGGCAGCGGACGCAGTGGCGGCGGAATTGCTGCCACTTAAATTGGAATTCATATTAAATTGTGCAGAAATGGATGTGGCCACTGGTGCCACGCCCCCCTGCTGTTGCTGTTGCAGTTGTTGCAGTTGTTGCAGTTGCTGCTGCTGTTGCTGCTGCTGCTGCTGTTGTTGCTGCTGTTGTTGTTGTTGCTGTGTAATAAGTGTACCGCCACTGCCATTGCTGGTGGCGGTTGTAATGGAATTCGTTGCAGTCGCTGTTGTGGAATTATTATGGACGGCGGAGAGTATGGAACCATTGGCATTGTTGGTTGGGGATGAGTTGTAGTATGACTCCTCACCTGTTTCAAAAGAGAACAAGAAAAAGTTGCGGTTTGAAAACAAAATTTTTTATAAGCTGTGAAAGCTCTGCTCGAGCACTGCTACTGGGTTGGGGTTTGCGACTTGGAATCGGCACGGCGGAGCCATCTACTGGTGCAAACTAGAAAGCTGACACAAAAGCGACGAAAAAGCTTGATAAGCTTAAAGTTCGAAACCGTTCAAGTGCTGCAAGACTCAACCGCTGGGAATTTAAACTGTGCGCTCCTACTAATTTTCAAGGAGAAATTGTTCTGTGGAGTAGTGAAGTATATTCATACTTTCTCCTGAGACTTGGTGGTGGGTCTTTAAAAGTGAAGTGAATCCAATCAAGACTTTGTCAGGCATCTGCAGTGAATGTGTTTAGGAGCATTTTTGATGGCTCCTGAAAGCAGGCTGCACAATTTTCCCACCAACTCACTTAAAGTCGATGAAATTGGGTTGACGAAAACAGTCGACAAAATGCAGCATACTTTGAGGCACCACACAAAAGGGGTCATGAATGCGTTCACTCCACACCTGTGGATTGAATCCTTCCAGTAAGTTTGATATTTTATTATTCCTTTCAATTCACATACTCAGAAAAAAAGTCTCATTGAGTGGTTCAAAACTGAAAGACTCCATTCCGACAGTTATCAGTGAGACTTTTTATGGCATAAATAGGCGTACATCCCTCCTCAAATACTCCTACATATAAGGCCAAAGAAATCCTGATCATAGTCCACCAAGAAAATGGCCTTAACAAGCATCTGAAAAGCCAACAACAACCATCACCCAAATACTAACTCCTGCCTGAACCGCCCTGCCGTGTGGTGGACTACAAAAGGATATGCACAAAATACTTTCGAGAAATGCTGCTTGGGGCTGGTCGCGTTTGCGAATGCGATTTGAATTCATAATTTAATGCATTATGCAAATAAACGCTCATTGTTCAGAATAGCACGACAACGGCTGCGCAAGGCACGAAATGCCGCTGCAACTTATTTTAAGATCCTTGCATATTAATCAGCAGACTCGCATGTCGTTGGCGTGTGTTACTGTGAATGGCACTTCGTTGACGGCCACAACAACCTTAACTAGCATTCATTTAGAACTACGGAACGTGGACAACCACACCCACACTCACACACATAGTCAGGCAGACATGTCAAAAACAAGCAAACTCCTTCGGAGTGCTGACAAGGGTCTTCCGGTGGCTGGAGCGTCAACAGACTAATGCGTTTGCTGCAGCTTCAAGCCCGCCAGCACTCCTGGGTGCATGAGTGTCTGGATTGATGTGTCCGCTAGTGTGAGTGTGGTGCTGGTGCTCCACAACAACTGCCAGTTGTTCAAGTTTGGCGGCGTTCATCAACGTCATAGCTGCAAAATAGTGGGCAGAGCAGAGACGGAGCAGACGCTGTCCAGTTGAGTGTGTTTCAGATTAATTTGTCGCCGCCCCAACTCCAGCCCCACGCCCCCTCTGAGGCGCAGAATAATGATTTGTGGCTTGTTACGGAACGTGAGGGCAATAAAGATGCAACCGTACCCAACTCAACTGAATCCAGGACCATGCACACCCCAATTGTTGCAGTTGCAGCTCAAACACACTCACCCGGCTCCGGTATATTCCCCAACGGACTCTCCGGCAATAGTATGCCCTTCTGCACAAGTTCCTCTCTGTTGGCACGTACTGATATTTTGCGCTCCAGTGCTGCGGCGGGAGAAGGGAGAGATCGATTAAAAGAAGTGCCGCACGTACGGTACGAATGGTGTACTTACACTTGGACGCCGCTTCGAATTTCTCGCTTTTCTTTTTCCGTCGCCATTTCCACGGTTTGAAGAAACGTCCTAATGCACTGAATTTGCTTTTACGCTCAAGCGGAGGTGTGCGAGTACCGGAACCCAAACTATTTGTACGCAGGGCAGCACCGTTTTGTTTTTTTGCTGAAATGAAACATAGACGCAATTAATATAAAAACACACTTATTCGAACCTTATTTAAATATTATGAGTATTCAGTGGATATTATATGCAAATAAGGGGCGTGGCATACCATAACAGATGGCAATTTAGCTCAGAAATCACCAACTTACTCGTGTATACAAGAAGAGATCTGCAACAAATGCATGCTTGAGAATTTTCCGTAGCACTTAAAAGTATGCTACACAATTTGGACACAAATTAACATGATGTTGGCATGCGAAATTGGTGTATAAAGTGCATCATACTTTCAGATGCCTCTCCATAAAGGTGTGTGGATTCTTGATACTATGATTCTCGCACAATGACTACTTTATTATAGGTTAAGTTCCTAAAAATAGGCCACACTAAAAATGCAGAGGTATTTTAGTTATGATTTATAAACCCATTAACGGTTATTTACATACAAAAAGCCTCTAATAATAGTCTTATATATGAGTGGTAATGACAGTAACTTAATTGACGCTTCTACACCCATCGTGTTCCTCCCAGTGCCACTATTACTAGGTGTACTGTGAGGACCTTTATAGAGGAGTTTAACACTAACAAGCCACAACCGCAATAAAAATTTGGCAGAAATATACATGGGGTCCATAATAGTGTGTGTGCCGAATATGGAGATCTTAATACTACTGCCACGCCCACAATAACCAAAAATCATTACTAGGTTCCTATTGCAGATTTTTCAACAAAATTCTACAGGAAGTGAGTGCATTAGGTAGTATTTTTCGTGGCGCTTGAGAGTATGTGGCACACGTTTTACCTCAATTAGAAGCAAATTGGTAGGCACAAATTGGTATGCAAAGCGCAGCATATTTTTAGGAGCAAAAATAGTCAGTTGTGTGCTCTATGCGGGTCTCTGATCTGTATATTATACACAACTCACACCCCGAGGGTCGCAGGTTCAAATCCTGCCACGGGCTTGGTCTTCAAAATGCTTCCTTCTATAAAATCCTTTTCTCTTCAAGTCGAAGGCCTTAGTAGCCAGTACTCATTCCCCCAACACCTTGCACTCATAATTAATTATGGTGTAAGATATAATAATATTTAATAATTAATAATTATATAGAAGTATTTTACAATAGTACCGAATGGAGTGCGCTTGGCCCTGGTTAGATGTGTTTCAATTGAACCTCCTTGTTAGCTGCGTTTGGTGGTGGCATTCCACCAAAATTAACCTGAATCAGTCAAGCAGATGCCGTGGAGAGTGGGAAACACATAATCCTGGAAGTGTTTCACCACTGTAAGACATCGATTGTGAGGGAATGACAAATCAATTTCTCGTCACTCATTTCATTCTGTCAATATTTCAGTCACAATTTCTTTGTGAGGTGCCAAAATTGCCAGATACCAACATGGGGTGGAACCAACATTCAAGGCAATAAAAAGAACTCAGAAAAAGGAGCTCTGGAGTCTTGTGTTTAGAATCGAATTTCACTGTTTAAGTTTTGCCGTCTTTGGCAGAACTTGGCATCGCACTTTTGGAGAAGACCTGCCTTCGGTCGTTACTAAGCTACGAGATGGTTGGCCTCTGCCTGGTTGCCCTCCGCTGTGACGCAACCACAGAACCTGAGCAAAGAGGCACTGTGCAGCACTGGTCGAACTTCTACTTTCATTTCAAAGGCAGTGGAGTGCTTGGCTTCCGGTTGCGGAATATTAAGCAGCAACAATAGCAAAAGCCCCAAAAGCGGCAGCAACAATGGAAGTGGCCCACTACGCGAGGAACAACCGTAACAGTTATCGCGGGATGCGGTGCTGCGTTGTTGCCCCAACCGGATAACTGTGTGCGGTAATATGTGGGCATGTGCATGCAATATATTCATGACGCTGCTGCTGCTGCTGCTGCTGCTGCTGTTGTTGTTGTTGTTGTTGTTGTTGTTGTTGTTGTTGTTGTACCAGCTGCTGCACTTGTGCCTAAGCAATTGCTTCGGGTTTCTTGCGAGCAAAAAAAAACATGCAAACGTGCACCTGTGGCCCACTGTGGCCAAACTGTGGAATTGTTGCATGTTGTCTGCGAGTGTTTGTGTGTTGTTCGTGTGGCAAAACATACTGCCTGAGTGGCGATTGCATTGCTGCCACGCCAACACGAGTGAGTAACTCCGAAGTCAGATGCGTACAACTTCATTCTTCGTGGCGTGAGTGTTTCATTTTCCTTTGGCTTTCTGTGCTCTGGCGGCCCACTCGCCCGCTTATCTACCCGCGGTAAAAGGCATGCCATCTTAGCAGCGAAATGATTTATGCGAAAGTGTCACGTGAGTGTTGCATTTGTAACGGTTATGAACAAATTGGCTGTGAAAATTTATTGGACTATAGAAACTTGTTTTGCGGGTCGGTTGTTTATGTGCAGAAACCGCAGAATCGTGTAAGAAAAATTTGCTTCTTAATGAATACGAAAGCAGCAGAATTCACAATTAGAGCTTAGGACAGCATTCCGATTTGATAGAATACTTTCAGGCGCACTAAAATTAATAAATTGCTACATAAACATCTTTTAAGGAATGGCAGACAATTGAAGTGATTCTTTGACGATTCAAAGAATCACTTTGGATACTTGTGGGCCCTAGAAGGCATAACTTATTCGACTACATCCGGAATATTTCAATAGGGGGAAAGGCTGTCATTGTTATAGATATGAAATGATGAAATTCTTCCGTTTGTGCGAGGTTTCGAACCAAAGTTATGCCAGACTGATCTGTTTGCTTGAATGGTTCGAGGCGGTTTTGCTTCCCATGCATTTCCACTCATGTTTAAATTCTGATGTCAATCCGCCTTCACGTTTCCTTTTCAATATGGGGCCCTCCTCCGGCTTTCAACGTTCCAAAAGTTGTCTTTCGCTTTTCCACACTTCAGATAATGATGGTCAAATGTATTTCTGCTGATGCGCCTCACAATAAACTCATCTAAAGCGATAAGAAACGGCATCAAAGAAGCTCAAAAAATTTGTCAACTGTATTCGGTTCTTTTGTGGTGCCACACCCTTCAAGTCATATCTCTGTTTCACACCCGAACTAGTGCGTCCAGGCCTTCCAACATCTCATGAAGCCTTTCAACGTCCATACTTGAAATGATGGGTTTTCTGGTCTCCTGCAGCGTACCATTTGAATACCCCAGTTCAATGCCAGCAGTTTCCGCCATCATTGAGCAGTCGTACAGGTATCTGCAAACTGAAATATGCCGTTAACAATGGACTACTCTGAATGCAGCAGGGTGGGGGTGTAATTGAAATTCAGCTCAGTATGATTAGATCCGACCATTGACATCCTGCACTGGCGCCACCGGCATTTGGGCATATTGCACTCATTGTCCCGGTCGACACAATGCGGCGGAACACATGCGCATCGCCGATAACCATGGGAGAATTAATGCAGGACGACGCAAAGCAGGCTGCACCTGCAGTGTTGTGGTTTGGGTCGGATAATTTCGCAAATTCTCAATGCACAATGTACGCACAGGCAGCAATAGGAGCAGCCATTCATCCATAATCAACCGTATCCACCTGCGAGACCGCAATAATACCACTGGTGCAACGAGATGACAACGATGATGCTGATGATACTGATTATGATGATTATGATGATGATTATGACGCTAATGATGATGATTATGACGCTAATGATGATGATTATGACGCTAATGATGATGATTATGACGCTTATGATAATTCTGATGATGATTATGACGCTGATGATGATAATTATGATGATGATGATGATGATGTTGATAAGTATAACAATAGCGCTGGTGACCGCAGCAGCCGCAACGACTACGCCGAGAGTGATGAGGATGATGTGGAGAAGGGACAATAAACTTTTTGCCCGACGAATGCACCTGGCATTTACGGCCATAATGTTCCATCCACACACCGTGGAACGATGTGCTTTTAATGCAACCTTTGCAAGATTTCTGCTCATTGCATCATATAAAAGGCAATTAAATGTTGCTCCCACAAACCAGGTACGTATGAACAAAACTTTCAATTCGGCAATGATAGAACGACATAACTTTGGGGGCGGATTGTAAAGAAGGCCAAAAGAGCAATTGAGAAGTTTAATATATGCGAACAAATCAAAATGAGTTGATTGAGGTGACGTGAATACATTTTAAATGATGGGCTCTGAAACAGAGTAAACAACCCTCCTTGAAAAGAGTTTTGCCTGATCCCACTCCTCCAAACAGCTGTGAACTGATCCACCATCCACATTCCATACAAACTCTTCCAACGGTTCGCAGCTCTTTCCAGCTGCCACCTCACAAACCTTCCTAACGGCTCCAAACCAGCACAATATATTGCCAGCTGCTTTCCACCATTCTCAGCCACTCGTAACTGCTCCTAAATCCATCTGGCTGCCAACATTCCCAGCCACTCGTAACTGCTCCTAAATCCATCTGGCTGCCATTTCATAAACCTTCCTAACGATTCTCAACAAACCCAAAAAATTGCCAGCTGCTTCCCACCATTCCCAGCCAATCGAGACTGTACCCTACTTTATATGGTTACCATCTAATAATGCTTCCGAACGGCTCTCAACAAACACATAATTCTCCCAGCTACTTTCCACTGATCTCAACCACTTCACAACTCATTAAACTCTCCCCAACTACGTGTTACTGTTACTACTTACCCAACTGTATCTTGCTGTCCTATCAGAATCTCTCCTAACACCTGCCAACCACCACAAAATATTCCCAACTGATCCCAACTATTCCGTACCACTTAGAACTATTTCCAACCAATCGTAGTTACGTGGCGCAGACGTTCCGAACTGATCCCAAATTTACTGAGTTTATGTCTCCTAAATACTCCTAACGACTACCCACAACTTCCAACTACTACCCAAGTGTTCCCAACAACTCCCACTCCACACATATCTCCATCCATTCTTCCAAATTGCTTCATCAGCTCCCCTCCTCCAAAGTGTTGAACCAGTTTTCCGAATATCACTGCACCAATTCTCAAACTACTCCAAAGTGTTCCCAACTGCTTTCGACTAATCCCAACTGGCCCACTACTCTTCCAGCTGCAATCTCCTAAGTCTTGCTAGCAGCTGCCAACTACACAAAAGTATTCTCAACTACTTGAAACATCTTCCAACTGACTCCAACTGCATCCACATTTCAGAATAAATCCCAATTCTACCAACTACACTTAAGTGTTCCCAACTACTGCCAAGTGTTCCAAACTGCTCTCAAGTGTTCCCAACTACTTCCAACTGTTCCCAACTACTTCCAACTATCCCCAACTAATCCCAAGGGTTCCCAACTGCCCCAAGTGTTCCCAACTACTCCCAACGGAATCCAACTGTACCCACATTTCACAACAATTCCCAATTCTAACTTCTACCAACTACTCCCAAGTGTTTCCAACTACTCCCAAGTGTTCAAAACTGCTCTCAAGTGTTCCCAACTACTTCCAACTGTCCCCAACTACTCCCAAGTGTTCCCAACTACTCTCAAGTGTTCCCAACTACTTTAAAGTGTTTCCAACTACTCCCAAGTGTCCTCAACTACTCCCAAATGTTTCCAACTACTCCCAAGTGTTCCGACCTACTCCCAAGTATTCCCAACTACTCCCAACGGACTCCAACTGTACCCACATTTCACAACAATTCCCAATTCTAACTTCTACCAAATACTCTCAAGTGTTCCCAACTACTCCCAAGTGTTCAAAACTGCTCTCAAGTGTTCCCAACTACTTCCAACTGTCCCCAACTACTCCCAAGTGTTCCCAACTACTCTCAAGTGTTCCCAACTACTTCAAAGTGTTTCCAACTACTCCTAAGTGTCCTCAACTACTCCCAAATGTTTCCAACTACTCCCAAGTGTTCCGACCTACTCCCAAGTCTCCCAAACTGCTCCCAAGTGTTCACAACTACTCCCAAGTATTCCCAACATCTTCCAACTGACTCCAACTGTACCCACATCTCACAACAATTCAGAATTATTACTTCTACCAACTACTCCCAAGTGTTTCCAACTACTCCCAAGTGTTCCTAACTACTCCCAAGTGTCCCCAACCGCTCCCAAGTGTTCACAACTACTCCCAAGTATTCCCAACATCTCCCAACTGACTCCAACTGTACCCACATTTCACAACAATTCCCAATTCTAACTTCTACCAACTACTCCCAAGTGTTCTCAACTACTCCCAAGTGTTCCGACCTACTCCCAAGTCTCCCAAACTGCTCCCAAGTGTTCACAACTACTCCCAAGTATTCCCAACATCTCCCAACTGACTCCAACTGTACCCACATTTCACAACAATTCCCAATTCTAACTTCTACCAACTACTCCCAAGTGTTCTCAACTACTCCCAAGTGTTCCCCAACTACTCCCAAGTGTTCCCCAACTACTCCCTAGTGTCCCCAACTGCTCCCAAGTGTTCACAACTACTCCCAAGTATTCCCAACATTTCCCAACTGACTCCAACTGTACCCACATTTCACAACAATTCCCAATTCTAACTTCTACCAACTACTCCCAAGTGTCCTCAACCACTCCCAAGTGTTCCCCAACTACTCCCAAGTGTTCTCCAACTACTCCCAAGTGTTCTCCAACTACTCCCAAGTGTTCCCCAACTACTCCCAAGTGTTCTCCAACTACTCCCAAGTGTTCTCCAACTACTCCCAAGTGTTCTCAACTACTCCCAAGTGTTCCCAACATCTCCCAACTGACTCCAACTGTACCCACATCTCACAACAATTCCCAATTCTAACTTCTACCAAATACTCTCAAGTGTTCCCAACTACTCCCAAGTGGTCCCCAACTACTCCCAAGTGTTTCCAACTACTCCCAAGTGTTTCCAACTACTCCCAAGTGTTCCCAACTACTCCCAAGTGTTCCTATCTGCTGCCAACTATTCCCACCACCCTTCACGCAGTTGACCGCCTTGTCCCCTATTTTCCGCAGTTGTCCGTCATTGTCCGCAATTGTCCGCAGCTGCTGCCAACTGTTCCAAAGCCCTGTTACAAAGTGCATTTATGGCCTACCAAGCAAGCTCCACTGCTGTAATTAAATGCCAGGGAATAAATTTGCAGCGCCCAGAAGTCTGCCAGGCTTTTTGCCATTTACTTGTGCATTGCCGGACTAACTAGTTTAGTCGGCTCATTTTATTATTATTACTGCATTAGTGCGTGTCCTCAAAGGTTCGTCGTTTGTTTTTAATTTTAATACAATAAATCTGATAGCTGTAGTTCGCAGAGCGTGGCCGCCTCATATTTAATTTCCTCATCAATGTGCCGGCAAAGAATGGCATCAAACAAACACCACGCTAAAAGCACCAACTCGAATGGCCCTAATTAGACTGACCCAGAAACCTACAATTCCGCTTAACTCAACCTATAACGGCGACAAATGACCCAAGGCAGCAGGCAGCAGGCAGGCAACAGGCGGCGGGCCGCAGTAGCCATGCAGCCAGTTACGCAGCTGCTAATTGCACAGAGTGCGGAGTTGAGCTCCACCAAGAAGCGCTCTAAAGCTGGCAACCTTTTGTCTCCGGAATCTAGTAGAATGCATTACATTAGCAGCTGCAAAAACAAAAACAGAACAGAAACAGAAACAGAAACAAAGACGCACACAAAAACAACGGCAATTAGCCGAGCAAAGCGTGAAAAGAAAAATAAATCATAAAAAGTGAAAGAAACCCAGAGGAGATGGGGAGGAGGCGGGCAAAGAACGAAGAAGGCATATGGCAGAACAACATTAAAAAGCGTCATGCATGCGTTGAGGCAACATCAAAGCCGTCATTGCCACCATTGTCACAGCCGCTGCCGCTGCCGCAGTCGCCGCCTTAAGTGCAAATGTGCAAAGCGCGGTGTGCCACAGAGGCACGTTTAAGGTATGTGACGCCCCGAGCGAAATGCAGCAAGATTTAAGCTCAAGTGCCAAATCCGGCCACGGTGCAATTTGGCGCCCAAAAGCGCAGAGTAGCTGCGGCAGCGCATCACGACGGTGAGAAACGCAGAGGGGTCGCTGCACACGTCAGAGGAAGAGGTGAAAAGTCGGGGGAAGCAAACAAGCATCGATCGCCTCTGAACCGCAGAGTAGCTCAAGCAGCGCATAACGACGGTGAGAGACGCAGAGGGGTTGATGCACACGTCAGAGGAAGAGGTGAAAAGTCGGGGGAAGCAAACAAGCATCGATCGCCTCTGAACCGCAGAGTAGCTCAGGCAGCGCATCACGACGGTGAGAGAGGCAGAGGGGTTGATGCACACGTCAGAGGACGAGGTGAAACATTGAAGGCAGTAAACAAGCATCGATCGCCTCTGAACCGCAGTTACCTTGCCTTATGTAGGCTCTCTCTCCTTCCCGGACAAGAGCCGTAAACTATTCGGGATTTTTATATATCCTTTCGCATAAGTCTGTTTTGGAGTTGTGCCGTTGAAGGCTTTTTTAGATCCCTCCAGTGCAGTGCTTGGTTTATTTTCGCCTCTATTTTAGAGCTGTTCCGAAGCTCCCCGGCACACTTTCGGCGACGATTTCATGGTGATCATCTTCGCAATTTGTACCTGAATAGCGACTGAAATGGTCTTCGCAAAAACCCCCACAATATTAGAAATCATTCTGCAAAACAGCGTGGGAACATTCTGACAAATCAATACACAATTAGCAATATGACCGCCCCCGACCCCCTCGTAAGGACATAAATGTTTGATCAAATTAATTAAATCCTGACTGCATTTTAATTGTGGGCTATTTACCTTAAGTGATTTCAGCACTTCCTGGAATGTGTTTGAGTGTGATTGATTTTCTTACCAAGAGTTACTCGGATACCCGGCTAAAAGTAACCGACTACCAGTACCCGATTATGACCATCAATGCACGTTCTAGTAACAGGAGGGCTTTTCCTTCGGACATGTTTTGAGTGACGTTTCCGGGAGATCAATGAAAACCCGGATCTAACTAGGCTCACAGTTGGAGGCTGGCAAATCCGCAGACTCATTAATGGCCTCAGTCACAGAGGACCATGCGTCCAATCGGGTTTGATCCCTTTCCTACATTTCTATGTAAGCCATTTGCAAGCCAGTAAATCCATCGGCGACTTCAGCAAATATTCTCGCACGCAAATTGCAATTAAGAAATAATTAGCTTAATGAGTTTGAACAGCCCTCGCCAGTCACACGCCCACATACGAGTAATCGTATTTAAGCACAAAATCAGTGCTACAAAATGCAGTACACACTCCGCTACCACTCACAGTGAGAGCTCCAGACTCGTACCGTCGAAATGCAGTTGCGCAAACCCATTGACATTGCCCAGAAACTGGACTCACAGTCTGCCCTGCATTTCATATGGATCAATTGGCGCATCATTGGCATACACCCCATGGCCCGGTACACGCGGCTATACTACGGCTACGCCCTGTTCATAAACTGCGTGTTTGCGTTCGGCCTGCCAGCCACCATGCTGGCGAACTTGTGCTTCAGCGACAGCCTGCAGCAGCTGCTGGAGAATCTCTGGGTGTGCGTGGCAATCACCACGTCATTCACGCAGCACATTGCCATCACCTGCGGCAAGCGGAACTTGCTCGGCACGAACCTGCTGCTGGTTAAGTTGGACGCACGATGCAGCTCGCACCGATCCGATCGCTCGCTTATCCTGACAGCAGTGCGCAGTTGCCATCAATTCTTCATATACGTGGCGTTCTTCGTGTTCATCGGTCTGAGCTTCAGCTACATAACCGTCCGCATCCAGCAATTGCCCTACAGCGCTTGGTTTCCACAGCTGCTGCCATCTCCCCAAGCGAATTTCAATCTAGCGCTGGCGTATCAATGCGTTGCCATGATGTTCTACTGCGTGCAGTGCGCCACCAAGGACATGTACGCTCCGTCCTATCTGACGATTCTTATCGCTCACTTTCGGGCGCTGCGTGGACGTATCGAGAGAATTGGCCAGAATCCGCAAGCAAATGCGGAAGAGAATTCGACGGAGCTGGTAGAATGCATACAAGACCACCGGAATATATTGAAGTAAGTAGGAGGTGAATTTAGTTCATGTAAATAGAGGAGCGAGCAAGCGGAGGACGACTCCTGAAAAGGAGAGAAATTCTTTAGAGACAATTTCACGACTCTTCTTCTGAAGAGGATCCAAAAGACGATTCAGTGAAATCATCTTCTCAGTACTAAAATGAATCCTTTTTATGCGAGAAAAGCTTTCGAGAAAAAAGCAGCTACAATCGAATTATTCGCCAACAGACGAGTTGACTACTCGACTCGAGGATTGTGATTTAATTTTCAGGAATTCATTATTCACAAAATCTTCTCCCTTCAATGCACAGAATCTTCTCCCTTCAATGCACAAAATCTTCTCCCTTCAATGCACAGAATCTTCTCCCTTCAATGCACAGAATCTTCTCCCTTCAATGCACAGAATCTTCTCCCTTCAATGCACAGAATCTTCTCCCTTCAATGCACAGAATCTTCTCCCTTGAAGGCTGAAAGGTCTTCTCTGATTGGTTTGCTCAGTTTTTCCGCACTGCATTGAAACAGATTGTTTGCATTTTGATTCTCCGGCACTCCACTGACAAACTGAATACGCCATTTTGCAGGTACTTCGACTGTGTTTGCCCCATGATCTCCAACACCATGTTCATACAGTTCCTCAGCACAGCGCTGCTGCTGTGCCTCACCGCCATCAGTTTCGTTGCATTCGAACGCGACACCGTGCAACTGCTCTTCAGTGGCATTTTTCTCGTTGGCATACTCGCCGAGGCCTTTCCCTGCTGCTGGCTGGCGAATGTGCTCATGGAGGAGAATCACCATCTGACCGGAAGCCTCTACAAGTGCAACTGGTATCAGCAGAATCAAAGATTCCGTAGAATTCTGATCATCTTCATGCAACGTTCGCAGAGGACGAATACGATTATGGCCGGAAGCTGGGTGCCTGTAACACTGGAAACCTTTGTCGCCGTAAGTTTTGAGCGGGTAGAGGGGCTATAATTGGCAGCATGAAAGAACGTCCAAATACCAACTGAGATAATCGACAAAAAGATGACCGTAGTTAATCTGAGAACAAACCTACCCAAGCTCCAAATTAGATCAGTGAAGAGCTGACGGAACAAGCTCCGGATTTGGAGCTCCGGAACAACCTTGCACTGGCTTTTCAGTTTAGAGTATTATGTTAGATTTAGGTTTATTTAAGGGTGTTATACACTGCGACCTGAAGGATCTATTGTGATGCCCTTGTTTATATGAAAGATGAGGATAGTCTTATCTACGAGTATAAATCTTCAGTCAGGTTTATTTCCGACAGAAATTCATGTATTTTGAAGGAATCAAGTTGAGGGATCTTGATCATATCTAAGATATATACTCCAAGACAACTGAGTCTTTTGTGTGCCAAGAGTTTTACGTTAGGACCTTGAAAACTAAGATAGAAACTGAGGGGAAGTCTGGAAGTTCAGACGTCATGAAAATATGTGGCGAACTGTAAAAGGAGAGTTCTTCCATACCAATGAGGAGCCGAGCCAACATTAGTGCCCAAAGTGTCTTGTAAGGAAGAAAGGGAAACTATCCTTAGATAAGTTAGATATAAGAGAGACATAGAGAGCAACATCCTCCATGGAGAGGTCAGACTGAATAATTAGAGACCTGAAACCACGCCAATTGAAACCAAGACACTTGTGAAAGTAGGAAACACAACTGATTGAAGCGCAGACGCAATTCCAATGCAAGTTCTTAGGGACTATGGTGGGTCCTTAGTGGAACTTTCGGCTGTACCGCGAGTATTTGGACGTCATTTCGTGCCTTTTTCTAACCACACTATCGGGGTTCTCTTCGTATATTCGCAGGTGGTGAAGTTCTCATTTTCAATGTACACCATCTTGAGGGAAATACAACTGTAATTTATCCTGGCACAATTTGCATAATTTAAGGAAGCACCTGAATGTTCACAGACAAATTTCGAGTACAAATAAATAAATTACAAATAAATGGTTGGAGCACTTAGATTTAATATAAAGGAAAGGAAAGGAAAGGAAAGGAGAGGATAGGAAAGGATAGGAAAGGAAAGGAAAGGAAAGGAAAGGACAGGAAAGGAAAGGAAAGGAA